>OY776111.1:330729318-331022560 GCA_963675035.1 Allygus modestus
GGCCATGTTGGAATTAACAAGTTAACTATTTGCCATTTCTAGTACCTATGTTGTACCGTGCTATTTAGTATTACCATTGATTTTGAATAACGGAATAGATGAACCGAGCTTATGGCCGATCTGTAACCGAAAGATATACCATGAAACTAGTTCTACACCATCTCAAGAAAAGGCTCTGGCAACGAATGTTTCAATTTGCGGGATTTGCTAAACGTATACTAAAACCTAATACCACATACATAAAAAAATTGTTGACCTTGGCAATAGGCGGTAAGGGGATACACGCCACAGGTTGAGCCTAGAAGCCTACAGATCCCAGACTCCCTTACTTTGAAGTACTTTGAACCCCCCTTACTCAATTCCACTTGGGCATGAGCATGAGCGTGTCCTAGTTGGGTGTGCGATGCGATACCATGAATATGTAGAATGGAGAACACATCACGTAGTCACCGTTATAATTTGTTGTTTTGATTAGTTTGGACACCGTTTTCGTCGTCGGCAGGAGTGATCGGTCATATCGCCGACAGAATTCTCGTCGCCTAGCTAGAACGGAGCCTTAGAAGCAGGAGAACGAAGTAGTAGTATGTGCATTGTTTCTTACTTTAAGAAAACCAGTATGAAGGTACCCCTTCTCCACCCCTTACACTGCTCGTTTCGCGTTGTTGGTTATTTGACTAGTCTAGCTGGACATAATTTGTATAAAGAGATAAAATTCTAACTACTCTTTTATGATATTCATTGCTTCCGTTAAAATCGATCATAATATAGATGTTTAAAGAGATAAAATGGTATTTAAAAGAGTAGAACATGTTTCAATAGTTTAATTCTAGCACGAAAAATAGGTAAAAATAAACATATATACAATTAAAAGAGAGCAGCTAGTAAAAGTAAATAGAAAAATATTTGATTCTGCAATCTAGTGCAATCTGTGATCTCAGATTAAAAGCGGGATGAAAAGGGATTTTTTAATGTGATTCAAAGGGATAAAACGGGATTCTTTTTATATGAAAAATGGGTTTGTTATTTTTGTTTCATACGCAGCTGATGTAGTTGTCTGATTAGTGGACCAGCTGGTTCATTTTCCTGGCTTCAAAAATTAACTAGTCTTGGGATATCTATTCATCATTCAAAATCAATGATGTTATTCAAATGGAGGAGAGCTTTATTTGGTGTATGTCACCATGTGTTTCTTCTTAATGCAATTCAATTCAATTAAATAAATAGCTGTTATAAGGGTTATCTTACTACCAGACTGTCATTGTTTTTTTACTATTTATATATTTACTATTCCCGCTTCTCAGCACGGGATGCGCAAGTTGCGCATAGTAAATTCTAGTAATATAATTAAATCAAGAGATTAGTTGCTTAAAAGACTATTTTAATACACTTGGAAGGGCAAAGAATAATTAACCCGTATATTAAACTTTACCCCACAGTGCTCAACCCACAAGTAATGTATGTAGGTTTTGTAGCCTATATTCTTCCTTAAACAAAAACCCAGCAATATGATCTAACTAAAGTTTATTGTTATAGTACTGGTGTTACACACAGATAACAACACGATGTATAACAAATGAACCTAACCATATCTCAGCGTTTTCAGCAATGGTTTGGATACCATTACATACAGTAAACATACAGTGCTTTTAAGAACGTCCAACAGCATGTCAAAATTTTTTTAATTAATCATACACAACTCACAGCCTCAATACAATCAGTGGCGGATTTAGGCAATTGCCGCCTAAGGGCTATTAGGAAATTTGCCGCCCTCCCCCCCCCCCCGCTATATAATCTTTGTCCTTTTCGCCGCCCAGGTTTACCCACATGTTATATATATCTTGTTTGGTTATTTTGTGATAGTATCTAAAGAAGTTACGAATTAACTGAATGAATAAGTTTAAGAAATTTCAATATTTCCTAGTTGAAAAATCCAGTAAAATAATGTATAATTGACTTAATTCACATTAAAACAGTTTAATATTCAATATAACCTACTCCAATGACAATCAGCCCTAGAGACAAATGGTGTTAAAAGCAGTAAAGCAGTGCTAGTGCTACTTTTAATAACAAGAAACTCCTTCAACAAAGGCCTAAAAATCCCTTCTTATACTTAATCAAAACATTAATTTTTACACCAACGCATTGACTACTGAAAATTATAATAAATAACCTATAAATAAGATATGATGACACTGTAGCGTTCGGACCATTAGCCTCAAAATTCGGACTATTTTAATCCTGAATTAGCGCTTTTCAATACAGTTTTTCAGTCATTTTGTAATTTATACTTTTATACAAAGAATCGTTTATATATTTTTGACGATCAAAATATAAAACTAATTGATGTGAGCCTAGGCCTAATCTTCATAAAACAAGATTCAAGATTCAAGATTCAAGATTCAAGATGTTTATTTTCCATAAGATACATTTATTTGTACATTGGAAATTGTCAGAAATTGTTTATATGTTAGAAACATTTGTCAATATAGTTTTAAAAAGTTACAGATAAATTGCAATTTACTACAAGTTAGTCATGGAAGTGGATTTTATGGGCGGACTTGGGAGAGAAAAAACAAAAACAAAGAAGCAATGGAAATGTGAGAGAGGCACAGATTAGTTGGGTCTGTTTAAAGAATCTTAATTTCAGAGGTGGTTAGTTCAAAAAACTCAGTTAGAGAATAGAACGGGTTTAAAGTTAACCACTTATAAATAAAATTTTTAAATTTAACATAATTCATTGTAAGCAAATTTCCAGGCAGTTTATTAAGACATTTCATCCCAAGCGTTCTATGGCTTGATTTAGTTCTTTCCAGTCTAACATATGGAATGTCTAGCTTATTTTTGAACCGTGTATTTCTGCTGTGTACATCAGCTCTAAGTGCATATGATTGGTAATTCTTAAAACTAAATAACAAAATATTATAGATATATAAATTAATAACAGTCAAAAATTCATAGTTAATAAAAATGGGTTTACAGTGTTCTTGTTGGTTTACATTTGCAATTATTCTTAATACTTTCTTTTGAATGACTAGAACTCTTTTTACATGTGCACTGTTACCCCAGAAAATTATTCCATAACTCAGTGCCGATTGGAAAAGCGCAAAGTACGCAGATCTCAGGTAGCCAATGGGTATGACATTGAAACTCTACACATTTTCAAACACTTCTTCTAGTTTCACCTCCATGATGTTGTAGATCCAATGAATTACAGGAGTCACTACTCTCTGACAAATAACCTTCATAAAGCGTGCCGTCATATTTGGTATTTTGTCCTGTTGAGGTGTCAACTTGTTGGTGGGACGGTGTCATTCGACGTACAAGGCGGCTTGTTTTCAACACTATTTCCAAAGCTATAATAATAAAAGGGTGTTTTCATTTAACTCAAATCATAACTTTGCTTTGAGATAAACAATAAAATTACATATAAAATATGTCTTAATATTATAAAGTTAAGTCATGATTCGCCTAAAATGCGACAAGATATTAATTTAAAGACTTCAATTATCCCAGTTTTTCAATTAATGAAATCGGAGATTTTGACACCGTCCCACCCAAAAAATATATATAGAGGTCTCGCCTGGAGTAAATCACTGCAGCCTACATGCTGACCACCATTTTGACCCTCTGCCAACTATGCTCCCATGGCAACAACCAATCAAAACCTCTCCTTACAAATTATGTTATTCTTTATTTGTCTTTGGTCAGATGTTTTGTTTAAAAAAATATCCTCCAGAATGAACGATTATGTGTGGTAGCCTTTGATGGTAAGTATAAGACAAGACGGGGCGGCTGAAATAACTTTCTTTGTTACCTTGAGTTTATGAAAATGCAACGACAATATCATTGTAGTCTAAATTTTGTTATTGTCATCTCAAATTCGATTGTTGCAATATTTCTCATCCGTGTGCCTTGGTCATTATTGATATTGTGTAACAAATAATTGTAATGCTATGGGAATGTATAGGTAAACTTGGAAGTCCGTGAGTTGGACCATAGATTAAGAATACCACAAGGAGTATGTCTAATCTATGGTTGGACGACGTAGTCATATAGTGGCGTAGTGCCTGATGTAGTTCGTGGCTTGCCGCCCTTTCTCTGTAGCGTAATCGTGTTGTCGCTAGTACGGATGAATGGCAAATGCATTATGACTGCTTTGAGGAACTGCAGTGTGAGGGTTGCATTACATTACATACATTAGTCTCAGTTACTACCTTTACCTTTAAAAGGGCGGCACACCGTCATTGTAATCAGTGTTCGTCAAAATGTTCCCCGTTTCAACATTTCTTTTGTAAACAACTTATTAATTTTCTCTAAATTTGCCGCCCCTAAAAACTTGCCGCCCTGGGCTACAGCCCCTATAGCCCCCCCCTAAATCCGCCACTGAATACAATACGTAACTGTCTCTTTCAGACACCGTATATAAAAAATAGGCAAAAATTAATGACTACCATAATTAAACTTTTTGTTTTTTCACGTGTTATAATCGTGTGTACTACCCTGACCCTGAATGAATTTAAAGAACCTGCATTGGCACTCCAAGCCCAGTTAACGTATCTTTATTATTATTACAAAAATGGAAGTAATCCTACTTTAAGAGCAATATTAAGGCTAAGACAGTTTGTAGGCGGTTTTTGTTACCCCTTTTTTGTTGCTAGATTTATGTAACAAGAGTGGTTGGGGTATATAACAAATGTTAGTTTTACAAAGAGGTTATAAGAAGACTACCAACAAGGGTTGGTGTCGACGTATAAATTTCAGTCAGCAAGGGCAAAATGAAAAGGTAAAATTATTGTTATTATCGGAAACGCTATTTTTAATCGTCTAACAGGCGAATCACAGTTATGTGAGTAGCTGTGTTATGAAAAAACATAACACCAGCTTATATGACCTAAATAGAATAAACCCCACAAGTAATGAGGGTGCCACCAAGACCGCCTTTCAAACACTTAGCCTACGGCTTTTGACTAAGAGGGAACTTCAGTGGGAAACCTATCTTCTCTTAACCAATAAGAGAGCCAACTAATTGGTAAGGGCTTGATTAGAGAGGGAAAGATGCTGAGAAGCGTTTACACAACTAAATATAATAGCAGTAATTGCACTTTAAACTAGGGAGGTATTAATCATGTGTTGATGGGAAAGCCCTACAAACGAACATGGATCCACTGTCATAAGCAGACATGCACTCAGGTATCAGCTACCACTTCACCAGACCACATTGTACAAGGATTAGCCAACATACATCAACAGGAAACTTCATAACCTGCTTTCCTGATGACCTGAGAAGCCAAACAGGGAATAACCTGAAGATAGGCCTCAGCAACTGGTTGGTGAAGAACCCTTTCTGCTCCCTGGAAGAGTTCCTAAAAGAGGCCCTTGGATTTACCTGATTATAAACTTGTCTTGAATCTGTATTGTCACCATTATCTTGACGTTTTATAATAAAAATGTGTTTATTATGTTTGATCAAAAGTAATTTATTCCCTCCTGTGGTATTGCTATATTTACAGCTAAACCAAAAAACAAATTAAAATAATTACGGTATGTTACCACAAAACAAGCGTGTGGTTAATTTTCAATATAAATTGAAGACAGTCTGTGAAAGAATATTGGATGGAATTTGGGAGTTTACCATTATACGCTTTTGAAATTTGTTAGACTGTAATGCATGTAAAGAAAACCAGACAACAATAAGATCAAATGATTATTATTATAGTACTACTAGCAGTTTCCCGGCGCGCGTTGCTGCGCCCAAATTAAGTTTTTTACTAATTACAGCTGTTAATTTGTAACTACTAAATTTCTAAAACCTGACACTGCACCCTTGTATGCCCTCTGGGTCGTAGCCCTTTGGACAGATTTGCACCAAACTTCACACAAACCATCCTGGAATAATGCTTAATAATGCCTGAAAGTTTCATTACAATCTGTTGAGTGGTTTCGGAGTCCATAGGCTACATACAATATATATATATATATATATATATATATACATATATACATACATACTTCCTCTTTTATATATATAGATATTTACCAGTTATGTTTATGAACACAATGTAACATTTTATAAGAAGAATGGCTTTGTTGTTTCATAGGAACAAAGTTTTGATTTCCCTTGTAATAAACATTGTTCAAGAAACAAATTTAAAAAAATATTCATAAGATACTTAAAGGTTATTTTGTAAATTTTTGTATATGTTATTTAGAAGAATACTAGGTTACATGCATAATGTATACATTGTTTTTAATTAGTTGCCCCAATTACTTTGTGTAGATTGTATTGTCGTGTTTGGTTGATTGTTTGTAATGATTGATTATAATTGTAAATTAATTTTTAATCAGTAGTCTAAAAAGTGTATGCATTGTAATCGTTTACATAAATTTTATTACTTTATTACAAAGAGTTTGTATTACAATTTTTCTTTTTCTCCATAAGAATAACATTAGACAACGTACTGTGTTTAGCACTTTCAATATCTCGGTAACCAATTGACGAAGAGCAATGATCAAAATACAAAATTTTTGTTTTTTTAAGCTGGATTCAATGGTATAAATTAAAATTTGATTTAAGTAATTTATATGTGAAAACCCCCAAAAAAACACATTTTTGGGGTACAAAACCCCCCAAAAACCCACCGTCGGATAGTGCGATTCATCTGGTTTTCGAACTCGTTCAAATAAATCGTACTTTACATATTTGTACCAAATTTCATTAAGATCGGACCTTTTTTACGAGAGTTATCGTGCTTACGGACACACACACACACACACACACATATATTTATATAAATATATATATATATATATATATAAAGCTTCTTCCCTATAGGGGAAATTCGCTAACAGAATAATACAAACAAAAAAGCACATATGATTTAAATGAAGTAATAAATTGAAAGAATAACGTACAAATAAGCACAGCTGATTTATTTTTAACATTAGGTATGGAAAGTCCCCTTTGGAAAGGGATTGCGACCTTAAAGGGAAATTTACGAAAAAATTAATAGTTTTTCGCAAGGTTTCTCGTCAAGACGAACATTTTAAGTATATGGTTCATGGGGTTGTCACTTGCAGTTTTCTCAAAAGTTCATGGGTACATTTGGATTGATATATAGATAACTTATTTTATTTACTTTACTCAGCTGTTAACAGATGATTTAGGTTATGTTATTGTTGATGTGTTTTAGGTCTGATTTGTTGCTGTGTATGTTAGTTGGTGTGTAATGAACTATGAACTTTTGTTTAGGCTTTTTATTTTTGTCATCCCTGGTAATAAATGAAAGTAATACCGTTAAGATAAGTGGAGATGGTTGGTAATTGTCTGTTCAAAGCTGTATCGTGGTGTTGGATAAATACAGGGAAAGTAGGCTAGCTATTGTTGGAAAAAAATATGAAAATTGGGAGTTTTTAAGGATATATTATAGGTGATAGAAGCCTGTTTTACTATCAAGTGACTATGTTTCGTGCTCCCAATTTACGGTGAATATGCTGGGCGTATTGAACTGATATGTGTTCGTAATTTATTCCCAGATTGTCTATTCGGAGTACATATTGACAACTGTAATAAAAGATATGATTATGGAACTTGAAATATTGTTTGAAACCTTCGGTTCCCATTCCACTTAGGTTCAGGTCATTTTGACGAAATAAATTGTGACATAAATACAGAACTTATCTAAACATCCAATTTAAGAAAGAGATTTATAGGGAATTTCATCTAACTAAATACTGTCATTGTTTTGTTTACAATTGTTCTACTCTCTTACTTATTTTGTATTATTTAACTGCAAAATCTTTCAGGGTAGCAGCTAGTTTTTTATTTAAAAATATTTTTTAATTTCCAACAATAAAGTATATAGTTTGCGGGCTCTAAAATTAGTTTTAAAGTCCCCTCTTCTTGTCTTTTCCTGTGGTCATCACTGATTGAATCAGTATTTCGTCCAGCGAACGCCTGAGGTCAATCACTGGGGGAAATATGTGTTTATTGGGCTTTTCCTGCCGTGGCGGAAATTAGGGAAAATTATAAAAATTGTGTAGTTTATAAGCAGGCAGGTTTTCTGGTAAAACTGAAAATGAGCTTATAACATAATGCTCTTTAAGTTATGAAAATGTATTAATGCAACCTAGTACCAGCACAACAACTTTTAAAGCACAATCAACAGTGAACTGACAAATGGTCCAAAAATATACTTGTTCCATACAACGACTTGGGGTGTTACCTGACCCTGGACTGGCGTAGGAAGGTAGGTGCGTGTCAGGGATGCGATGAGTCACCGATACGAATTATTCAGGAGCATTAAAAGTAAGACCCTATTTATTCATTTACTGAGAATATAATCATTACTGAATCACCTTCTTCATTATTGCGTTGTAATTAACCTAAAAGTTGCCGTGGTCCATGTAATTTATTATTAAAAGGCAATATTTGCGCGTATGAAATCTGCGCACTAATAAATTGAACTAAATTTCCAGGATTCACAAATTATTTTGATCTTGGGTTTGCAACACAACACTGCAAACACACAAGCTCATTGTTTGACTTTACATGAAAATCCGACATGGTACATCATACAAAATAATTTTGTATGGGGCGAATTCGGTCAATGTTTCTTTTTTGAACTAAGTTAACAGGAATCGTTGCCCGATATTGCCTGGAACATGAAAAAATACTTCTTTATTAGTAAGTTTTATAGCTCTTTTTAAAAAGAGGTCTCAACTTTTAGTACATATTTAACTATCAAGAATTTGAACTGCAATTATCACTTATGTTGAGAAGAAACCCACATTATTGCCTTATTGAAATGGTTAGGTATTTATAATTGTATTTTAAATTCGCTTAGTATACAGGTTTGCTGCGCCGGGGGTATTTAACACTCTTTCCGTTTGTTATTAATTAGGTAGATTCAAAAGTATAATCTGATGAAAACTAATTTATGCTAACAAAGTAATTCATACGCTAAAAGGTAATCCAAAAATAACTGACAACACTGGTGCATACCAAACATACAAGGTGTACGTAAAGTCCCGCACGGGTTTAATATTTTCTGAACGATAACAGATAAATCAATAAGATTTGGTACATCAACACTACACCTAAAAATCTACTTTTTGAAGGAACTATCAGTTTTCTGTAATATCATGAGGAGGTCCCGCAAGGAGTCAGAAAGAAATCTTAAATAGGAGCATAGGTCAATATGCACATTACATTAAAGGGCTTATCTAGCAGAGTTGAATGCCGCAAACCGCACAAAAAAAGGTTGATCCAGTAAAAAATGGCGGCTGTTCAAAGGTTTTATTAAAAAAAAATAAGATCTTTCTAATAGTTACTGTTACCAGTTTTTCCCCGTTATCAATAGATTTTGACCAAATTTGTAACCCTTGAGGATAACTAACGTCATAATTCACTTCTGTATTGACAGGCATAATGTAGTATTTAGCTCGAGTATTCATTTAGTTGCAGTGGCTACTAATAAAATGTAACCAAGTAAAACCTTTGAACAGCCGCCAATTTTTTCTGGATCAACCTTTTTTAGTGCGGTTTGCGGCATTAAACTCTGCTAGATAAGCCCTTTAAAGTGATGTGCATATTGACCTATGCTCCTATTTAAAATTTCCTTCTGACTCCTTGCGGGACGTCCCCATGATATGACAGAAAACTGATAGTTCCTTCAAAAAGTAGATTTTTAGGTGTAGTGTTGATGTACCAAATCTTATTGATTTATCTCTTATCATTCAAAAAATATTAAACCCGTGCGGGACTTTATGTACACCTTGTATAATTTATGCTCGTAAGAGTAAAACCATCGATACACAAGTATTTCGACACACGAATAAAACTCTGCCGAGAGCCGGGAGTGGTAGCCGGTAGTTTCCAGCAAAAAATAAAAATAAAACAGAGTAGGACAATGCTTGACCTTGGCCACTTCCGTATGCTCGCAAAATATGTACACACAAGACATATGCTCGCAAAACATACACAAAGAATATATGCTCGCAAGTTCTGATTTATAACACATTTGCAGAAAGGTGCATCCGTCAGCGCGGCCCTGGTGAGTAACTGTCAAACTAGGCGGACCAGTTCCCAACACTACTTGTGAGCATAAAATGAATTATTAAATTTCCAACTGTCCTGGGCTATTTTGAAGGCGCTGAAGCTGAAAATGTAGCTTAAACGATGTGAGCATATGCTCGCAAGGGTGGATATTCTCACAAGTGGTGTTTATAACTTGTAAATATTCTCACAAGTATAGTCATGTCAGTTCACACACACACACACACACACACACACACACACACACACACACACACACACACACACACACACACACACACACACACACACACACACACACACACACACACACACACACACACACACACACACACACCTGGATAGTCCTGAGAAACATATAGGCATATTAAAGTTGGGGAAAATCCTATAGAGGGCTTTGCCCCAAGGGGGTTCAAAGTTCCCATGTATTCCTTATGGACATTCCTTTTTGTTTGAGCTGATGAAAATACAAACAGCTGATCTTGATTCCTAGTAGTTCCACGGGCTAACCACAGAATGCAACACACACAACTGTCATAGTTTTTATAAATTATTTGCAGGGCGAAGCCTGCGGGTAACACTAGTCAGATACAATAATCGAGAAAGTTGAGTAAAGTAAAGACAAAAGTATATTTTAAAATTTTTAATACATTTTAATTTTATATTATATATACAATTCAAACTTCCAATTATTTGTATCGTGAACTAATTAAATAAATTTCTATCATTATCTTTTAGGTCTTCTATGATAAGGTTGGATGTTTTAGTCCGATCCACTCATGAATTTCGAGAGGAAGTCCTTAGGCTTAGGCTCGACAGTGTCTTTGAAGTATAACATCGCATGAGTTTCTTGCTTCCATCTGTTGGCAAATTCCTTTAGCTCCATTTGGCCCTGAAAAATAAAGTTTCAACAGCTGAATTTATTTTATTTTTTAAACCCTGCCTTGGTAATTGATTTATCTTTTATGCTTCATCCAGACAAATGTTGGAATGGTTCCAAAACTGGTCGTACCCTGCCAGGAAAGGGAAGGTATAACTACCTTACCTGATTAACCCTTTGAGTAACACGGGCTTAGATAATCACATTTTGAACCTGCCACTAAAACAATGTTTAATTCAGTAGGGTGAAGTGGGGTAAGTGTAACGCGGTTTTGGCATAGTTCAACTTTGCCACTTTGTTTTAGCAGGTATAGTTCTGGAATTTTGTACTGTATACATAAATTTGGACTTATTGGCTTTATAACAAAATGCATATATATATTATGGTAGAAAACGTAGAAAACAATTTTCAAAATGTTGTCTTCAAAGGTAACACTTGCCCCAGGGTTCGGGGTAAGTCTAGCCTGTAATACCATATATAAAGAATATTATAAGAAAAATTCTGGGAAAGTGTCCAGATTCTCTAATTTTAACTGAGTTTGGGACTTTTTAATTATTAAAATATCTTTAATTTAACCAAAGATACAACTTTTTCGCGTATCTCCTCCCGCTTTCGCTAAAATGCACAAAAACATTCTAAAATAAACGAGTTTGCACGCAGCACGCTGACGTGAGGGAAGTGAATTTCCACATAAAGAACTTTAAAGAATCCAAATCAATGTTAAAACATACATTTATTCAAATTTTTATAAAAAACTGAATACTTTTTTTGCTGTTCTGATGCACGTGCAATGCTGGGAACACAATATTGCGCATTATAAGGTTAGGAGAAGGTCCAGTCAGGACTGAAAGTAGGCAAGAGGCTGCCGAGGATCATACAAATACACCAACAAATGAATAACAGGTTTTTCTAATGTAAAAAACCCCTATAAAAGACAATGTACTGTTTAGTCGACATACATTTTCTTTAATAACTTTGTACACATTTATGCTAGAATTATGAGAGAGGGCTTAAAACTTTCGTCTCATTTATCTTCATCCTTTTACATGCATAAATTTTACATCCGGGGTTTTTACCTTTTTGGGCCCAAAAACTTAAAATTAGATATATTAATCTCCAAAAAAGGGGGTTAGAGTTTTCCGACTATTTTATCAAACAAACTTGACCAACTGATTATAGAAAGGAATGTCCCTACCAAACGAAGTAAATCGGACAAAAAATGTGACCACTAGAGTGCAAACACACACACACACACACATATATATATATATATATATATATATATATATATATATATATATATATACAGTCTGGACCACCCTGTATAAAATTTTACCCTGTACAAATTTTTTGGGTGATAGAACTACATAAATACAACTTAAATACACAATTTAAAAAATTATACTCCACACATCCACTAAAAAAAATAATTTTGTATTATATTTTTTAACCGTACTTTTACCCAAAAATTAATAATTTCTGGGATATTTCGAAACATTTGTCAAACTGTAATACTACCATCGTATTCTAAATTAAATTTCAAGTAAGGACAAATAGGTTTTAACCCATTGTGGTAGTAATTTTATTCTATTTGTAGTAGCCTATAACGGGAATTGATAGGTGCTGCACTCTAGTAGCAAAATATGTAACTAATGACCGCGGGCGTCTACGGTTCTATCCGCTAGGGGCGCGGACTGACTGAAAACACTTAATATCGCCGCCAGGCCTTTGGTCGTGTTAGCTGAGTTGGCTACGTCGTGGAAACACCTTGGCCAGGTGGCGATACGATGTTCGTGGGTTCGATTCCCGCACACGACCAAAACTGACCAGTTGTGCAACTCTCAATGAGTTAACCAGTCTGTGGCAACGTTGGTGGGAGGGCCCAAGTAAAATAAACGGTGGCAGGCTTGCTTGGAAGTTGACGGGATCGGTTAATTCTTTGAGACTTGCACATGGTCAACACTGATTTTGCTAATTTTTACTTATGTCTACTGTGTGTGTGCCAATGCGACTCTCTAAACTGAAAGAAAACAATATTTTAATTAAAATATGCCATTAATCCATTTAAAAACACCAATTTTATACTCCAATTCACACTTTAATAAAATTACAAGTAAGGAACGAGACCTGCTCGTATGTCTACGCCAATGGGTTAATGAGCAAGACACTACATAATCACTTATTAAATTCATTAGAAGTGTAAAGTTATCATTTCCTTTAAAAAATTAAAAATGAATATTTCATGTATAATTCTTTAACAAATTTGCTAGAGAGGAGCAAATGCTATAAAAACTGCTTCAAAATGTGGGCTTTCAGAAGATATGATACAACAGTTGATTCGTTACCATTTTAGTACAGTTATGCGAGTTGAGAGGTGTAAAACGAGGTCAGGCCAAAATTACACTAGTTAAAAGTCTGGATTTTAGATAACTAAAATACCACTAATTTAACTTGCAGCACTATTTTAAATAGCATTATTTAAGGTCAGATAAAAAGGACAATGAAATCCTCATTAAAAAAAAATAATAATTTAGGGACAGTGATTGTCATGTACAAATCATTATACAAGGATATCTGAAAGAATTCCAATATCTAATAAATGCCCACCTTATCATGAGATAAGTTATCACGCACAGATACCAATGTTATGTTTTGTTTGGACAAAGTATTTCTAGTGGATTTTTGCCATTTACTCAGTGGCAGTGATGTCAAGATGTCGTTTTCAAATCAAGAATATGCGGAAATGCATTTTTTGTATGGTTACTGTAACGGAAACGCGAGTGCGGCTCAAAGGGAGTACACTGTCCGCTATCCTGGTCGGCGCGTGCCCAGTACGCAAGTGTTTACGCGGTTGTATCAGCATTTGGTAGAACGTGGATCTGTGCACAGGAGCGGAGTGAGGTGGGTGTAGCAGCTTTGGATGTGTACTTTGAAGAGCAAATTCTGGACCGAGTTAGAGAAGACCCAGGGATTAGTAGCAGAAAAATTGCAGGTGACATAGGCATGAGTAAAACGACAGGTTTGGCGGTTTTACACAAAAATAAATTCTACCCTTACCATTTCACAAAAGTTCAAAGACTTGAACGTAATGACTATGCTGCTAGACGTGATTTCTGTCGCTATCTACTAAATTCTTATATTGAACAATACCACTTTTTCAAAAAAATCTTATGGACAGACGAATCTATTTTTACAAGACAAGGTGTATTCAACTGCCACAACATGCACATGTGGGATACTGAAAACCCAAGAGCAGCAAGAGAAATGTCCTTTCAAAGAAGATTTCATATAAACGTTTGGGCTGGTGTGGTTGGCAATCGTTTCTTGGGACCTCACATTTTTCAGGGAAGTTTAAATGGAGTTATGTATCTTAACTTTTTGCAACACAATTTGCCTCAAATGTTGGATATGATTGATCCTGCGCATCGTCAACATATTATTTATCAACAAGATGGTGCACCTCCTCACTTTACTACAGACGTCCGAGATTGGCTGAGTGCTAACTACCCAACTTGGATTGGCCGAGGAGGTCCTGTACCTTGGCCTGCAAGATCTCCTGATCTGAATCCCATGGACTTTTTAGTGTGGGGATTTATGAAGTCTGAGGTGCACGCAACTCCTGTAAATAGTGAAGAGGAACTTCTAAACAGGATCCAAACTGTAACACAGAAAGTTAGGGAAAACTAAGCCATAAAGTGACAGTTGGTGCAATGCGAAAGAGAGCCAGAGCCTGTATAAGAGAGAACGGAGGACATTTCGAAAATAAACTGAAATGAAGCTGTAATCTCGTGTGATCCATCTAACATTTACGATTTTATCTTGTACTTTTGCAGGTAAAAAAGGAATTTTAACTTCATGATATAGCTGTAATAATGCAAATTTTCATGTGTCTTTTTAGTATGACAGAGTTTAATTATTATTTTCCCAAACCACGTGTTACACCATTCAAACGCGCATTACTGTACTAAAATGGTAACGAATCTAGTGTTGTATCGTATCTTCTGAAAGCCCACATTTTTAAGCAGTTTATATAGCATTTGCTACTCTCTAGTAAATTTTTTAATGAATTATGCATGAAATATTCATTTCTAATTTTTTAAAGGAAATGATAACTTTACACTTCTAATGAATTTAATACGTGATTATGTAGTGTCTTGCTCATTAAAACCTATTTGTCCTTACTTGAAATTTAATTTAGAATACGATGGTAGTATTACAGTTTGATAAATGTTTCAAAATATCCCAGAAATTATTAATTTTTGGGTAAAAGTACGGTTAACAAGTATAATACAAAATTATTTTTTTGGGTGGATGTGTGGGGTATAATTTTTTTAATTGTGTATTTAAGTTGCATTTATATAGTTCTATCACCCAAAAATTTGTTAACGCTAGGTCCAGACCACCCTGTATATAATTTTGAAATGTACCCCCCAAATCGTGTTCAGGGAGTCACTCACGTCAGGAACTTCTATAGTGGTCATGGGCTTAAGTTTCACTGTGCGGGTCATGCTAATAGTTCACTTTTCCATAGGAAATTTTTTAACAATTATTTTTTATATTTAAACGCTCACTCAATAACTTGAAAACTACATTTATTTAAAACGACCTTTAATAAAAAATTCATCTAAAATTAAGTGAATTAGCCTTTTTAGGCATATTTAACTGAATACTTAAATATAAGAGTCGAAGTCAAAAAGCACTGAATGTTGGTTCTCCTCTTCGGCCCAAAGGAGGAAAATTGAGGTTAGGTTTAGGTTAGGCCTATTTATGTTTATTAAAACTATATTTTTAAACAAAATAGGCTATACAGAAATTATAGGAAAAACAGATTAAATAAATTATTTAGTTTGGATAACATCACTCGGGGCAAGAGTAACCCCCGCGGTTACACTTGCTCCACACGGACAAAAGTTGGGATAAGTGTCATCATGTCTGCCATATCCAAAGCTTTAACAATAGAGTAAAATGAATCATATAGGTATTTGAAATCCTCATGAAAAAATTAGTTAAAAAAAATATATATTTATCTTTATAAATACTGAAAAAACAGAACACTGAACTTTGAGGATGTCACTCACTCGTAGAGTGAAAATGTGACATAATTTTCAACCTTAAAAAGGTATTACCTTTTTATGTCAGATTTGATTACTTACCATAACAAATTTAACAAAAATAGGTATAAATAAACATATGATGGGTCTGAAGTTACAAATAAAGCTTATTTACAAGTTTTACACTAGCCCCGTGATTACACTTATTCCACTTCACCAACATTATAACAATTGCAAACTCTGGCTGCAGTCTGAGATGTGACATAACCCGAGGAAAATTGCTCACTCTTAACTTGTGGTGTTTACTTAACTTAAATAACTATGAGTTCATCGTGAATCTCAATAACCTTAAATAATAATAAATGGGCTCTATTGGGGGTCGGGGAATGGTGATGTGAAAAGGATGCTTTCTTGTCTGCGGGCAATGGCCGCCATGAAACAAGCCTGAAATCTCCTACAAAATTCGCTAGGCTATTTAAAAATAGCTCACAAATACCTCTTTTACTTACAAATATATATATATTTCTTGCAATTGTCTACCTTCTTGTAGTGAGTACAATTGTTTATTGTAGTTAGAGCTGGATACCTCACATAAGATAGGTAAATCTTTATAATATAAATACCTTTTACCTAATTGAATTAAATGCCGTTTACAGGTGAACAATATAATGTTTATTTATCTGAAGGACAGATAATTGAATTCTAGATGCTATTAAATAATGGGATTTACAATAAGAATACAATTACTGGGTAAATGTGACTCTGGCCTAGGCTATCAAATGGGTTACAACAACAAATACATGCTTAAGATTAAAATGTTCATAGTTCTTCAATAAATAGGGTTCTTAAATAAATGAGGGCTCTTATCTCAGGGGGGAAATGTCGTGCTGACTTGAATAACGTTGAAATAAATCAATGAAAAAATATTTAAGGCCAAATTGGGTTTGTTTACAAATTGCAACAATAACAAATTTTGATGTTGTCCAAAAGGAAAGTCCAATGGTTTTCACTGAATTTACTAATAATTAAAAGATACTCAAATTAAATTCAGAAAAGAGAGTGCAAATTTAGGTTAGATTATTCTTGATGTTAATTAAAGCTCAGAACATTGGGCTTGTTCTATCAAAATGCGACCACTAGAGTGCAAACACACACACACACACACATATATATATCATGTATTATATAATTGGACTTTTATTTGGAGCCAGGGGATCCTTAACAAAATCATATATCACTTTCAGAAAAAAATTCAAAATTGCAAAATCAACAGACAAAGTATTAGTGTTGAATATCCTTAAAAACTCAGTATACACCCTCCAAAATCATCTGTACGGAAAACTAAATCATTGTTAAATTTAATGACAAATAAATAAATGAAACTAAGAACATGGTCAAAACTAAATTAACAAACCAAAAAGTACAATCTAAAGAAACATATATTTAGAACACTGTGTCTTAAAGACAAACCATGTATGCATGGTCAGTAATAGTTTCTGTTTTCTCTCGTCTGTATTCTTTCAACTGTCCCTAATAGAATACAAAATGGAGATGGTTTACCAATCAGCTTACAAAAGTTCTTCGCTCAAATCCCAAATTTTTGGGGTATAATAAATAAAAGGGATTGAAGTTAAAGTGGTATATTATGAGCAGTATAGTCCCTAAACAATGGACACTAAGCAATTTAGAAATTAGGCCATACTAGGTTGAATTTATCAGGAACTAGGTCCTGCTACAAAATTTCAGGTCTTTACACTATGCCATCTGGAACAGCAAGAAGGAGTCTAGGAGAAGGTGAAGGTCTGGAAGCATGGTCCTATTGTTGGAAGCACATGGTTCACAACACATGGTAAAACACTGGTCACTGTAATTTAGATTCTTTAAGGACTAATTTTGAAAAGTATATTATATTATATTTTAATTCTATTGAAATTCTCTCACATTAATAATATCTAAAATAAATTATTAGCAAACATATTAAATTAAGTAGGTAGGCTATTAGAAGTGGATGGGCTGTAAATGATTAATAGTGATTAATTAATGAAATACATATTATTTAAAATTATACGGATAAATAAATATTACAATACATAAAGGGGGGATGACTTTCTGAGGAGTGGTGATAAGGATGATTATTATTGGGGCAGAACATAGGGCAATTAACACAATCAACACATTGAAATACAAGTAACACATTTATGCGGGCAAATTAATTGAATGACACATTTATAAGGGAAATTAAATATAAAATAGCACATTCTAGGGAAATTATTGGTGATTATGGGGAATGAATAACATATAATGGGGAAATTAATTCTAAATAATGAATGAATGGCATGTAATACTATAAAAGGTAGACAAAAATGGAACTAATTCGTACGGGTAATATCACACCGATACACTGCTAGCCGATCATGTTGGCTGAGCAGTCCAAGGCGCTATAATCCTGGCCAGGAGGTAGCGCTTGGATCAAGAGTCCAAATCTGATTGAGACTGATCTCAGTCAATGGTTTTTATATGCAACTCATGGAGAGTTCACCTGTCTATGACAGATTTGAAGGGGAAGACAAACCTTAAGCAACCGGAGGACGGCACAGGTCCAAGCTGACAAGATGGGTGAATAATTCTTTGAGAGTTGCATGTGTGTCCACATGTTTTGCTATTTTTACCTATCCTTGCTGTGTGTTTGCGTCCACTGGATGCATATTTTTAAAATGTTAAGTGTTCAGAAGTTCAATCTATAATATTATATTATATTATAAAGAAGAGGTGGTTTCTGTCTGTCTGTCTGATGTTCCGGGTGAACGCAAAAACTACTGAACCGACTGGGCTGAAACCTTACATAAAGGTAGATCTTGAACCCATGCAACATATAGGACTATTCACTTCCTTAAAATCCCCTCGGGCTACGCCCCGTGAACGTCCTAAGTTTCAATGTTTACATTTCAGAAGAAATGTAAACATTCAGAAACTGTAATGCGACAGCTGAGGACACTTCCATTTGACAGCTTAAAGAGCAGAAGCAAGAACAGCTGTTTCAAGCTAACTAAAATCCAAATTGCATTGACTAAAGAACGGGTAAAGAAACCCCCTGTGCGAAGAACGGGTACGTCAGCTAGTAATATTATAAAGAAGAGGTGGTTTCTGTCTGTCTGTCTGTCTGATGTTCCAGGTGAACGCAACAACTACTGAACCGACTGGGCTGAAACTTTACACATAGGTAGATCTTGAACCCATGCAACACATAGGCCTATTCACTTCCTTAAAATCCCCTCGGGCTACGCCCCGTGAACGTCCTAAGTTTCAATGTTTACATTTCAGAATAAAGTAAACATTCAGAAACTAACGCGAACAGCTGTGGATACTTACATTTGACAGCTTAAAGAGCAGAAGCAAGAACAACTGTTTCAAGCTAACTAAAATACAAATTGCATTGACTAAAGAACGGGTAGAGGAAACCCTGTGCGAAGAACGGGTACGCCAGCTAGCTATTAATTAAAATTAATGAACAAATATTAATGTGGCTTCATCTGGTTGTGGTCTATTCTTATTTGCACAAAATATAATTTTTACCGATACCTCCTGTGCCCCACCCCTGATTTTATATTTTTGCCCCACCCCAATTTTATATTTTTCTCACGCCCTCTTCGATTTTGTTTTTTATTTTATGTCCCCCATTTTATATTTTTGCCCCCCCCCCGATTTTATATTTTTTGCCCCCCCCTTCGATTTTATATTTTAATTTTACATCCCCCTCCATTTTATATTTTTGCCCCCCTCCCCAATTTTATATTTTTACTCTCCCCCCGATTTTTATTCTGCCCCCCTGATTTTAAATTTTGCTCCCCCTGCCGATTTTATATTAATTATATTAATCCCCCTCCCCCTCCCCAATATTTTTTTGTACTTGAGTTCTTTTATTTCTAAACGCGAATCCAAAGTGTTACATATAACGATTTGGAGTCGCAAACCACACACCGTTTACTAGCTGACAGAGTTCCTCGACTTAGCAACAGGACCCAAACTATCTGCCAGTATATTTTGTTAACTTTGATTGTAATTGTACACTAAACGTGTAAAATGTAATTTTATTTTGTAAAATAATGTGGATTGTGATTTGCTTTAGTTAATTTACCATTTATATACAACCCATACGAAGGACGGGTACACAGCTAGTAAGTTATATTTTAAAAATCAATAAAACAACATGGATTCAGCCACTCTATTCCAGTGGCGTAACTGCATTTGTTGGGCCCTCCTGCAAACCTATTTTCAGGGCCCCCCATTTAACATAATCATACAGTTTCACCCTATCCCTTTTACCCTTTCCATTAGGCCTGCTATATCTTAGGAAAAGGTTGCATGAACCAAGAACGTTTCCTAACCTCCAGATACATAACATCAGTTCCAGAATTGTTTAATTTTAGTGGCTTCGTAACACCAAGGTTTTTTTAGGATACCTATAATAGTTTTTTTTTAAGTTTGATCACGTCAATGTAGTTATAAAATACCTAAGAATAAATTGACGAGTGTCAAAACGGTAAGCTTGATCAAGCCCTACAGACTTCAGCCCAGGTATGGAGGTATAATCATTTCCATAAGAGTAATGTTGGCAGCAAAGATGTCTTGTGATGTCGTTCGGCTCATTCAGCTGATGCATAAATCAACAACATACTATAAGTGTTGCCAACCTGACAGGTTATAATAATGGTCAGCTATTTTTGAATTGCCACTGGACATGCAGAAAGTAAATTTAAACCCTTAGTCAATTAATCTAATCCTATACTCTAATATGAGTAAGGTTTGCTTGCTTGCTTGCGACACTGATCTCAAATACCCCCGTCGCAGCAAACCTGCGTACTCAGCGAATTTCTAATGAATATATATGTCTTAATATTATATTAAGCCTCTTACCAGAATTCATAAGAAATATATTCATAAATAAGCGATATTTCAAATATTCATTATTCTCCATAAGAATAACGTTAGGGATGAGTACGCAGGTTTGCTGCAACAAGGAACACAAAATAATGGGTTTTTATACAAATATCAATAGAACTCATCTAAGTGAAGTCACATACCAAGTTTGATCCATATACATTCATAAATAAGCGATATATAACATTTTTATTATTCTCCATAAGAATAACATCGGGACCGAGTACCTAGGTTTGCTGCTTCGGGAACCATAGGCGAAAAATTGGTTTTTAGTTCAAAAAACAACAAACCACAACCAGATGAAGCGATATACCAAATTTCGTCAGTTTATGTTCATAAATAACCGAGATATAAAATTTTTCTTTTTCTCCATAAGACAGACTCGTTATTGTTTAAGAACGAGTGTTTGTAGGATTTATTAATTATATTAACCTTAAAAGCTTTCTAAATTAACCTAACTTTATTTGCATGTGTGATTAATTCTGGGTTGTAGCTTTAAGTGGTGAATCTATAAATGCATTGGAACAAATCTGGGCGTCATTGGAAAAAGACCAATAATTTAGAATCAAGTGTTTGAACAAAATTATTATTACAAACTAACAAAGAAATTAATGTTTTGACACTAATAAACTGTGTCGATTTCCCGGCCAATTTCCTTTCTCAGGTCAAAAGATACCAGTGCATTTGATCCACCATAGAAATTAAGTAAATTAGGACTTTGAAATTTTTCGACAAAACAAAACATTAGTAGGGTTAAAAAGGGGGTTCTGTGACATTTTAAAGAAATAAAATTGGGACTTTGAAATAATCTACGTGGACCATCATAGTAGCGGGGAAATGAGAGGTCAACAATCATTTTTGAAATTTATTGTGTATTTTTAAGGACTTAGCCGGATTGTCAAAATTTCACTGAATACTACAAACGACTTGTGATATTTTGGAAATTAAATTGGTGATTTTAATTGAATAAATCACCGTGTTGGGACTTAGAGTAATCGCATTCCGGGGTTTAAATGTTCCTTATTGAACTTTAAGTTGGGACTTTGAATTTTTCTAAAAATTTCTTAGAAACAAAACAATGTGTGGAGTTAGGCGTATGAGCCTCTGATGATTGCTTCAGTTAAGTATTGAAAATTCTAAATGGGACTGGGCGAATTTTCATTATTTCAGAAGCTCTCATCAGTAGGGAGTAATTGAGGGTTCTACACCGGTGGACCCAGTAATTTGAATGTCGAGAGAATTAATGGGCAGTAACCTACGGTAATGGCTGTGAAGGGGGTAATAAATCAATTATTTAACCTTTTGTTTGCAGTTTTGGAAAAAAGACTGTTTTACTCTCCCTTTAAATTATGTGAGACAAAATAGCATAGAGGAGAAAATCAAATCGCAGTTTGGTTGCTGCATTGATTTTTGGGAACTGAGCTATACTGTGCTCATTGTTAAGTTTGGTTCCTGGTTTTGGGCCAACTGAACATGACAGTCAGTAGAGCAGTGGTACTGTTTGTTTGTTGTACCGGACTTTGTATTTTTTTTATGTAAGTTAATCAGCAGTGAAGAGATTAATGTGAAGAGATTTAGTATATCTCTTTGTGTGTGTGTGTGTGTGTGTGTGTGTGTGTGTGTGTGTGTGTGTGTGTGTGTGTGTGTGTGTGTGTGTGTGTGTGTGTGTGTGTGTGAATTTAGTTAATAGCCATTAAAGGAGTAGGTGGAAAAAATGAGTAATTCAAATGGGAACTAATAAAGCTCTGAGTTGAAGCCAGTAAATTGTGATGCGTATTTGTGTTCAGTTTTAGGATCAGCGGATAGCTTTAAATACTGTTGCAGATCGGTGCTTCGTAAACAATGATCGCATTTCTTTGTACAGTTTGAAATCGTGAGTGTCAGATTGCCTAGTTTGATAGGTTGAGAAATTTAATTTTTTTAGCATGCGGGCTGTCACTTAATTTGAATGGCAATGGGTCCACTTGAGGTGATGAAAGTGTGTTAATTTGCTGAGGTTCACAAATAACTATTCTCTGGTTCCAAAAAACTGCTTTAGGAAATAAAGAGCCTGTAAAATAGCGTATACAATTTACATATAACTAACTGGCAAATCTCATATACATTTTAGATATAAATTTTATGGTCGAGTCAAGTACATTCTAAAATATTCTAAATTAAAACAGAAAGATATAGTAAATTTTCAGATAGCATGTCGGCACAATACACCACCAATCCTGAGGGTTGAGGTGGTCTGTTCCTTAAACTGTATGGCTGTATCTGTTTTATTATCAGTACTCCGAACATGGACAAAAATTATTTGCTGATGTATTATTTAAAGTGACTAATACTTTTACCTCCTCATCTGGGACTGAGCATTGTGAAGCCAGAGCTCCCATTTGTGGTGTGATCAATTAGAAGATAATGAACCAGAGATTAGGAGTGAATACGATAATTTATGATTTAGTCCATTTACACTTTGTTTGAAATTTACAAAAAGAGTCCAAGTTAGCTTCCCTTATATTTGAAAAATAAGGCCGGTGAAGTTAGTGATAAGTGATTCTTCGAAGGAAGTTTGTTGTTATTAATGGTTTGTGCACTAACTTGTGATATCATGTGTTCACTGGATAACCTGTTCCGTTTGTTATCTAGGAAAGTTATAATTCTAGGCCATTCTTGTGCTGTCCCTGTGGATTGGGATACCGGAGGGTCTTCCTTGCTGTGGAGTTGCTGAGGGAGTGCATTTGTAACCATTGCTGTAATGGATTCTGCTGATGTGGACAAGTGTTATCACCTAAGTATACTGATGCACTAGTGGTTAGAAATCACATTATGGTTATTTTTTTTTAATAGAATTTTAAAATGTGTGCTCTGCTCCAGGAATATGCTTGCTAACTCATGCTATTCTTGGCCAGACCATGAAGAGAACGAAAAATCGTTAAAAGCAAACGGGAACGGGGGGTAAATAATGTTTTTCTTGTGCTATGGCAAGCTGTTCTGTAGAAAGCCCAGCCTGTGCAGATTCGCCTGTACAGCCGGCTAAACGGAGGTTGATGGTTGTTTATTTACTAAGGGGTGGTACGAGTAAACCAGCCGATGGTCTTCTGGGCCTGTTGTTGTAGTCTATTTGAGTTTTGTTTTGGGGGAAATGCCCCATTGAAATTATGACGTTGAATGGGCCTCCCTCAAGAAAAAAAATAGATGTGTTTGTTGTAGCCACTGATGAGTCCGATATTGCCTGAACGTGCAAATGGCAGCAGTATACTCATGTAGGCCGGGTAACTTGGGTGTTGGTACTTCATTGGTGGTCGATGTTTAACGTGATGCGTTTGATCCGTATAGAGGGGTTGTTATTAGCATTGACTATGGATACTGAAGTAGACGTTCCATCGATACGGCGCGGTTGTCCGCCTCAAAGGTATACTAAGTCGGTCGGTAACACGTAGTTCCTTTTCCTGCCGCCAGAGTTTGCTGCAGTTGACTATCGCGCGCTCTCTCTCTCGCACTGCCCCCCCTGCCCCCTTCACCCCGCGACCCTCACTTCTACATACCTCTCTTACCCCACCCCCTCACATCACTGGATACAGACACAGACTCGGCCGCCCGCGCCAACCTGGCTTCGTTTCTTCGTTTATTGTAGCGGAGAGCGGTGGTCAGCGCGGCGCGACTCGGTGACGACGCCGACGGTTGCACCTCCTGATTGCTAGTCTAGTATTATTGTGTGATCTTTAAAACAGTAGTTTAGCAACGCTTGACATTTATTGGGAGGATTTTATATAATACCGTTCAAAAAACTGTTTTATATCTACTCAAAATATAGTTAAAATAATTTCTCCTTACATCATTTAAAGAAAGTATTAACGCGTTTGTAGTCTTTAGTATTTTATGAACAAATGTATTATTATTTCAAAGAGGACTAGAACCAAAATCATCTTTCAAATGTACGGTATGCTAAAAATATGAAATAAATAATCGTTGTTTCACATACTGTTATAACTACTGTTCAATTAGCCTAATGTAGGCTAAAATTCAATTCACAAATGCATTATTGTACTGTATTGATGATGACAGGTGAAAAATATAAAAAACATACCAGATTTGAAATAAATTTA
Organism: Allygus modestus; assembly: GCA_963675035.1. Lineage (NCBI taxonomy): Eukaryota > Metazoa > Arthropoda > Insecta > Hemiptera > Cicadellidae > Allygus > Allygus modestus. Next base: position 330,754,333 of record OY776111.1, read on the forward strand.
TTTGCCCTCCAAGAGCTTAATCTTTTGGTAAAACCCCCGGTATTTTCGTCCAGGTTGTCTCATTTCCTTTGATTGCTCCTGCAACGTACACTGGAGTTTAGCTGTGATCAATTTCTTAATGATAAAAATTCTATGTTCATAGCATTCAAAGCCGCACTTCATCAAGTCATTTTGATATCTGAAGATCGCCTGTTTACATCGGGTTAAAATAAGTTTCCTTATACCTATTTTTTGTATGATGTTTACAATCATTTTGTCAAATATGACCAGCGTGGTATTTGCTGCATAGACCGTCATGTGTGTGGGTGATATCAGCGCCTCGGACGGGACGGCACTCTACACGCATAAAAATGTTTTTATTTGGAGTACCGTACAAGTATAGTATTTTCATGACATACTAAATATGAAATTCAAAAAAATATGCTGGATTTATCCCGCTAACAATTCGCAATAATTTCAATGACATATTTAGTGACGTGGTCTTATTAGAGAAATAGGCACTATATTAATAAAAAATCTGTCCGATACAAACATATTTATTGTAATACTTAATATAATTTTACAGAACAACGTTTTGTAATACAAAATTACAACATTTCGTAATGACATTTAAATCACAAACATGTGTTGTGGGCCTCAAATCTAGGTTTCAAAATTCATTCTATTTGATAAGTTCTTTTACTGTCCTAGTTGACTGTGATACCAATGCTAAGCTTAACTGGTTTGAATTCAAATTTAAATTACATTTTAGTACGCTATGCTCATGTTCTCCAAAAGTAAGACGTAAAGCACAAATCATAGCAAAATCGTTGTGCAAAATCATAGGGTGACTGTGGAACACCAAACCATGGGTTGGCCTCAGTCTTGCCATATTTGGTGATCGTGCTTAATAAGTCGCTATTGGTCGAATCAATTGGGATGTTGTGGTGAAGAGTACTGGTGTATAAAAACCCTGTGTCGGGAATGTGCCCAGTTAGGCAGAAGACAGTAGATGCAAGCAGTCATGTGAGCGCCGAGTTCGCCGTCGGTACGCCCTTGTGCGGTAATACAAGGTCGCAATTATTCTCTGGTAGGCTCCCCTGGCTCAATATAACACATCATTGGTATTTCATAAGTTTCTCTAAGACACTGCATTAATTATTCTGAATGTTTCTAACTGTTCTGGAATGAATATTGAGTTCCGAAAATTATTTAGCTATAATTGGATATGTTCCCTTCATTTGATGTAACTGTTGCCCAAAAAAGGTCAGAAAAGCCCCTAATGTAAAAGTAAGGCATATTAAGTTATAAGAATTAAAAAGGCAGAAATTTTAAGCCCTCCCTCATCATTCTAGCACCAATATTTACTGAGTTATTAAAGAAAATAAAGATTGAGTAAACACAGTACGTTATGCAATCAGCAAAAAACTTTATTTTCCCATATGAAATGCATGTTAAATTGCATAACACTTGCATGTATTCTGTGGCCACATTCGTTTTATATGCTATTTACAATTACATGCTGGATATTAATGTTTTTTGCTGATTGCAGAAAAACTAAAAGAGATACAAGGTTGGTGTAAATTAGAAAGTTGCTAGGATTTACAAGACCTTTTCAATGGCACGCTTTTTGACATATGCTATCATATGACTTTTTTGAATTTTGGGCATATAGGCTTTTTCACAATAATTTTTTTTTATATATAGATTTTCTCAAAAAAACCTGTCATGTAGCATGCCAGAGTAAAGCTGAGTTTATCACGAGTAAGAAATTTAAGTCGGAACAAAGATATGAGTAGTGGTTTAGAAAATACAGGGTATTCCGTAAATGTCAATATTTTACACGAAAATGGCCGCCATTTTGAAACGGATAAAGTTAAGTGAATTCTGTTTTCGCCAAAATGTTTATTTTAACAAAGCCTTAAAAATCATTATAATATTCACTATGTTTATATAAGAAAATTTTGAGATTTTGAGACTCGAACCCGTGACCTTTAGTTTTGGAACATTCTGTACATGGATTTTGATGAAAATATTTTCAATAGATAGCCCATATGCGGTTTAGTCTGGAAGAATTTTGTTTGATGATTTTAGACCAAACCGTTCTCCCGTTATACAAGCTGGATGGGTGGTCTGACTCACCCTGTATATACAGGGTGTCACAAAAATGTGTAGCGCGCTATGCAGAACCATATTCTACATACAAAAACAAGTTGAAAATGTAGAGTAAAATTTGTTCGATTTCGGCTAAGTTTAGGCGTAATCCGCCATTTTGTATTTTTTTGATAATAATTAATAATTCAAAAACCCTTCTAGTTTTTTTTAACTTGGTATAAACTTTAAGTTTCTGGTTTTTAACATTTTCCAAAAATATTTTTTATTAAACATCAAATTTCAAAATGGCGGCCATTTAAATATTTCAAAGTCAAATTCCATGAAAACTAGCAACTGAAACAAAATTTTACAAGACATACAATTTAAAGCACTTTGTAAACCAAATCCAATGACATTTTTACTGTAAAAATCGGTTTATAAACAAAAATGTTGTGGCAATTTTTTATAATAAATTTCAAAATGGCGGCCACATAACATTTTCAAAGTCAAATTCCCTAGTGCATTTGAACAAGTCCTTTAAATGTTATGTGTTGTAAAATGTTGTTTTAGTTGCTAGTTTTCCAGGAATTTGACTTTGAAATTTGTATATGGCCGCCATTTTGAAATTCATTATAACAAAATTACCATAACTTTTTTATTTATTAATCGATTTTTACAGTAAAAATGTCATTAGATTTGTATTACAAAGTGCTTTAAATTTTATGTCTTATAAAATTTTGTTTTAGTTGCTATTTTTCATGGAATTTGACTTTGAAATATTTAAATGGCCGCCATTTTGAAATTTGATAAGTTAAATAAAAATTGTTTTTAGAAAATGTTAAAAACCAGAAACTTAAAGTTTATACCAAATTTCAAAAAAATATCTCGAAGGGTTTTTGAATTATTAATTATTTTCAAAAAAATGCAAAATGGCGGATTACGAATAACTAATCCGAAATCGCAAAAATGTTACTGTACATTTTCGACTTGTTTTTGTATGTAGAATCCGGTTCTGCATAGTGCGCTACGCATTTTTGTGACACCCTGTGTATTAGTTACACCCCAAAACGTGTTCAGGGGTAACGTTAGGAACTTCTATGGTGGTTCCGGGCTTAAGTTTCACCGTGCGAGTCATGCTAATAGTTCACTTTTCCATAGGAAATTCACTAATAATACGAGATCGCACGCAGCACACTGACGTGAGGGAAGTGAATTTCCGCATTAAAACCTTAAAAGATTAAATAACGGGTTTAAACCAATACTGGTTACATTTTTTTTAAATTGAAAAATTTGTTTTTTTGGCTGTTTTGATGCTCCTGGTTATATTTAAATTCACTAATAGGATGCCAATGTTGTAAATTATAAAGTTAGAAGGAGGTATTATCGGGATAACCAGGATTAGAAGTTGGTAGAGGGGTATGGGGTGTGATAAAACGATATTAAGATAGCCCAGTGTTAAATTCCCATAAGACAACGTACTGTATTTTGACAATTAACATTGTCTTTAATAACTCGGTAAGTACTTGTGCTAGAATGATGAGGGAGGGTTTAAAATCCTTGGCTTTTTACTTACAATAAGTTAATGTGCAATATGTGTTCGTTTGGGGCTTTTCTGACCCTTTTTTTAGCCCGAAAACTCAAAATTTGAAAACTTAGATCCCCTAAAAAGGGGGTTAGAGTTTTCCGATTGTTTTGCCCAACGAACTTGTCCAACTGATTATAAAAAGGAATGTCACCACAAAATTTTAAGTAAATCGGTCAAAAACTGCGACCGCTAGAGTTATCTCAAATATAAAGTTTTTAGAGACCCCTCAAAACGTGTTCAGGGGGTCACGTTAGGAACTTTTCTGGTGGTCCCGGGCTTAAGTCTCACCGTGCGGGTCATGCTAATAGTTCACTTTTCCATAGGAAATTCACTAATAATAACGAGCTGCTCCCCCGCAAAAATTTGCGGATACGATCCTTATAACAGCTGTTTATTGAATTAAGAAAAAACACATATGGCATAAACCAAATAAAACTCTGCTCCATATGAATAACATGGGAACTTGGACGTCTCGTGGGGCAGAGCCCTCTGGGGCCTAAATCTAAATTATCGCTTCACAGCGACTAAGAACTTGAAATTATCTTTTAAATAAAAAAGAATCATAAAAATTGGTTAAGTATTAACTACAGAAAGTGAGTGAACAAAAAGCCGGATTTTTTAAAAATATGTAGATAATAGGTCTACTACTACTACTAATAATAATAATAATTGTATTTTAAACTTGAGTTTTTTTTATAACAGCCCAAGTAAAATTATAATTTTCTTACATCCATACAAAAAATGTTCATGTTGCCTATCCCGTTAGTTATCCATGGCAAATCCTTTGTGCGGTGCGGTAAGGCCTGCCAAACGTAAACAGCAGCGATACTAGTTCAAGCCGAGCATACCGGGCCTACAGTCGGTGGGCCAAGTCCAAGCCCAGAGCCCAGAGCGGCCTTGAGTGAGAGCCGTTTCACGCACGCGCGCCACCACAACGAGCGCGTGGCGGGCATCTTCCAATCGTTCCCGCCAGCAGCGCCACTGCATTGAGCCTTCCTCTGTTGCCAACAGGGGCGCTAGAAAACTGCTAGGGACACATTCTATAATGGCGATGGTTTGTCTCCTTCAGTATCTATAGTCAATGTTATTAGTGATGAGTTTAAAAATGCCTGCCCGTGCACACGGCAGCCACACTCATCTCGGTCCGGAATGTGAAGTTGTGATTTCCGACTTTTCCAAGTCAAATGTTCTCTGTTGAAGAGACTGAAGTGATCAGTGTGATTCGATCACTGATGGATACAGGGTACCTGCCGATTTATCGGCAGCTCCTTGTATTCCAGCGACTGTGGAAAAATGGTTTTTCCCAAAGTTTATGAGTGCATAGTGCTTCAGAGCCCTGTAAGGTAACTCTGAACTGTTATGAGGATGGCGGAAAGATCAACCTGACCACCATGCAGTTGATTGGAGTTGGAGTGATCTCCGAGGCGTATAAATGCGACATTATTAGTGATGAGTTTAAGGTGCCCGCCCGTATACACGGCAGCAATACTCATGTCGGTCAGATGAGTAAAGTTTTTGTCCTTGATTAGAAGTCGATGGTCTCTGATGAAGAGACCAAGTTGATGAATATCGATGTGAATGCCACCTTGAAGGTCCTGCAGGGACTAGATGACCAGCTTGACACCTTAAGCTTAAAAGGGTATTCTTTGGAGAGTACTTTCCAGCACCTAAGAGTCCATTATGCTGGTGCCCAAATAGTTGAGTAGGTCATATGGGGCGGCCTTTCTGTTATTGTAGTAATCACAGTTGTCTTTGCAGGTTTGAGATGGAGAGTTTGAGTTGTCGACCTGCTCCGTGTCACCCTGGGAGGCCGTGAACAGCGCCCGCAGGCTGCGCAGACAGAGTCGCCACATCAGAACCTCGGAGAGATGGTACCCTCTTGTCGAAATGGTAGCAGAACGTGCACCGGAAGCGGAGCACGACAGTTCCACGAGCGCATTTAATGTTAGGCTGACCGTGCGGTAAAATGCGACAAAGAGTGAACTAGGGCCCGGGACACTTTAAGTAAGTGAAGTATACTTAAGAAACATAGACTTTCGACCGCGATCAAGAAGTTGTGTACTGCAAGCTGAGGAGGAACGAGTACTTCTGGACTTGTCTTTGTGAGGACGCGAGGATGGCGAAAGAACTGGGGATCCCCCTCCGATTATTGTGTTATTATCGATGATTTTTGTGTACCGGTATACGTTGTAGTGTGTTTTCAATAATTTGTGTAATAGATGTAGGCTGGTAATGACAACTTTTTTAATTCTTCGACACAATCCAACCAACACCAGTAGCATATCCCAAAGGGGTTAAAGAATTCACAGGCCAACCTGGTGTCCACATGAAGGTAATGCGCGCACTCTGTTTAGCAGTCTGTTATTTTAACTATTTAAGTTTGTATTTGTGACGATTGTCAATGCTGTATTTATATAGTCGTGTGACACTAAAGTATTCTTGATTCTTGACTCCCCACTCCTAATACCCCCATCCTTTCGACTCCCTAACTGGACTGTAGACACCCGGGAGCCAGCATGAGTGAGTTTTCAAAATTTAAAGTAAAAGCTAAACACCCCCGTCGCAGCAAACCTGCGTACTCAGCGAATTTCCAATGTATAATATATGTCTTAATACCACATAAAGCCGCAAACCAAGTTTCATAAAAATATATTCACATGTAAGCGATTTTAATTATTCTCCATAAGAATAACATTGGTAATGAGTACGTAGGTTTGCTGAAACAAGGAACAGAAACAATTGGTTTTTATGCAAATATAAATAGAATTTAACTAGGCGAAGCCACATACTAAGTTTCCTCAATATTCAATCATAAATAAGCGCTATATAACATTCTAGTTATTCTCCATAAGAATAACATGGGGGTTGAGAAAGCAGGTTTGCTGCAACAAGGAACAGAAAAATGGGGTTTTATATAATTATCAATAGAACTCAACCAAATGAAGCTACATACCAAGTTTTATTAATTTATGTTCTTAATTAAGGGAGTCATTACATTTTACTTATTCTCCACAAGAATAACATGGGGGCTGAGTACGCAGGTTTGCTGCTACAGGAATAATCAACAAAAAATCAATTTTTGTGCAAATATCAATATACCAGTACTACGTGAAGCCACATACCAAGTTTCATCAACATACATTCATAAATAATCGAGATATCAAATTTTATTTATTCTCCATAAGGATAACATTGGACAACGTACTGTGTTTAGCACTTTGAATATCTCTGCAACGGTTAGGCGTAGAATCACAATTTAAACACCAAAATGATTGTTTTGTGGAACTGAACAGATTGGTAAAAGCAAATGTGAAGATTACAGTAAAATAAAGTGAGGAAAAGCCAAAAACCTTTTTCCCATAAGATTAACATGGGAGATTTTATGAGCAGGTTTTTTTGGCGTTTCTCCGCAACCACTTAACCTAGGTTAATAATTGAAAATACTAAATTATTTGTTTTGTTAAGCTCTATAACATGGTCAAAACCAAAATTAAGTTTTTTAAAAATTGTAGGGTGAAAAATGCAAAAAACTGATTTTTGGAAAATTTAAAACCCCCATAAACCCCTCTTCCCATGGTCCGATTTTTCTGGTTTTCGAACTTAAAGTCATGAATGTCATTTTACACATTTAAGCCAAATTTCATCAAAATCGGACGTTTTTTACTCAAGTTATCGTGTTAACGGACACATATATAGATATATATATAGATATATATATACCCCCGTAGCAGCAAACCTGCGTACTCAGCAAATTTCCAATGCATATATATGTATCTTAATACCACATAAAGCCACATACCAAGTTTCATCAATATAAATTCATAAATAAACGATTCATGACATTTTGATTATTCTCCATAAGAATAACATGGCGGCTGAGTATGCAGGTTTGCTGAAGCAAGGGACACAAAAAATGGGGTTTTATACAAATATCAATATAACTCATGTAGGTAAAGCTACATACCAAATTTCATTAATTTATTTAATAATGAAGGCAGATAACACGGTTACTTATTCTCCATAAGAATAACATGGGGCTGAGTACGCAAGTTTGCTGCTACGGGAGCCTTTGGTAAAAAATTGTTTTTTGAGCAAATATCAATGGTCCACAACCAGATGAAGCCGTATACCAAGTTTCGTCAGTATACGTTCATAAATAAGCGAGATATAAAATTTTTATTTTCCTCCATAAGAATAACATTAGACAACGTACTGTGTTTAGCACTTTCAATATCTCGGTAACCAATTGACGTAGAGAAATGATCAAAATACCAAATTTTGTGTTTTTTTAAGCTGAATCCAATGGAAAAAACCAAAATTTGACTTTTTCCAAAATTATATGTAAAAATTCGAAAAACCCATTTTGGGGGTACAAAACCCCCCCAAAATACCCCTTCGGATAGAGCGATCTGGCTGGTTTTCGAACTTAAAGTCATAAATGTTGCTTTACACGTTTATACCAAATTTCATCAAAATCGGATAATTTTTACGAGAGTTATCGTGCTCACGGACACACACATATATATATATATATATATACAGTTTCGAACGAATGGTGTTTTTGGGGTCTGGGGACCTCAAAACGAAAAGTTATCATGGTCCCGGGCCTAGGCCTTACCATGCCGACTACGGAAATAGCTTCTTCCCTATAGGGGAAAGTCGCTAATATATATATACATATATATAAATTTGAACGAATAGTGTTTTTGGCATCTGGGGACCTCAAAACAAAAAGTTATCATGGTCTCGGGCTTAAGTCTTACCATGAGACCTACGGTAATAGCTTCTTCCCTATAGGGGAAATTCGCTAAAATACTAATGGTTATTGTATAGTCAGTCTAAAGTACTGCTGAAAGTGCCTTGCTGACGGATTTTCTGGACCCCGTCAGCAAGACAGTGTTGTGTCGCTGCCAGGCCTACTGAAGGTGAGTTTGTGTTAAAGATTAGTTAATAATTCCTTGTACCGTATTGATTATTCGATTGTATATGTGATTTATTATTGGTAATTTTCATTATTGGTTTTGAGGCTTCGGCCGATAGTGGGTGGAGTACCACCAGAATTTATGAACAACCATTGGATTGGTGAAAAGGTTTTTTTGTTGATTCTTGGTGTCAATATGAATAAGTTACTTGGCTATTTTGACATGTGTAGTCGAATTAATTAGTGTAGGCACTGTAGCTTGGGAAAGGGTGTGTTGGGATAGTATTAGATTTTCTTTTGCTAGTATTTGACCTTACGTCGGAATATCCGTTGCTACCAAAGTGTACAGAGTTACCAAAGTGTAAAGTTGCTACAGAGTGTAAGACCGGCCCCAAGTGAAAACCCATGCGGCTTCACCATAGCGAGCAAGTAGCATTCTAAAATTGCTATAAAAGTGCTGAACTCAATAACCCTCTTGCGAATTTTAAAATATAATAATTCATACCCTGTTCAGATACTAAGAAAAATTAACCAATTGGTTCTAAATACACATAAGTAAATTCAGTGACGCATCTTCTAGCGATGGCATGGTTAATTATTTTTTTGGAGTCGACTGGAATACTCTTGTCACAGAGAGGATTCATGCCCTCTAGTAAATATTTTCATTTCACCTTTAGCTGTGTGAAGCGATGAATAAATTCATGAGCAATGTATTCTGAAATGTTGTAATGGTTTGTTTAGGTGGGAATGTGTGTTGTGTTTTTGTGTTTAACTTTAGGTAACTTTTGTCCTTGTCATATGAAACATTTTAGTTTTGTTTAGGTGTTGTTTTGTTCATTTAACTTTGACTTTTGAGATTTTTTGATTGTGATATTTTTTAGATATATTTTGGCTGTGTCGAGCCTTTGTAGAGGGAGAGGCAAATGGAGACTGGCGACAATTCAAGTTTTTTTCTTTTCGTAAAAAAGTTAAATATTTTTTTATTTGCGGAGAGAGTTGAGGTTAGCTGTCCGGAGTTAGAAGTTCCCTGATCACCAACCAGCCAAACGTAGACGGAGGTGTACTCTCCAAACATTGTGAGAAACTGGACCTGGCAATCTGCTGTTACCTCATGCTGGGAACAGCATGGTCTCAGGGTGAGGGGAGTGTAACGGCCCGAAAATCCCTAGACTAATAAAAGCCATTATAACAACACTGTAATTAAATAATTACAGTTTTCCGTTCCTATTTAATTAAATTTCTACCGTCACTAAAATCTATAATTGGAAGGAGGAACAGTGCTCTTAACATTATTTTCATTATTTCATTTTGAAGAGTTGGCTGGTAAAAAATATAAAATCAACCACCAGACGCTAGGATATTTACTCCAAGTTAATCTCAACTTATACGCTCTCAGAGGCCTGGCCAGACGTTGATATCAGCAGGAATGCGCGGCGTCAGAAACTTGACGCTCAGCATCGGCCCTAAGTGCACGATTCCTGTGCCTCTTAGTTTGAATAATGACAGCTTGAATCATTTGGCCGCAGCACTGAATAGCGGAGTGTTCCCGTGTTGTCAGGTGCTAAACTGTTTCTGATTGGCTGGCTTGGTTCAACATCGAAAAGGAAGACGGAGGCATCCCCCAGTCCCTAGGAAGTCACGATGTAATTAACACGCGTCGTGCCGCCTCTCCCTGTTAAATTATTAACTGGCGTTATTTTTTAAATTTAATTTAACCTTAATTATTGTATTTTGACTGCGGATATACCTATTGTTAACGACGTATAAATTGGTTTTAGTTCAGTTGTTGTAAAGTAAGTTGATTGTGCGAATTAACAGAATTTAATAAATAATAATTTTGTTTCCCAACCAGCATTTTTATTATTTGAACTCCCGAAATCGGCCCTTGTTACACAGAAGCTTCTATCTGGTTCAGAGCCAATGGTTTTTTACTAAATGAAAATAAAACCCAAACAATGTTGTTTAGCTTGAGAGATGTTCCCTTTCCAAATAGTTCATGTTAAATTCTTAGGCGTTACGGTTGATAGTAAGCTGACATGGGAACCACATATTAGGTATATTAGTGGAAGGCTGTCTTGAGTCATTCACCTATTAAAAATGTTAAAGAGTCATGTATCTACTAAGTATGTGAGATCAGCCTACTTTGCCTTTTTCCATAGTATTTTATCCTAAGGAATCCTATTATGGGGAAACTGTAGCCATGTACAAAGCATCCTTATACTTCAAAAAAATTATTTGGATTATTACTGATTCACATGCAATTGAACACTGTAAACCTTTATTCTTTACTCTTTAATTTATATATTTATACTACTTTGATATATACTAAGAACAATTTGGCTGATCATCAACTTAGAGAGGATATACACTCATATAATACCAGAAACTGTAATAACATTAATTTACCATTTAATAGACTTTCAAAATCACTAAACAGCTATGAAGTTATAGATTTAAAACTGTTTAATAAGCTGCTGTTAGAAGTAAGGGATTACCCTTTGAATAGATATAAGCAAAGTTTGTATGATTGGCTAGTGATAAAACCTTTTCATACTGTAGATGACTTCTTTGAACACCAGAATTATATTTATTGACTTTTGTAATGACACTTGTAGTTTGTGCATATAGGCTATCTATTTTATTTTCGATATGTGACAGTTAATTGTTAATTTGTATTTGTAATAAAATGTTATGTTTGTCAGTATGTTAGGCCTTAGTATTAGTTTGACTTTGTCTATTGCTGTAATGGTTTAATGACAATATTATTTATTCATTTATTTATCCTAATGCAGATTCACCCTCAATAACACAGTTAAAAAACTTTACACTAGGCTTTAAAATTGCTATGCAAAATGGTAATTTATTAAAAGAGCTCACTTTAAGGTTATTAGAATCGAGGAAAAAAAAAAATACCATTCATTAAATACTAAGCACAATGAATGAGGAATCTACTACTATGCTAAAAATATATTAATTCTTCAAGTTTTACTGACAACATTATTGCTATTTTGAAACGTTTTGTAAATGAAATATAACAATTATTTCATCCCATTATGCGGACCCGCCAGAGCTTTTTATCTCGGCCAGCGCGGCAGGCCCACCGCCTCAGCCGACGGGCCCCTTAGGCCCGTGGGCCCACCCGCACCACGGGCCCTGCGGGCCTGGCAGTTACGCCACTGCTCCATTCACTAGCTTGGTGCTCAGAGGGTTAAATAATGTTCGTATGAAATGAAATTTTTTTTGAATCCCGATAAATTGTAAACACTTTATTAAGAAATAAATTTTATTACCTATTACATATTAATATCATTATTATTACAATTTGAGCAAATATTTTTTATGGGATTACCTAGTTTTATTTGCAATGTCATTCCAAAAGCAATGTATCCATAACTGAATAAGTAGGGACACCCATTGTTATTAGTGAATTTCCTATGGAAAGTGAACTATTAGCATGACCCGCACAGTGAAACTTAACCCTTACAACTCTCATTATGGATACCCGGTTTTCCCCCCTGGATCTCATTTAATTTAAATAAAATTACAGATATTATGATATATGGCATAAACAGTAAAATTACTTCAAACAAATGAGTTTTATTTACAATGATTGTTAATATAGCTATGGTAACATAACAATATAGTGTTAAAAACACTTACTTTCAAAAAAGTTTGTGGTCTCTGAGGGTATGGTAACGCTGAAAACAATTTCCAGGATGTAATCCTGGCTTCTTCGTGCAGGTTTGGCAATAAATCTTGGTCTCCTTTCTTCCACCAGGCACCTTCCTGTTGCTGCAGACAGCACAATCCTTGGAGGTATTCTTTTCTTGAAGATAAATGAAGTGAGGAACTTTATTCAGCCTTTCTTCGGTGTCACTTGTCGAGGGTCTTCCGGTTTTTCGGTTTTTCCAGGATTTCTCACATTACCTACAAGCTGGTGGATAAGGTTTTTCCTGTATTTCTTTTGCTCTAAATGGCCATTTTCAATACTGTAGAGGAGGTAGGAATTCACAGTAGAGACCTCCAAAAACCAAAAAAACAGTTTTCGCCACCACTTTATGGACTTGCGACCAAAGCTGTAGCTGGATATGTAGTGGTCTGCAAGGTCGACACCTCCCATGTATCTGTTATACTCACATATAACAGTTGGTTTGACCACCTCCTCTAGCACCCTCCCTTTGGCTTTTCTTTCTACTACTTCAGAACTATTACCAGTACATGTACTCAGCATCAACACATAGCGTTTGTCTCGCCAGACGAGGCAATGAATTGAATCGTCGAGAGTGAACGATGCATACTCTTGTTGACCGAGATTCAATTCCTTTAGATGTTTTTTTTTTTGAGACCTCCAATGGTAAACGAGCCCTGTTTCCTTGAATAGTTCCTGTGAGATGAATATTCAATTTTTGTAACTCACAAGCAAGTTCCACGCTGTTGTAGAACCGGTCGATATAGAAAATAAATCCGCAGCCAGGATATGCTTCCAAAAGTTTATCTGCCACATATAGAACAGTTCTAGAAGTTACCAACAACTCAGGCCTAGGAAGCATATCTGTTGTTGCTTGTCCGTAGTAAGGAAGAAATGACCATATGTAGCCATTCCTTGCATCTGAGAGAACAAAAATCTTTAACCCCCATTTCGTAGGTTTGTCCTTGTTGTAAACCTTGAACTTGATTTTACCTTTGAACCCAACAGTGCTCTCATCAAATGACACATGATATGCCGGAACAAAATACTGCCTACACTTTTGATCAAGGTAGGCTACAACATTTTTCAACTTATCACCCCTTGATCGGTTTCTGGCGTCGGGGTTTGGCGGGCACAAGTGAAAGCCCCAAAATATCTGGTAAAACCTGTTCCGACTAAATACATCCTTGAAGAAGGGCTGCTTATCAAGCCACTCTTCTGAGAAATACTCTTGCAAAGAGCTTTTTTCATGAAGGCCCATATTTAAAATCACCCCTAGAAAGGCTTTAGTTTCATCTAGGGTAACTGGAGTCCAATCGTGCCAAATAGACCTCTTACGAAGTGGAGTCATTTTTTCGATTTTTGCTGCCGTATACCGATTAGTTTCACTTGTGATTTCTTGCAATAATTCCTCTGTCAATAGAGCTGAAAAAACTCTAACTCAGTAGTGGGTTTTTGGCCTGTAGGAGGAGGAACATAACCAGAAACTTTAGTAAAAGGTACAGGTGGGAAATCAGGCAAGTGTTGTTTTTGGTCGATAAATTTCCACTTAGGTCTGACTATTTTAGGTTTTTTTTTAGGCCTGCTAGGCTTAGGAGCTACTTTTCTTTTCTTACTGTTACCTTTGCTGTTACTAACAATTGGAACTTCATCAATTGCAGCACAATCAAGATGTGGGGCAGGACTACTAGGGCTATCAATGTTTTCAAGGTTAGGCCTAGGTGGTAGAGCATTACTGGGACCAGGACTGTCTAAATCTATAACACTTTCATCAAGTATGTTTTCATTGAATGAAATACCACTATTACTTACTACCAGTTCAATATCAGTCACATCCACACTAGTTTCATTATTTTCGCAATCACTGTCACTTTCATGTTCACTTTCAGCTATGCCAAAAACATCATTACGTCCATCTTCGTCACTAGAAATATGGTTGTTTTCATCGTCAAAGATATTTTCGTCATCGGAAAGGATGTCAAGATAGTTATCAATATCTTCATCTTTCAATAAAGACATTATAAACAAATAAATAAAACGGAACAATCACAATCGAAGACAGTCATTACACACATATGCAGAACTCGCGAACTCGGCCGGCAGCTGACATTAGCAGAAACAGACAGCCGGTTTATTTCGTATTCCTAGTTCCAAAGACCACCACCAAATGATTTCCAAAGAGGTATAAACATAAAGGAAGAATCACTGAATCGAAACATCACAGCATCGAATCAATATTTGACCGAAACTCGCAACAAAGAATGTTAAAACACGATGTCGGCTCCCGGCCGACATGCGATAGGAACGGTGGATTGGTGATGTCGGCTACCAGCCGACACGAGAGTCGAAAGGGTTTAAGCCCGGGACCACCATAGAGGTTCCTAACGTGACCCCCTGAACACGTTTTGGGGGGGTCGTTCAAAATTTTATATATATATATATAAGTATATATATATATATATATATATATATATATATATATATATATGTATATTTTATATACATATATGTGTTTGCACTCTAGCGGTCACAATTTTTGTGCGATTTACTTCAAATTTGGTAGGGACGTTCCTTTCTATAATCAGTTGGACACGTTCGTTGGGCAAAACAATCGGAAAACTCTAACCCCCTTTTTTGGGGATTATTCTTTCAAATTTTGAGTTTTTGGGCCCAAACAGGGTCAGAAAAGCCCCGGACGTAAAATTAATGCTTTAATTAAGATGGAAATTAGTAAAGCGAAAGTTTTAAGCCCTCTCTCGTCATTCTAGCATAAATATTTACCGATTTATTAAAGAAAATGTAATCAGCTAAACACAGTACCTTGTGTTATGGGGTTTTTACATTAGAAAAGCATGTTATTCATTTGTTGGTGCATTTGTATCATCCCCAGCAACCTCGCGCCTACTTTCCAGCCTGACAGGACCTTCTTCCTAACCTTATAATGCGCAAAATTGTATTCCTAGCATTGCAGATAAATGAAACTAGGAGCATCAGAACAGCCAAAAAATCAATGTTTTCATATTTCAATAAAATTGGAATAAATTTATGTTTTTACACTGGTTTTGAGTTTTAAAAGTTTTTAAATGTGGAAATTCACTTCCCTCACGTCAGCGTGCTGCGTGCAAACTCGTTTTATTCTTTAGTTTCGCTCCCTCCCCCCCCCCTTCTCAGAAAAGAGAAGAAAATAGTGCTGAATTCCTTCTAATTCACCAAGGTCCTGCTGTGTGCACTATTATTTAATCTTCAAAATGAGTAAAGAAAGAAACCAGTCAATATATTTCAGCCAGCCGATTGTGGCTACCTGTGCTCGGGGAACGGTGTTCTCACTTAAAAGCATTTTCCTTAAGGGGCTCCTGATTTATTTGGTTATGTATACATTGCCAGAATTTAGCTTGAAACAGCTATTCTTTCGTCTGTATTGTGTTTTGTTAGTAACACCAGCTGTTAAATATACAATTAAATGTCATTACCTTTTGTTAATTTGATTTTATTTACGTTAAAACTCTCATGTCTTCAGTCAATATAAGGTTTTTGTGGCCACAAGCGGATTTGCTTTAGTTCATGGTCCTGTAACTGTAGTGATGGGAGTATCGAATAAAGAATCAAACACGTATTCGAGTACACAAAGAGAATTCATATATTCGGATACAATTCAATCTATTCAAATACTTTTTAAATGAATACTTTCGTTGTGCCTCAGAAGGAAAGAAAAAAGTTTTCCTTTCTTTCTTTCTTTTTTGTTCGCTTTTACAGGCTGGATTAACTATTGTCATGTAGCCTTATTTGCTGAGTATTTTTCCTCTTATTTTCAAACTGCATGTTTGTTTAATTAATTGTTGCTAGGTCCACACATTTGATTAGTTACCCACACACACAGATATACACTGTTTTTAAGTTTTGGTGAACAAAACGAGTTGGATAATAAAGAAAGTATAACACCGTTTTATTAAGAATGAAAACTTCATTATGAATACAATTGCTAACAAATACATGATTTTAATGAAGAAATTAACCATTAAGCGAATAAAAAAAGGCCTAACTATATATGATTAGGCCTACGCAATAATTAATTGTACAACGTATATTATAAAAGAAGACAACGCCTCTAGAAGACATAGAATAAGAAACCATTTGTAACTTGGCCTATTGTAAAATGTATGATTGGTTGAATAAAATCACGAATATTGAGGTAGGCTACAATTAATTAACCTAGCAAAATAAATAATTGATTAGTATAGTGTAATTAATAGTGTAAAGAGAAAAAACAATAAGAAAATAATTAAACTTACAAAAATACTTTGATATAAAAATAAATCATTACACGATTTTCACTATCCTCCTACTTTTTAGTTTTGCTTCTCAAAACTACTCTTTTAACTTCAAATCTAACGCTTAAAGAATATCTAAAGCTTAAACTTTCTATGTTTGTGAATTTATTAATCCATATTTATATTAAAAAACAATATATTATTTACATTTTCCGTCTTCAATCTATTCCAGCGGTTGTTCGGCACCAGTTTGTATTCGAATATAAATATTCGAATACGTATTCGAACACACTGTACTCGAACACTTAAAAGTATTCGATTCTCCGATCACTAGTCCAGCTAATTACTTTTTGTTACAAATTTAAAAACAACTTCCTGATTTAAAACTATAGAAGTAGGCTAGTCTACAACCTTACCTTGATAATTAACATATCAATTATTCGAATGTCTTTGACGTCTTTATGCTTGTCAAATTCTTCCCTCAACTTGGCACAGCACTGCTTTTCAGTCTTGGGAATATGAAAGTCATGAACTGTAAACACAAAGTGTAGCCTATTAGAGATACAACAACTCATTGACATTTTTTTCAGTATGTATACTATTGATTACAATTTGGTGTTAGTTCTATGTACTTTAATCTCAACCTAAGTAGCTCAGGAAGAATACAAAACTGTGGGTTAGGGCTAAAATAGCTCAGTCAAGCCCTGACTTCTTGGGCTTACCTATAAAAATTTGCCTTGCCTCTATAAATATATCGATGTAATAAGGAATTGGAGTGTGAGGTCCAAATGATTAATATCGTACCATATAGTACCGTATAGTGATTTATAGTAGTATAAATGATTAGTAGTAGTGTATGATTAACTTGATTGTCAGTTAAGGTTTGTTGGTACTTTGGTATTATACGGATGCCACTATTTTTGGAGGTTAATTTTTACCGGATACAAAGGATAACTACATAATTCCAAAAAACGTACTTTTATTGACTTACTGTAAAAATTTTACATCATTCTGATGAGCGGTCTTTGTGTTGTGCCTCCCAAAAGCCAGCGATGTCCGCTAGGATCGTGTTGAATGTGTCACCGCCGCTAGCAGCCACACCCGATCGCCACATGTACTCCGCAAAATATACAGCGCGCTGCGGCAGTTATGTTAGGATGGGTTATCATAAAAATACGTACGGTTTCCTCTTCATTTCGAGGTAAATTCCACACCAAAAGAACGTCACTCATTATGAAAACAAATGTAACGTAGTGCACGGCAATAAATCACTCATGACACTGACCCAGATACAGGCGGTGACAGCTGATGCGCGCGCTCCGGTCAACGACCTGACCTTGGCCTATTTGGAGGGGGTTTGGCGGCTGGAAGTATGACTCATCAGGTATCATTCGATTTGTAACGAAACAAGGAAAGTCCTACAATATTTTTATGATAACCCATCCTAACATAACTGCCGCAGCGCGCTGTATAAGGGTGGCATCCGTATAATACCAAAGTACCGGTTTGTTTCCACTGTGCCTCAGATTCTGTGTCAATATTGCACGCAACGTTGAATGTTTCTTTCCTCTTGCAACGTGCGTCTTTCAGCTTGCCCTATGCGCTTTGCCTGTGCTTCCACTATCCACAATCCACTATCCATGCACCAATTGCAGTCAGTTTGAGAATGTCACTAGAGTGGCACATAACTGGTTATTCGCACAACTAACCAAGAAACATGGTGGTATATAATAATCTGATGTAATTAAATCTTGTAGTAAAAATCAAATCAAATCACTTTGTCCAATGACAAAAGTAATTGAAATCAAGTCATTTCCATCTAGTAATCACAGCTTCAATAGGCCTACGTAGGGCTTAATTTAAGAGCACATGGCAAATATGGAATCTAAAGAAAGTTAACTTGTGTCTTTTTAACAAGTTAAAAAAGTTGTCAAGTTATTGTTGTGATGCTTTTTTACACCTTAAAAAAGGCTTGTAACTATATTGGACTTGGACTTAAACATCCCCCCAACAGCATCCCTGCACACTCGGCGAATTTCCGATGCAGTGTGATTGTGTGTGGTATGTGTGTTTCATTAGGCCTACCACATAAAGCCTAGTGAAACACTTTTTTTGATTGATAAAATTACTGAATTTAGAGTTTTTGAATGATTTAACAATGTTCCACATTGGCCAGGATCGTCATTTGCTCTTGACTATTGTGGATCATGCTTTCAGAAGCTTCATACAAGTGTTTAACTTCTCCATCAATTAATTACAGATTGTTACTGTCCATGGTACCAAAAAGATATTTCGAAACATGGCCGCCCACGTCCATAAGTCCACGTTCGACGCGCCATCGGGGAAGCAAAGACACCAACTCAATTATTTCCTTTACGTATTCATGGACGTCTTGTTGCAAGATGGCAAATTCATACCTGAAACTCTCCTCTAATTGAGGTAGTTTGGAGTGCATATTACGTTATCGCGCAAAAGGTCAGAATACAATTTATCAAGATACTGTTTTATCTCTACCACCAAATTGCTGAGATTCCGGCTCTGTACTTTCATTTAATTACCAAAATTCATACAAATATTATATTAATAGGCAAGCACCAAACTCCCTCCTTTTTTCTCAGTGTGTGTGCATCTTAGGGAAGATTCACACATTCCGTTACAGTACAAGTTATTCATACAAATTTGAACGAATGGTGTTTTTGGCATCTGGGGACCTCAAAACTAAAGTTATCACGGTCTCAGGTCTAGGAACCACCACACAAACTACAGCTTCTTCCATAGAGGGGAAATTCACTAAAAAATTATGATTTAAAAAAATTATTAATCAGAATTTAACTTTGATTTAGGGATTGATGTGGCTTATATACAAAGGGTATTTTTAGAACTCTCAAATCTTGTGGAGTGGCAGGGGTAGACCAAACCCTAATAGAAATTAGTTCCAAAGAAAAGAGATGGGCCAAGTAATCTAGTTATCATTGTTACCCAACAATTGCTACTCAATAACATATTGTTTTGTTTCTACCTGTAGTCTACAACCCCTAAATGTCAGTAATGGCACGAGATGCAGCTAACTTAAAACGATGGTCTGTGGAAGTGGACATAATTACCTAAATATTCCATTAAATAATTACAGAAAGTTATAAGTTACACAGAAAATCCTGACTTGTGGGAACTGTTTTCAGTTCAACAGTTTGAGTAGAGCGAGATTTAGACATCAGTCTTAAATCTGTCATCTGTTTAGTCAATTAATCGTAATATTGTTGTTGTTCGTCAGTATTCCATGTAGGTATACAATGCCTGAACAATTATAAGTTCATGAATTTAAAATAGGCTTAAGATTCTGGCTAAGAATACAGGTACTGTTTAAAAGATTGTTGTATCCTTCTCTCTATCTTACATAAATCATTAATTTAAGCGGTAGTATACCCGCCAACAGCACCACTGAAACTCAAAATGGCCCAGCTGGTTTTCTCAGTCCCTCAGGCAGTGGAGTAAGCCACAGGTCAAGATATTCAGTGTGAAGTGTACTTCAGTGGCAGAGAACATTTTCAACCACCAAATAGAATGCACTTAAACCAAATGCATTTCAGTTTATCCAACTTAAAATATTCAAACTGTCAATCACTAAAGCAGAAAGATTGGCAACTCTTCACGACTAGTGTACCAGCCTTACAAAACCAGAGTGGCTTTTCAGAGAAAATCTTTCAGCAGTATTGCCATCGGTAACAATAGGTTAGAGCTCAAGGCGATAATAACATAACAGCTACAGCGCTAACATTCAACTCGCTATTGATTAATGGATTAGGACACCGAGAATGGAATGTGATAATTTGTATAACTGTTAATTCTGAACAGCAAAAGATGAAGATGTCAGTAACCAAATACTTACTACTTCTGCTGTTATTTCAGCTCAATTGGTCCATCCAATAGCTTCTGCCTGGTAAAATATAAAAAACTGGCTTAATTTTCAAGTTAGTGTTATACCTAGTTAATTAAGCCTAGTTAAGTTAAAATTGCTACAAACCTATTATAGGAATTTGGCGATACCATGCTCGATATAAATTCCTAACTCTTCTTTGGGCTTCAGCTTGATCGAGTGACAACAGAGGTTTTACTTTCCTCACAAATACTTTAGCTGCTTCCCTTTGAGCCATTATTACTGACTATAAAATGGTAAGATTAGTGCTGCAGTTTAGTTGAAAAAAACGTTCTTAATTTGTAAACATTAGAGGACAGTCGACGGTCCCGATTTTACGATAAAACAAATTCTCTACCAGCTGTTTTAATTTTTCTTCTTTTTGCCTGTAGTTCTCTAAACCGTGCAATCACACAGTTTACTAAATACTCGCATTCATACAATTGACTATGTACATATAACCAGTGATATTACCCTAGCCCGAAGTCCTCAAAACATAGAAACTTTGTTTATTCCTCTTCCAAAATATTCCATATTAAAATGTTCGTTACGGTTCTTTCATAGGTCAAAAATCAGAAAATGCCCGAAATGACCTCAGGGTTTCACTCCAATAGCTTAAAATGTTTCAGTATTTATCTACTGAAGAAGATGATTTTATTTTGGCAGATTATTATTAATGCAAGTTAATTATCCATAAAATTCCACAAGTTTCACAACAGAATGTATCACTAATAATTGGACTGGATTTAGGAGCTATAGGCATTTAAGCGCAACCACTGGTGCGTGTCCTTACCACTGGTATAGACTAACTACTGTAGTTAATCTATGCCACTGGTGACCTTTTTGTATTTTTTTTGTTGCTTGTTTGATGATTTGGTATGTTTATGTGGTGCCCGCCTATTAGGCGTGCGCCTATGTAGCCTATGATTAGATCCAGCCCTTTTTCCATGTATCTTCCGAGTTTAACTGGGATTGATAGACCTGGTATTTTAAAGATATAAATAAAGAACAGGGCCGTACTCAGCTTTCACGGGCCCCTAGGAAGGCCTGGTGGTGTGGGCCCTTGTTGCCGTCCAGATCTAAGTTGGTTGGTGTCCTTTTTTTAGACACAAGCTCGACTGCCCCCCCCCCCCCCCCCCCGACGAGCCCGGGCCTCCCCTGACGGGCCCGGACCCTGGGACAATTGTCCCCCACTGTTCCCCCTGAGAACGGCCCTGAGAAAGACACCACATACATCAGTGAAAACGCCCTCTTAAGTAAAGTGGCTCATGGAGCATAATCATAAACAAATCGTTTCCACTGAATACATTGATCTTATACTTTTACATGAGTAGTACGCTCCTCATACTATAAATACATAGATTCACGTGTCACACGGGCCGATCTCGAGAGTTCAAATAATAAAAATGCCGGTTGGGAAACATATTATTATTTATTAGATACTGTTAATTCGCACAATCAACTATACAACTTCACAACAACTGATCTAAAACCAACTAATACATCGTTTTACAATAGGTACGCCCGCGGTCAATTACAAAATAAGGTTACATTAAATTTGGGAAATAATTAGTTTGGTTTTACTCTAATGAGGAACGACGAGGCGCGTGTCACATCCTCGAGGGGCCAGCACACAACTCTGCTCTGACGCCTCGGCGTCGGGCTGATGCGACGAGCCTCCGCCAATCACAGCGCACGACCCGATGGAGGCTAGTGTTGACACCCGCATTCATATCCTGGGGCGATGCTACGATGTCTCTCTCGAGTTAGAAAACACTGAACTTAATTTATAATGCAAATATTTGAATTCGAATTCCGGGCTGTTTGAAGGGATTTTTAAATGGTTGGTGGTATTCATAATTATTGTACTGATTTATTAATCAGTATACTTTAGAAAAATTATCCCAAATGTGGTGTTACTAATATTGAATAAAATGACAAAAATGTTGCTGAATCCTTAGATTACAGCCGCTGATGTAAATCAGCTGTGGGTCGTTACACTCTCCCCTCATCTAGTTCATGCTGGCCTCAGCATGAGGTCTCCTCTTTGTGTATGGGGACCTCCTGTCCTCGAGGGCGGAATGGCACTTCTGTCGATGAATCCTTGCTACCAACCTCAAATTAAAGCAGGCATAAGCCACAATGTGACGTGAAACATAGCAAGAGTTTACAAGCCACAGTATAACCGAAAAAAATGTAAGGGGACAAAAAAAATAGAAAGGATACTTTCCTTTAAAAACTCTTCAGCTCCATCAATATGAATGGGACGGTATTTACTTTTATGTACCAAAATTACTAGTAAACATGCGTCTCATTTCCTCGTACAAATTTGCAAACTTTTTCAAAACAAGTATTACAGAAATGTATATACATCTAATACTCCAATCACAAATCAACCAAATTATTACAACAAAACACTCCAGTTACATATTCTACGTGGTTACAAAATGTCTGACAAATTATTAACATTCTCCTTCTCTTTGAACTTCTTATAATCATATACATAATGAATTTCCCAAATTAACACTAGAAATAAAATATACACATTGTACTTAGACCAACAGCGCACAATGCTCGACAACAAGAGAATGAGAAAGAGAGAACAAAGTGGCTTACAGTGCCCGGCAGCAAAGAAGTCCGTTGGGCTGCAGCCAATAGGACGAGAGCGCGGCGTTGACAAGTGTACAGTAGCCTCGCACAGTCCCGGCACCCTGCTAAAAGCCGCTCGAGGCTACAGACACAACTAAGCTCTGTAGCAGCTCCGGTGTGGCATGAACTGTTAATAATGAGGGCGATTTAATTTATTCTCTTTAAATGATTAATGAGAATACATATAAATAATGAATATAATATTAGTATAATTTGCAAATTGCTGTACTATTAAATAATGTAAATATTGTCAATATACATATAAATGAACAATGTACAAAAATACCTTAAAAGGTTCCGATATCCTCCTGTGTGATTTATTGTAATAGTTTTGTTTTACGCAAATCAAACAAACAATATAAACATTGTACACAATTTTGCGCTCACGACTATGCACCGTTTCCCTTTTTTTACCGCTTGTAGACGGTTGTTCCATGGTAATAACACAAATACTAAGAAATAAAAACAAAAACACAACTACCATATAACACTCAATATTAACTAAAACGTAGAACTGATCTTAAAGCATTATATGTCTATTGTAACACAGTTTGTACAAATGCAAATTAAATTAAAATCGACGTCCAAAACATATGAACTGTCATCTGACTTATTCCCGTGACGATCGGTAGATTTCTTGGAAACCGAGTGTCGGATATAAGTACAGTACCCCTTCGCCCTACTTTTATTCATTGTTCAGAGATTTATAGGGAAAGTAATTTCCTCAATGGTTTAAATTTGGATTATAACGAGAAATAGTACTTTTATATCGCTGTTTATTGGAACTTTACTTTACTAGAACTTTACTAGATTTGTAGGTATTTTAGAGTTCAGACGTTTAGTACATCAAACAAAATCAAAATAACATCCAAGATCTCCATTTGCTAGCCTTACAATCAAATATTCTAATCAAATTAGTTTTTAATATAAAAGGAAAAAAGCTATCGCCCTAAACTTTTTTTTTTAAATGTTCGTAATTTATTGTTCTTTAACGCAGTGTGACAAGATTTGTTGCAGTTTTACATGTTTTACCCGAGCGCCTTGATTTAATGTAACTAGTACAATGATTCGGCGTCAAGCGCTGTTAGAGCGGGGAAACAGCTTGGCAACCACGCTTGATGCGTATTGGTTTATTCAAGGTCACGTCGACTGCAGGCTCCGCCTCCAATAACGGACTTCTCTGCTGCCGGGCACTGTAGACACTCATCACTGTGCAAAATTGTGAATCAGTATTTTAGTCAACTGGAATTTGAAAGCAATGCACCGAACTGTGTCTAATTGAATTGACAATTATGGTTCAAGAATTTCAGTTGGTTCGGGCATCTTGGTTTTATTGAGATTTGGAATGCTACTCACTCGATCTGGTGAAGCCGCACGAGCTTTCACTTGGGGCCGGTCGTTCACACTCTCACCCCTACGGCATGATGAGTGATCTAGCCTGGTCACCTATTTACCTGTGCTTTCTCTTCTCGAGTATACAAGTATACAACAGTTAACTACACAAAGACAGTCTCTGACTTCACGATTCACATTCCCCAGTTAACAACTACATTAATCAAAATCCTTTATCTCACAAAAGAAAATATATCAAATTCCGCTCATGATATTATCATAGTACACTTAACTTACACATACAGCAAAATATTATGACACTTTAACTTTGGACTGAGGTACCGGCCTACTCTAATACTAACAACATTCTTATTCTACAGGGTGCTCCTGAAGTCTTATAGCTAAAAAAATAAGGTTAATAATTTAAGGGATAGCCCGCCCACACCTAAGGACTCAGACGCCAAAGGACTGCCCGGGTAAATTAGGGGTGCTTGGGTGCCGTTATGCGGAAAATGTGGTGGGCTCTTGTAGCAATCTGTAATCGGTTCTCTCACCATCCTGAAACTTGCTCTACAGGCATGGGAAACTTTGATCCTCAACGGAATAAAACAAATAAACTCAATGAGTGTGAGACACTGCAAGTATCTACTTACAAACTTAAAAACAAATCCCAACCTTGGTCGCTTTTAACCCACCGTTTGGTATTTAAATGGAGCTGCGTTTAATTCGCCTCGCCTGCCCCTGCTTGCGAGACAGACCCACCGTATATCACTCTCTTAAACAATCTTATTGGTACCCCAGCCAAACCAAAAACAAAAGACGCAGCAAAAAACACAATCTTCATTATACGAGGCCTGGTAGTGTCCCATACGCCGTCTTGCTGGGGGGTCCGGAAAATCCCTGAGCAAGGCATTTTCAACAGTCAACCGTACAAACTAGCTATTTAAAATTTGGGGTTAAGTTAGTCTCAGATATTCACAGTTCTGCGGAAAGAGTTGAAGGGATAGGGGTTTTAGGGGTTGTGGATTGCGCGTTTACCTTCCTGTGAACACCAGCAGATACCACTCATCAGCCTTACCTTTGCAATGGTATCTCAAATTAGAAAATAATATAAAGGGAAAATAAATAAAGGAAAGGGTTCACACTATCATCCTCCACGATACTTACACTAAAAACACAAAACCACGTTACTGACAACTTAAAAGAAGAAAAAACGGAAGCTTATAACTAAAGGCCTTAATCATCATTGTTGAAACAAGAAAGAGTGCGCTGTTTCCCACGTTCATCCTGATGAGCACTTTAAGTCCGATCGCTAGTCAGTTCGCGAATATTATCGTATCCTCACGCGATACCGATCGTCTTGGTGCCGCACGGATTCAAGGGTCCTTCCACACCGCGGTAACTTTCAATACTCCAACACGGTTAATGAGTTTCTCTTGGGCTAGCCTTACTCACGACGCTTTCCAGCTGAATCCCACTCTACGGTTTACCGGTAGCCGAAGCTCTAGTTGCTGGCTCTGGGACTGCAGTCCCCTCGTCATCTCCAAGTCTCGGAACAACTGTTCTCAGCTCAACATCAGGATTGGTTACGTCACTCAGGTCTGAGTATGTCTGCGGCGCTCTGGTCAAGGTCGCAGTCCTCCGCTCTCTGCGCTGGAGTCTGGAGCTCTGGAACCAGGTCGCAAGCACCTTCCAGTACCCATAACATGCAATAAACAGCATCAGGGTCATCACCGAACAGATTCCCATCGTTACTATCAAACTTACTCTCTGTGCCCTATCCCTGAAATCATGGTGGGATCGCAAACGGAAAAGTGCCCCTCCCAAAGGGTATTCCTGCACATTCACGGTGCCCAGCTCATTGTCAAGTCCTTCTAGGACTTCCAGGGTGGCATTCACATCGATATCAACTCGGTCTCTTCGTCAGAGGGCATCGACTTCAAATCAGGAATGAAAACTCTACACTTATCTGGCTGACATGAGTGTTGCTGCCGTGTATACGGGCAGGCACCTTAAAATAATCACTAATAACATCACTTTTATACGCCTTAGAGATCACTCCCACTCCACTCAACTCCATGGTGGTCTCGTTTATCTTTCCGCCATTCTCGTAACAGTTCAGAGTTACCTTGTAGGGCTCTGAAGCACTGTACCCCCAATGATTCGGCGTCTTCAACAACGCAGGGAACCTCAAGCCGGTAATCAATTTTCGCTCAAAACTGTAAGAAAGTTTTCCAATAAACAGATCGGACACGCAACTTGGCCTCTTGGCCATGCTCATTATGACTTCCTCAAGCTGGCAGACTAAAAGTCGGCCGCTCAGACAGTCACGGTAAAATTTATCATTGCTATACCAAGTATATTGTAATCTATCCTTGCTCAATAAGAGATTCTGATTTTGCACACCTCATTGGGTCCATTTTTGAAACGTTCTATCATATATTGGGTACGTGAATACGTCATACACCTGAAACAACTTATCGTCACTTTTCAACGGGAGCTGCAGCACAGCCTGAGGGTTTGATCAGTCACGTAACTATGGGCAACCACAACCGAATAATACTCATGAATGTTTTCTAACTCAACGCGCAAGTGTAGTTTGGCTGGAGGGGGCGCAACCTCTTCTATTTCTTTTTAAAATTCTTAGAAACTCTGAGGGCGAGAGCAAGTCACTACTTACTTTCCCGCCACCTAACTCCCATATAGCACAAGTACATCAATTTGACGTAAAATTGATGTAAAAAATGTCAATGTCATTGATATTGTTGATGTCATATTGACATCAAATGTCGTCAAAATGACGTCAATTTGACGTCAATTGGAAGTAAAAAGGGCACTCAATTTTACGTAAAAATGACGTAAAAAACAGATCAAACATGACATCATATTGCCATCAAATTGATATCAAACAAGCAGTATAGAAAAGAAAAAATTGATGTAAAATGTACGTCAATATGATGTCAAATGTATGTCAATATGATGTCAAATGTACGTCAATATGATGTCAAATGTATATCAATAGGATGTAAAAAATGTCTTAATATTGTGCTGTAAGTTATTTAAATAAAATGTTGTTTTCTACCAGGATATGCACAGAATTGTTTTGTTTCTCAAAATAGGTTGTTTTGAGAATTTCGTTCTGTCTTAAATATCAATATGTTTTGCGTTTAAGATCAAAATTAAAATTATCAGACATGTGAAGCCGACCTCAAAGAGACTAAATTTATTTTTATAAAAACTTCAGTATTAAAAATGGCAGTGTATCAAGGTGCCAATATCTGTGAATGTATACAAAGCATTTTGATTTATATAATTTAGTGACTCCAATTTTAACTAATTACCAAAACAATAAATCATACCTATTTAAATTTCATATAATATTTAAACAAATGTTTGCCATTCATGAGATAAATACTTTACAATAGGTTGCATATTTTTTGCTCCTTAGTTTTGTAATAGTTTTTTTTTAAATTAGGCCTAAAGCATAAGTAGGAAAATAAATAGGCCTACAAAAATGTTTTTTCAGCAATTTTTATATTAGTACTTAATTACACTTTTTTAAACTTAATTTGAATCTTCTTGTTTTCCTCCTTGTGCTGCTTGCAATCTGCAACACACAATAAACAAGAATAACTTATAGGTAATAATGCCCACTTTAGTATTTTGGGCGCAAACATATTTAAGGCCTTTAGCCCAGACTTAGCTTTTGATCTGGAAAAACTCGTTTATAAGTAGGCTAATTTTATATTCTTTTTAAAAAAGCTATTGTCTAATATGTACCGGTAGAGGATTATTTAAAATTATGGGAGCGCAGGATTGGAACAGTCAGGACATAGCGCAGTAAAAATGTTTGGCGGGGAACTGGCACCGCCCCCACCCCGCAGCCGCGAGTACTACACCAGGAAGCCATGCCCTTGTCCCCAGTCCATACATAAAAACAGCAGTTCTGCCAACTGACATAAACATTAGAATTGTTGTATACTCCTAAAATACAAAAATTTCAAACCACGAATCCTGTAATTTCCTGAATCTTATATAGTAATACGCCAAAAAAGGCGCTTTTATGGTTAGGAAAACTTCTCCGTTGTTTCTTGACCAATTTTAATGTTTGAAGTGTCAAAGAATTCGACTCAGTTCGTAGTTTTGCAATTAGGTTTTTAATTTTCAATATCTTTATTCTCAAGGGTACGGGCTGCCCTCAAAGTTGGTTTTTTGCTCATAAGATTAATATGGGGAATACATTTATTTGAATTGCAGCTGTTAACACATTATGGACAGGTTATTAGCAATACCAGATGTTCCAGGTAAGGAATGTCTATCTATATAAATAAAATAGGTTTGATCTCACATCTCTTTGAGCAGTAAAATTTTGTATGCAGCGGAGATATTTAAATATGTGTTAACATTTGTTTTTCTGTCTATCTGTTTATAAGCCATATTTGTTCTGCGTTTCACAAAAAAAGACTGAATGAAATAAAAAATTTTCGTGTGGAGGAGGAAACGTTTTGGCTAAAAACTTAAACGGCGCGCTGCGGCGGTTAGGTTAGGTTACTATAATCTCCATACATAACACAGTTGTTTCTGAGGGTCCCATAATTTTACGCTGGATGCTGGAAGTTGACAGAACTGCTGATTTTATGTATGGAGTGGGAACGAGGGCATGGCTCCCTGTTGTAGTACTCGCGGCTGGGAGGTGGGGGGACAGCGCCAGTTCCCAGCCACACATTATTACTTTGCGAGGACGGCGCTACGGGAGGTCCTGACTGTTCCATTTCTATCGTCTCAAAATTACTTGTTACCGGTATCTAAAGGTTAAAAGTCAGCCACACAATAAGTTGATAAGATACCGGTAATATTATTCAGATTAACTACGGTATATAAAGCGAGCTTAGATTTGTGACCATTATCTTATATTAACCCATCCCACCAAATAAATTTAATATAGTTTAAGGTTTACCAAATTATATAGGCTACTTGCAGTAAATTTTCAAAAATAAAACGATTACAGCAGTTTTTCACTTTTGATTTATTGTTCCTTCAGTATTGTTGGGTAAAACAACCTAGAAAATCCAAAAACCACTAGCAAGTGAATTATTGCTCGTTGCAGGATTTTAAACCAGCCTATGTTCAAAATTGCTTTGCCATTTAAAATTTAGCCCCAAACTTCAGTTATAATTCTGCTTGCGGCCTCGGCATGTTCCATGTATAGCTTAAAATGTTATTCACTCACAATGTTAAATAAAAAATAAGTTACAAACCACACACAAAAACCGGTCCAAAAAAGTGATTTGAAAGTATAACTAAACAAATCCAGCAGTGACAAACCCTGATGTTCTTATATTAACATTGGTCTCAAGTCTTAATTAGGCTAATTTTACTTTAAATTTCATCAAGGACATGATTTGCGTACTGTTGGGATACAGCTTGGTATATTTATTGGAGCAAGTGACTTTGGTCCATGAGTCGAATCCCACTGATCAACAATGGCATTTATTTAACTGAAAATACCCCAGTGGTAATACAATCCAGAACCCGTGTTTTAAGCTGGTCCAACTTTCTAGAAAACAAAAATGGATAGGTCTCTGAAATGAGGGTGAGGACAATCACTGCAACTGAGATATCATTCCACTAAAAGTCATGCGATTTTTATAATTTATTTACATAACTTAAGCTAACTTTATAAAAAACGGTCTTATTGGTTACAGGGCCTAAAAAATAAACCAGTAACGATATTTTATTAACCACGGAGCACACAGTGTGAAAAGCCCAGTCAGGAAGCTAGGAAATTGCCACTAAACTACGGTAACATACATAAACTAACATATTCTTGTTAATGGCGGATTTCAAAAAAATCTTAGGTCGAATATGTTAAGTAGGCCCTAAATAACTTGTTCTTTGGTGGACCAGGAAGTTACCAGTTTAAAGTAACTATTATTTTAACCCTAGAACTGGCGCATGTTATTCCCCATGGTGGCGGCTTTTCTTTTCTACTTTTGAAGAGTTTTACTTATATTATGAAAAATATACATAAACTAGCCAAACTACCCATATGTTTTTTACTTTGTATATCAAATTAATTCCAATGAAGTTGCCTTTGGAGTTAAAAGTTAATTCTTTGACTGAAAGTTGCAATATAAAAAATCTTGTATTAAAGCCATTTACAGCCATTTTTTTTGCAATTTATATTAGGGCCTAAGTTACCTACCTAAGTTAGTACCGGTAATAGAAAATGTCGTATATAGTTATTGACTTATGTCTTACTATAATAACTCTACAGGATGTTTAATTTAGTTTTGCAAATCTGCTGACTAAAATAACTTAGTCCTAAATTTAAAAATTGGTTTAACTTATGTAAATACATATCAACAATCACAAGTTCCATGAATATGGTAGGCTATCAAATTAAAGCTCTAAAATCTCTAGTTCATTCTGGTAAGTTATCAATTTAACTTAAGTGATTATACTAAATTTTTGCTAGACGTAGAAAAGACTACGCTACCACAACAGACACATCACACCGGAACGTAACTTAGTTTGAACTAAGTTACGGTACGCTGCAACAGTTATAGGGTTAAGGCTGCCTGCAGATGCTAGAACTGGGTCATAATTTGGCAGGTGTGCCACATTTTTTTCTCAATTTGCCCTAATTTGTATTACACATTTAGGTTAATGACACTTTCACATCCAATGGTAATCCTAAGCCAAATCGATATCGAAACAATTATCCACACCATTGAAATGTTGGATTGTATGAGACAGTGAGACTTAGCCAAATACCTAATTTTACATCCATGTAGGCTTAATTGTGTTGAAGCTAATATTGAACTAGTCCTAGGCCTGAACACACCAAATTTCAATAATCTATTGGTATATCAATTCACCTGTTTAGGCATTATACCAACATAGTTTGTCGGGTTTTGATTACAACATTTTTCATCATTTGCTACCCAGCAATAAGCTTAATTGAAATTATTTTAGTTGAAGGAAGCGAGGTGACTTCAAGTATTATAGGTTAGGTCTAACTGAAAAACATTGTCAAAATAATGCTAATGTGTTTTGATTTTACTTACCCTGTTGCACTTCCTGTACTAAGCAGTGTGATGCTAAGACTAGATGAACTTATTAACTTTCGTCTCTTCTACTTTACCAAACTAAAGTCTAATATAAACATGATTTTGATAACCCCTCTAAGACCGATATGACAGAAAAACAATGCGCGGCGCGCCGCGCCAGCCAAGGAGAAGCAATAACCTCTTAACCAAATGCAAACATATATTTAATTGTAATTGTAAGGTTAATTTGTAATACCTATTTTGAGAACTCTAATTAAGTTTTTAAATCATAATTGTAAATAAATAGTTATCCGTTAAATTGTAAACTGCTTTTCGGAACATACAAAATGCTTGATTTGACTTTCTGTGCCAAATTGGATTGTGGCAATGGATGTTTAAATTATTTAGAAAAAAACCGTACTTATTCGTGAGTGAGTGTGATAATAATTTTAACTATAATTCATTAAATTTACATTCAAGCCATATTATTAATAACTAAACATTTAACTTTGTATTTTTTTGTGAACATGCGTTAATACTGTGCTGATCAAAAATTGCATGTAAATTTTACTTCAAATGATGTAAAACTTTTGATGGGGGCGGTTAAAAAAATAATTATTGTTAAATAAAACTGATTGAAACAAAAATAATACAGTTTTGGTATTATAATATTTTTATATCAAAAGATATATATGTAAAAAATGTTACATCATTTTGACATCAAAAATTTTACATCATTTTGACATCAAACATTTTTACACCATTTTGACATCAAAAATTTTACATCATTTTGACGTCAATATTTCATCAAATATTTTATTTTACATCAATTTGACGTCTTTGATCACTTTTTTACGTCAAATTGACATCCTGTGCTATATGGGAGCTGTTCTACTGCTTTGAGAAACTGGATTATTTTGCGAATACCATCTGAGCCCTAGTGGAAGTGATCGATAGAAATCAATAGAAATATTTTTAGTGATACGTAGTGATATCACTACGTAATTGGATCACTAGACATCAATACGTATCACTAGAGATCAATAGAAAATTGTTCTCTATTGATGTCTAGTGATACGTATTGATCTCTATTGATACGTAGTGATATCACTACGTAATTGGGTCACTAGACATCAATACGTATCAATAGACATCAATAAGAAATTCTATTGAGTCTTTAACTGGTACTTTGTAATTAAAACACAACAAATGAATGTACTAACAGGTATATTAAAAAAATAATAATAAAACAGTAAATTTATGACCTAGGACTAATGTTTACTTACTTACTTCTTAAAACTAATTTTTTTTAAATGCACCAAAAAACACTATAAAATCAGGGCCTATATTAATTTACTTGTTCACATAAGTAAAATACACAGCCAACACTAAAATTTGGGCCTATATACTATTCACTGATTTCCTTGATCTTCTTGTTTAGTGTGGCAATTTTCTGAGTGATGTACTGGCTGATACTGCCACTTACAAGCTCAATTTATCAATTTCTTCTTTTGATGTGTTAGGATTTTCTTCCAGGATTCTTTCTTTGACAATTTCTGTGAACAAATAAACATTCAATAAGTTATGTGGTAGTAAAAACGTGAAATTAATGTTTGAAATTAATAATTTTACATCACTACTATATTTCTGCTTTCTCCCCCTTATACATAGTATATGGAAAAAGTATTGTTTTTGTCAAAATTTTCGAATTTGAGTTGTAAGTGGAAATATTCGTTTTGGTGCTCCCTGAACCCAAAAAAGTGATTTTTACGTGATGTCTGTGTGTATGTCTGTCTGTCTGGATGTGTACAAAGCTAGAGCCCTAACCAATGGTCTGATTTTTATGAAATATGGTATGTAGGTACTAATCCACAATATCTCCAGGCGTTTTTTCCCATTTTTTGGAACTTTTAAGGGCAATTATCGACAAAATTCATGAAAAATCAAGATTTCTCAAAAACGGCTCTAACGATTTTGATTAAACTTTAGTCGTTTATAGAACTTAAGTTTTTCAACAAAATGACACCACCCGCATTTCTGTAAAAATTCGGGTTCATAAATTACAAGACTTAAAATATCAAAAAATAAGTTTTTTGGATTTTTTATAAAAAAAAACATAAATATAAAAATACTACTATTCACCATTAAAGAGCTAAAAAAAAACTAAATAATTTAGTATCTTGAATTACTATTCTACGATTACTGGTTGCGGAGAAAATTTAAATTTTCATTTTACGGTAAATGCAGTAGGCTGTCCAATGTTATTCTTATAGGGAATACAAAAATTACTATTTCTCTTATTTATTGATCAATTTCGTTCAAACTTGATATGCTTGTCAATTTAGCATTGACCAACAGAGGAAATTCAAAATATGTTGCCCCTTAATAACATGGGGGGGATTAGGGAGCATTTCCCCTCATAAAAACACGAGCGTAGTGATGGATTCTGTAGTGCCTCTAAAACAGGGATTTGGGTGGATATTTTTGAAAACAACTTATTTACAAGATTTCTGTACATTCAATTGTGCTTCAAATTCTATATTTAGTAAATAAAAAGTAATTTATTCATTGAAGTTGGGCTAAAAGGGAGAAAGTATGTATCAGTTTTTGAATACAGTTTATTACTATTGTAACACATTATTATCACATTTGTTTACATGAAGCAATCGTCAAGATTTCACAACTTTTCATATGATAAAACGTTAAATAAATGCCGGTAAATGAAAAATCACATTTTTATATCATCATATTTTATAATTTTTGAACATTTTGCTACCGGTACATTGTGAAAAAACTTACAATGATTTTCGTGTGATTCAATCATAAAAACACTAGGGCCTACTGCAAAATTTGTTGTATGAAATAAATACTTGAAAATAATTTGATACAACTCTATATTATTACCTTTTTCACATTTTATGCTAATTTTGTAAGTAGGCACAGCCATAAGGGTCTTCATAGATCTTGACTGATGGTTTGGCAAGTGTTGGGTATGGCGAGGGGAGGATATATTGGATTATTAATTTTTAGTTTATTTTTACTATATAGGCCTACAGTAAGTTCAACTGAGTAAGTTTAACTGATTACAACCTTGTGACAATCATACACATACATCCATGAGTGATTCAGGGGGGACATCGAAACAGTCTGTATGGCTATATAGTAGTGCCGATTCATATCCGTCAAGATATGTGGTGACCATTATAATAATGATTTTGATAAGTGTCAAGGCTATTTAAAATCTTAGACCTTGGATAATTGAGTGTGAAGCTTACTGTACCCAATCGTAGTATTTTACCTTTATTCTTTAACATATTAACAGAACAAGTTTAAACATAATGTCACCTGGATTTCTTCTTGGGTAAGGAGTTGATTCATTTTGGGTCCGACACAATCCTTGATGACTCCCTCAATGTGTTTTACTTTGGTCTCAGCAAACTAAATCATATCATATCAGCACCTAATCGGACACATGATAATTAAAATAAGTTTTGATTGATTAAAAAACTAACAATCTTCTGAAAGCACATAGTTAATATGTCATACGCCTACATTAAACATAATGGTTTGATCTGGTATAACGATTATTTAGGTCATTCGGTTATGTTATGTTTCAGTTTTAGGTGTCTTGAAATCTGTCCAGATAACAAACGTTGATTCCACTATTACTTAAACATGTATTGTCAGGAATAACATTATCGTGTCATGTCATTGTCATGTTTTTTAATTTAATTTTAAGTTTAGGCCTAATTAAAAAACAAACTAAACAAAACAATCATGATGTAAGGATTAATGTACAGACTATAAAATATTTTGCAATAGATACAAATATCGACCTAATCGATATAACGTATCGAACAATTTCATTCGGTTCTTTAGGCCTACATCGTTCCGCCTATGAAAGTGTATCCTACACCTCCTGGAGATTGGTAGGCCTAGTGTCAGGATTTATAATACAGAATTAACTTACTTTGGTAAAAGAAAAAGAAAAAAACTCACCGTAATAATGCAAATTATAAGTTATAACTTAGGTACGTTACTGAAGGCCTAGTTTCTATGCTTTCCCAAAAATATGCATGACAGGATCCTGGCATCCAGGACTAAGTTAGTCTATTTATTCATCATTCCAACGGCAGTACGCATATTTAAATTTCAATACAAATAAAATGTGTGAATTGTGTACCAAGTAATTATTGAGGTTATGCTTAGGTTATTGAGGTTTATAGTTAGAAACTTAAAGTGTATGTTACTTACCATGAAACAGTACAGCTTTAATGAAAAACTGTATAACGGAAGTAACTCTTGAATGAAGATTGTGCAAATATACTCAATTAAGAAACCAACAAAGCCTGCAAAACTTAAAACTTGGTAAGAAACATAATCAGTTGACAAACACAGATTGACGGTTACAGCTTCCACCAGCAGACGTCTGTTGTTGGCTGGTGGTTGGCGGAGTGTTTTAACACCTGCGCAGGCGCCGCGTGCAGTTTTTTTTAAGATTATGGGATCGGTAGTTAAATTCAATTGGTAGTAAAATTACAAGTTATGCAATTTGTATTTTCTTATTTTATAATAGAATTGTATATACACCATCGATATGTAAACTGTATAATTAATAAATACATTCTAATTAAATTTATATACTCCATGTTTTATTGATAATTTCTGATCATCAACCTTTTTATTAAATTTGTTTAAATACTAATACTATAAA
This sequence comes from Allygus modestus, assembly GCA_963675035.1. Lineage (NCBI taxonomy): Eukaryota > Metazoa > Arthropoda > Insecta > Hemiptera > Cicadellidae > Allygus > Allygus modestus. The sequence continues at coordinate 330,790,528 of OY776111.1, forward strand.
TAAAACTAGGTATATAGTAATACTGATTATTTTATATACATAAACATTCATTAGTCAACATAATATTGGGAAGTAAACAAGAACATTTTACCTTTAGTATGTACCAAAACAGTTAACAACATTAATTTAATAACAGTAATTGATTTTTTGATAATAATACAACAATAACATTCTGTAGTTAAAAATATTTTAATAAAGGATTCTTATAATGATTTAGTAATACAATTTTATAATTAAAAAATATATTAATGCAGACTTGTTATAATAATGTAGTAAACATGTCATAAGAAAACTAGCAAATTGCTATAGACATTTGTAATAATAAAGTGCCTAATAACATTTTTTGATAATTTATAAATTATATATATATATAATTTTATTTAAATTTATCAATTTGGCATTGTAAAAAAATTGTAATGGTTATCTTTTTCAATTAATAAAATTATATAATGATGTCTATTGATGTTTATTTACCATGATTTTAATGATGTCTATTTACTTTCAGTTGTTGTAGTGATCTTTATTGATATCAATACATGTCAATAAACTCTTAATGATTTCTATTTACCTCGTTTTTAATGATTTCTATTGATGTCTAGTGATACGTATTTACATCAATAGACTTCTATTGATATCACCGAACAGTCTAGTAATATCAATAGAAATTTCTATTGATTTCTATTGATCTCTATTGATCACTTCCACTAGGGAGACCGTACTCTTAGTCTCAGAAACTGCTGAATTTAATTTTAAATAACTAAACAGGTCTCTTAACTGATGTTGCGTAGTTTTGTCCGTTTTAAAAAAGTCTACTAAGAGTCTGATGTATTACTGAATGATAAAATTTGATTGATAAAATTACTGAATTTATAGTTTTTGAATGATTTAACAACGTTTCACATTGGCCAGGATCGTCATTTGCTCTTGACTATTGTGGATCATGCTTTCAGAAGCTTCATACAAGTGTTTAACTTCTCATCAATTAATTACAGATCGTTACTGTCCATGGTACTAAAAAGATATTTCGGAACATGGCCACCCACGTCCATAAGTCCACGTTCGACGCGCCATCGGGGAAGCAAAGACACCAACTCATTTATTTCGTTTACGTATTCATGGACGTCTTGTTGCAAAATGGCAAATTCATACCTGAAACTCTCCTCTAATTGTGTTAGTTTAGAGTGCATACTTACGTTATCGCGTTAAAGTTCAGAATACAATTTATCAAGATACTGTTTTACCTCTACCACCAAATTGCTGAGATTACGGCTCTGTACTTGCATTTCCGTAAGATTTTACTTCAGGGTGGCCCTCCAGTGGCTGTTAGTCCGCAGGACCTCCTGGCCTCCTTCGAAGATGATGCCCTGGTGGAAGTATCTAACTGCCCTCAATACTAATACACTGTACCCTCCCACACAGCACACAACGTCCCCAGGATATCCCATTTGAGTCCCACACATCCCATTGCAATCCCAGGATAAGTAGGATATCCCTAGGATATCCTGCTATGTCCCGGGATATTGTGGAAGTCCCAGGGATGTCCACGATCTCCCGGGATAACGTGGATATATTTGGGACATCCCACGGACATCCTTTATATCCCAGAACAATTTTAGTATAATTAATTGCAAGTTTTATTTATAGTTTTAGTATTTAAACCAAATTGAATAATAAGCATAATGATCAGATATCAACAATAAAACATGTATAAAGGAAGTATAAATTTACAGTTTATATATCGATGAAATACGCATAGAATTCTGACAATTTATAAGAAAAGAAAATGCAAATTGCATTATTAGTTTATACCAGTACAATAGTAAAATTAACGGTCAATCCCATCTACAATAATCCCCTTTTAAAGAAAGGGAAAAAAATTTGGCGCGACGGCGCGGGCGCCTGCACAGTACCCCAGCAGGCCAGCAACAGGTCAACAGACGACAGACCAGACAGTGGTTGTAACGGTCTTTGGTCAGTGAGCTGTTCTCTACCTCGTTGGGTGGGTTGTACTGACTTTTAGACTACTTTCCACTTACCAAGTTTTACATTTTGCGCGTTTGTTAATTGAGAAAAATAACATTATCTTCATTCAAGAGTAACTACAACTGTTTTGTATACAACAGTACTGTTTCTTGGTAAGTAACATCCTTTTTTAAAACATATTTATGGTACGTACAGGTTAACCCTCTAGTTTATTTTCCTTCATAAATGTAATAAAGAGTTATTCCCCTAGGATGGTTTGGTTATGGAGTGTTGCCGATTGTACAGAACTAATATATTTCAATTGTTTTGAATCACAGTTTATTGTAGTACTTGAATCACAATGAAACAGTACTGAATAAATTTAGTTAATCACTTATTCTAAGAACTAGCATAACCTCAATATAACCTAAGTATACAGTCTGTTTCACGATTGGAAAACCAGGCTTTCCTTACTGCCATAAGCCCAATGTTAAAATTGACAATAGTCTTATGGACAGCCAGCCACTTGTGCAACACACTGTACAATACACAGTCCTAGATGACAGGATACTGTCATGCGTATTCTTGGGAAAGCGTATGGATTAGACTATATTATTTGCATTGGGCTAATTAAGTTTTTAATTTTCGTCTTTTACCTGCTGATTTGTGAGGAAATTCTGTATTTAAAATCCTGACTCTAGGCCTGATGATAATGGCTTTAACCTAGGATTATATAAGTTCTCTTTATTATAAGTACTAGGCCTATTTAATATCTAAATACTACCTTAAGGCAATAAGGATATTTATATTTTAATAGCGGTCAAATAAATTGCCAATTGAGGGCATGGTTTGCCAGGCTATCAACTAAGATCAGCCAATAGCAGATGTGCTGCATTGCCAAAAACTCCACACCAGCTAATCGGAATAACATTCAAGTGATATTTTTCTGTGGCAACAGTGACAGCGTACAGCCATGCTATTGGCCACAGCCTAACTGTCAATTTATTTCTCCGCTATTATAGTACTGTACATCACACTAAATTTGGTTCAAGAAAAAATAAAATTCATAAACTGCTTAAGCCTAACAGTAAACAAAAAATTCGAAGCTTTCATAGAATATTTGACTTCAGGATTTCCAATCAACTTAGTTAACGGCATTATTTAGTTAGTTTTATATAACATAGTCATTTAATTTTACATTTCAGGACACTATAATCACTTGAAATAGGCTTAAATCCAACATCAAATTATGTAAAATTAAAATGTTATATAGGGCCTTATTAATCCTACATATGGTAAGTTAATGTAATACTTTTTTCCTTATTAGCGCCTATTATTATTATTAGTGCCTATGCTAATTTTGAAGAGAATATCGAAGAACACATTGCATTTTATCCTTTGATTAACTTAAGTGTGGTAAATCAACCCTTTATTTTAATAAACTGTAATCATGATGCTAGGTACTAAGAAAAATCAGCTTCATTGTGTAGTTTAGAATGAATGAATACAAAGCGTACGACAAGGTAAAAATATAAAATCTTTAAAAACTGAACCTAAATTGCAATATGATCTTAAACTTAAAGGGCCTTATGAGGGAAGGGGGAGGCCTACATTAAAAGTAGGCATATGACGTAAAGATGTGCTTTCAGGAAATTATTAGGCCTAGTTTTCTTGCTAATCAATTATTTTAATTAGCATGTGTCTCTGTTTAGGAGCTCGTCAGAATCAGTTTGCTGAGGCCAAAGTAAAACACATTGGATTCATGTGATTCAGACCCTAAACGAATCAACTCCTTATGTGAAGAGAAATCTAGGTAAAATTATAGAAAAAATTCTGTTTATTAATGAAGGTAGGTTAGAATACCGGTACTATGATTAAGTACAGTAGGCTACTTCATTTGATTATGCAAGGTCTAAGATAGCCTTGACACCTATCAAAATGATTACAATTTAGTTACTAACACAATTGCTTGAAGGTGTGTTAGTATATATGATTATATACTATATATATAATCATATATACTAACACACCTTCAAGCCTATTATATATGATTGTATATCATATATATGATATACATATATTATATTATATATGATTGTATGTATATTAATGAAACTTTGTATGTTGCTTAGTTGTGGTCTATTGATATTTACATAACAAGTTCTTTTACTGTCCGCATAGCCGCAAACTTGCCTACTTAGCCCTAATGTTATTCTAATGAAGAGAATAAGTAAAGTTTTACAGGTATCTCCATTAATTATAAACTTAAATTAATAAAACTTGGTATATAGCTTTATCAAGTTGAGTTTTACTGATAATTGCATAACAACACAGTTCTTATCCTCCTTGACGCAGGAAATCTGATTAAGTTACTCAGGCCTAATGTTATCCTTATGGAGAGCAAATAAAATTTGATATATCGATTATTTATGAATGTATATTGATGAAACTTGGTATGTGGCTTCTCCTAGTACTGGTATATTATTTTTGCACAACAAATTTGTTTTTTTTACCATCCCGATAGCTGCAAACCTGCATACTCAGCCATAATGTTATTTTCATGGAGAATAAGTAAAGTTTTATATCTCTCTTAATTACAAACATAAATTATTAAAACTTGGTATGTAGCTTCACTTGGATCTGTTATATTGATAACTGCTTAAACACACACTTCTTATCTTTCTTGTTGCTGCAAACCTGCGTTTCGTACTCAGTCCTAATGTTTTTTTTATGGAGAATAAATAAAATGCTATATATCACTTATTTATATATGTATTTTCATTAAACTTGGTAAGTTGCTTTATGTGGTAGTGAGAAACCTAGAGGGCAATATGCATTAAAAATTCGCTGAGTACGCAGGTTTGCTGCGACGGGGGTATTATTCTTATAAAGAATAAGTAAAGTTTGATAACTTATCTCTTTTAGTTATGAACCTAAATTAACATGTTTGCTACCGAACGTCACCTGTGTGTGCCGCATGGGTGTTCGTAGCGTACCAACTGTAAATTATATACTTCCAGAATAGACCAATGCAAAAATATAAAAACATACCTTCAGACCAAATTTTTTATGCAAGTTTCAATTGTTATTATGGTTCAAAATATCAATGAACAACATCTGACTCATTTATAAATAACAATTGTACTAATTTTGTTTTGATTGCCCCTGAACTGGTAGAACTATTATAGTGGTTTTAAATTACCTTTCCGTCACCAGTTCAAAGTTTTTGTAGATTCCTACAACCTCAGGTTTCGACACGGTTGCGTCATGTTCACGTAGTGCAGGTCAATTGTTTCAAGCTAAAACTGCATTTCGGTCTAGAAGATGTCGTCGTCAAAGTTTTTTAAAAAACACGAAAAACATGAGATACACACATTGACACATTTAAACATGTAAATAAAACTACTGGTCGTATACGCACGAATCAAAACCCGCTATTTGATTCCGTCGCGGTAGGAGGTGGCGGCGCTAGGACACTGAGGTCGACGGCGACGTTGACCAGATGTTGTTATCAGGTGCCTTGATAATGGACTCATCCTTGGGGGGTGGGAGTTTGCAGTTATCAAGGTAGATGGACTCGCCCGCCAAATTTCACTTTAATAATTTGATTAAAAATTAAATGTGAGCTGTATTGGAGTTTTTCGTTTAATACTGACTCACTATCTTGTCTGAAGGCTTTGTAAATGTGGAACTCTTCTAATGTAAAAAATACTCTTTTATTGCCGATACATTGGTCCTATTTGATGGAAATGCCCACCAACTACAGTTATTAAATAATTACATGAACAGCTTATCTCCAAAGTTAAACTTCACTCTAGAAACTGAAACCAAAAATAAAATCAACTTTTTAGACCTCACAATAGAGAAGCTCAATAATAAGTTAAAGTATAGTATTTACAGGAAACCAACCACAACTAATCAAACGATTCATGCCACCTCGTATCACCCGTTTAGCCACAAGTTAGCTGCTTATAATAGTATGGTCAATATAATGCTCAATTTGCCCTTATCACCTGATGACTACTCCGCAGAATTAAATACCATTAAACATATCGCTCTTTCAAATGGCTATGACACGAAAATGATTGATAGGCTTGTAAACAAACATTTGAAAAAGAGAAAAAAATTAATTAATACAGACAACGATTCATCGCCAAAACAAAATATGTTCCCGTAGAATACGGCCATAGGTTACACTACTTACTTAAGAAGGAGCTGAAAAGGTTTAACATTATCCCAGCACCTAGGACCTCAAATAAAACTGAGCGGCTACTTGAATCAAAAATAGGACCTGACAAAAATAAACTAGAAAAACTGGAGTATACAAACTAAAATGCAATGATTGCGATAAATACTATCTTGGTCAAACAGGGCGCTCTTTTTTAAAACGCATTAAGGAACACAAACCCAACCCAAAATTAATCCCTAGAAGTCTAGTTATGCTCAACACGTCTTCGATGAAGAACACAGCGTTGAAATTATTGAGAACAATTTGGAAATATTAGAAATTTGTAAGAAAGGGCCCATATTAGACACATTAGAAGAGTTCCACATTTATAAAGCCTTCAGACAAGATAGCGAGTCAGTATTAAACGAAAAACTCCAATACAGCTCACATTTAATTTTTAATCAAATTATTACAAGTGAAATTCGGCGGGCGAGTCCATCTACCTTGATAACTGCAAACTCCCACCCCCCAAGGATGAGTCCATTATCAAGGCACCTAATAACAACATCTGGTCAACGTCGCCGTCGACCTCAGTGTCCTAGCCCCGCCACCGCCTACCGCGACGGAATCAAATAGCGGGTTTTGATTCGTGCGTATACGACCAGTAGTTTTATTTACATGTTTAAATGTGTCAATGTGTGTGTCTCATGTTTTTCGTGTTTATTAAAAACTTTGACGACGACGTCTTCTAGACCGAAATGCAGTTTTAGCTTGAAACAATTGACCTGCACTACGTGAACATGACGCAACCGCGTCGAAACCTGAGGTTGTAGGAAACTACAAAAACTTTGAACTGGTGACGGAAAGGAAATTTAAAACCACTATGACAGTTGTACATTTTTATGGATTTTTATTATGCGTCAAATATATGTGACGTCGGTCTATAGCATTGTTTTACTGATGAAAATATATATGATTTGTTCTGCTGACCGATTGTCACACATGTGTGACTCAAAAATAAAATATACTTTATCAAATTGTATTGGTAAGAAAATAAAGAACACTGTTCAGCTAACCAACTTAGGTTTATTCAGAACTAAATAAAGTCCCCTCACTAAAATCATCGTCTATCACACGATCAATTTCACTTAAAGTCATGACATCTCTCCTCTTCCTTACTTTTCACGTTTTACCTTCTTCATTTATCACCCAACAGCACAGAAACAGCAGTTTATTATAACATAAACAAACGAATAAAACGAGGGTTAGAATCACGTGAATCTCAACCGTGGTTCAGCGTAATGTAAACAACAGGTTGGCTAACACACCCCTAGACTCGAAACGAAATATCCACGCTCGGACCAAGCGACCCTTATATGTGACAGACATTCCTATAGCCCGATATGCTGTTAAAAATACGATCACATACACTGACAGGCTGCCAAAGCGTATTTAGTAACAATAGGCTCGAGTCACAAATACTTGACGTCGGGCTGTGGTTAGCGCTCCACGCGTCACACATATGTGACATGTGAAATCCCAGATAAAGGATGCTATAGATACAGTTCTCTGGTTTTGAGCAACATGTCCACAAACATGCATGCATGCATGTTTGTCTTGCGAAAACCGGTCTTTATAGCGAAAACCGGAGCGTCACAAATACGTGACGTCGGTCTATTGAAAGTCTAAATTTGGAGTCGGTAGCGAACGTGTTAATAAAACTTGGTATGTAGATAGACTTGTAATTTGTAACTTGGTATCTGGTTGAGTTACATTGATTATCACAAAAACCATATTTCTTATCTTCCTTGTGTCAGAAAACCTGCGTACTCAGCCATAATGTTATTCTTATAGAGAATAAATAAAATGCTATATATCACTTATTTATGAATACGTTCATGGGAAACTTGGTAGGGGGCTCTATGTAGTAGTGAGACTTATATATGTGCATTGGAAATTCGCTGAGTACGCAGGTTTGCTGCGACGGGGGTATTTTTGTATAAAATGTTACCCAAGGCTACATGGAGTATTAGCTTAATTTTTTTATTTTCAGGAAACGAGGCCATGATGAAGATGAAAACAGAGAAGGAATTTAATCAACAACCGCTACTTACAGTGTGTTTATATCCCCTGGTTTATATAACTTACATTTTGGTTTTATATCAACTTATTTTTACTGCAATTATACTGCCATTTTGTTTGAATTCATTACTGTATTATTTAAAAAAATCCTTAATTGTTTGTATCACATCACCGAACAATTATAATTTGGAATCCATTCTTCAATTTTTAAAATCTGGATTTAATTCGAGGTTTGTTCTGGGAAATGTTTAGGTCTACATATGCATATATTCATTTTATTATAAACTTGTTAAAACAACTAATTTTTTGAAAGATTTTGGGTAAATTTTAATAGAAAATTATAAGTTGTGTATATATTTTCAGTGTCAATCCATTTAAGTACCTATAATCAGGACATTTGTGACACTTTACAATTGAATCATGTGCTAGTAATGATAAAAATTAGCATAAAATGTGACAAAGGTAACAATATAAAGTTTGTAAAACATGATCCTAGAATCACAAGGTAGATTACAGATATTTAACGTTTATACACTAGTAAACCTGATTTAAAAAACAACATCAACATCAATATGAAGTCAAACTTTGTGTTTCTATGTGCAAGGTGGGCATGGGCAATTATAGTATTATTTATAAAAGGATAATTTAAAGTTGTCTTGTAATTTATTTTAGAACTCCAACTGTCTTCCTATCAGATTGTCCGACCATATTGAAAGGTGTCCCATTATTCTATCAGTATGAATCCCCTAATCCCACAGATATCCCTGCCTACCCCATGATAATTCTGTGGTTATCCTTAGGAGGCCATATGGCTTTAGGATACACACTACCTATTACTAGGAGCCATAGGGCCTCCTAAGGATAACCGCAGAATTATCATGGGGTAGGCAGGGATATCTATGTGGGATTAGGGGATTCATACTGATAGAATAATGGGACACCTTTCAATGCATGTCAAAGGCATGTCTCCAGTAAATCCTGTGGGACATCCTGGGGATGTCCTAGGGTTTCAGAGTACAATATCCCTTTGAGGTCCGAGGGATGTCCCCAGTAAATCCTGTGATACATCCTGGGGATGTCCTAGGGCTTCAAAATACAATATCCTTTTGTGGTCCGAGGGACATCCCCAGATAATCCTGTGGGACATCCTGAGGATGTCCTAGGGCTTCAAAATACATATCCTTTTATGGTCCGAGGGATATCCCATGGTTATCCTGAAGGATGTCCCCAGGATGTCGTGGGGAGAGGACATTTTTGTGTCCTGAGGACATCCTGAGGGTATCTTGAGGATATCATGGGATAAGATAGGGATGATCCTGGGATATCCTGCATATCCCACTGTGATGTCCTTGGGATGTCCTGGGGAGAATCTTGTGCTGTGTGGGCTACAACAGATTTGATTCATGTTAAATTTTGTTCATATCGCTATTACTTATTTCACTCTTTAGTTTTGTTTATTAATCCCCCATGCGTTTCCTATACCTCTCACACTTAACTAGTGCAATCCTGAAGATACGCGGGTCTCCTATGGGCTCTTATTGAGCTGTCCAAGACAGGCTCCTGTACTTACTGTGGCTCGCCTATTCCGTCGTCACTCGCTCGCGGGTCGTTGGCCTTTTCTTCTACAGTGTACGTAAACTCAGCCAACCTCAGAGACCACTTCATTAGTCTACTACTTGGGTCTTTTAAAGACAGCATCCAACATGGGCGCTGTGGTGCGTAATAACTTTGAACGGACGACCCAACAGGTAGCATCTGAAGTATTTTGTACTCCAGACCAAACTTAGGAGTTCTGTTTGTTGCGTAGTTCTTCTCGGAAGGAAAGAGGGTTCGTGACCGGGTATTCTTGCCCGTCAATGTCTTGGGAGAGCACGGCACCCAAGGCTTGCGTGCTACCGTCGGTGGACAATATGAGCGGTTTGCTAAAGTCAGGTAATATCAATACAGGTGCAGAGATAAGCAGCTGTTTTAGCTCATCGAAAGCCTCCTGACAATCCGACGTTCATTTGAACTCAGTTCCCTGCTTGGTTAGGTCGAACAGTGGTTTTCCGATCGTAGCGAATCCCTCTATAAATCGACGATAATACCCCACTAATCCCAGGAACGACTGAACGTCTTTGACCGTCCTAGGTAAAGGGAAATTGCAAACAGCTTTGATCTTATTCGGGTCTGGCTCGACACCTCTTTTGGTGATGACATGACCGAGGTAGTTCACTTCATCTACCACGAAACTACATTTGCTGAAATGTACACTAATGTTGACCACTTGTAATTTCTCCAGCACCTCTCCTAACGCTATTAAGTGGGGTGGCAAAACCTTCGAAAAGAGAATGATGTCATCGAAATATACAAGACACTTCCCACCTTTGAGGCCCATCAGGACTGAGTCCATTAAACGCTGTAATGTGGCAAGTGCGGTGCTTAGGCCAAATGGCACCCTTTGGTACTCGTAGTGCCCACCCGGTACGTTAAAAGTGGTTTTAGTCCTACTTACCTCGTCAACTTGGATCTGGTGATAGCCAGCCCATAAGTCCAGGGTCGTAAACATGCGACAGCCTCCGAGGCTACCCAACGTCTCCGCGATGTTGGGAAGAGGGTATACATCGGCCGTAGTAATGGCGTTAACGGCTCGGTAGTCTACACAAAATCTAAATTTAGGGGTTCCGTCAGGGGATTTCTTAGGGACTATCACTACCGGAGAGGCCCACTCACTTTGGCTAGGGGTTATAATGCTCTTTTCTAGCTGATCTTTGATCAGTTTATCTAGAACAGCTTTTTGGTTGTGCGGCACTCGATAGGCCTTCTTATAGATAGGCGCTGCGTCGCCACGCGAATGACATGCTTCACAGCAGAAATGCAACCCAACGGTTGATCGTTACTATGAGCGAACACGCCCTTATACTTCGTAAGCACGGGCCTCACTTGATCTCTCGCGTCCTGCGGGAGATGAGTTAACTTCGCATCTAAACAAGTTTCGAACTCGGTCTCATCAACCTAGTTTTCGATCCTACCCACTCTAGCTTCAGGCACGGTATACCCCTCCAGAACTTTTCCTCGCAAAATTTCAGGCAATCGTACTTTCCCCAATTCATTTAAATGCAACCCATGCTTCGTGTACATCCCCTTTTTAAATTTATCGTGAACTTTATGATAGATGATATTCCCCTTAGTTCGCTGACTCACGTTTTGGACTATTGCTTTGACAAGGCGGTTCGCGTCACTTGGATCTTGGCGGATGTTTACATCATAGCGATCGAAAATCGATAACATAGCTATATTTGCTTTCCACGAGGCCGGCAGGGCACTAAAGGCTTGTTGCAGCGTCAACGAATAGGGAGCAAACTTTTGTCGTCAACATCGTTAGTCCCGCCAATCAAAACGACCAAGTCCCTCTCCGTCAGTTTCTCAAGTTCCCATTTTAAGTTCGACATCACGGGTTTTAATTTCCCATTAGGCATAAACATTACACTTACTTCAATATCTCGCGGTAATCGATCAGATAAAATTTCTTGCAGTCCTCGCCCGTGACTATCAGCCAAAATCACTACTTTTTGCCGCGCTTGTCCAAATTCTCTATCATCGACCAGGTCACTATCCAGGAGTCCTAGCTTTAAATTCTTCGCAAAGGCCAATTCTTCCCCACTAACAATTACAGCTTTAACCCAGCATCGATTGTTTAATACTCTCGTTAGGGTCCTGGCAAGGTAAACCAGAGGGGAGCTTAGGGGCTGATTCCATCTCGTGGTCAGGCACCTTCGCCCCGCGTCTTGGGTCAGGCACGCTTTCACCCTTAGTTAATCGATTTAACCAAATTTCTTTCCCATACAATTTTAAAACCCCTTTTTGTACATCAATTTTTCCGCTACCCTTTTGCAGGATGTCGTAGCCTATCACGGCTAAGTATCCCTGTGGTAGGTTACTCACTATATACTCTCCGGTACCTTCACGCTAGGTTTCAAAGTCAGCGATACTTTTTGCTTACCGTAGACCTTAAGGGTTCGACCCGAGATACCCCGTAACACTACGTCGGGTTTGCTCATCATTGTGGAGGACACGTCACGTTCTATTAGGGATACTTGAGCTCCGGTATCTAACAACACCTTTCCCTCAGCGGCCTCTATTTTTCCTACAGCCACAAGTTCCTGGGCTAGGTTCCTCACCTCAATGCACCAAACCAATTTAATTTTCCTATTTTAGGCCCAAATAATCAGTGTTAAACATTTTTGAAAAAATTACTTTGATGTATTTGTCTATTTATTTTTATTTTGTGTATATAATAGTAGTAATGCCGCGCGCCTTGGCCCCAACATAGGGTCTTATGGAGAATAGAATAACATGGGCTCTTATGAGGAATGGAATTAGGGTGTAATTGCCTCCCTCTATGGCTCTTTTGCTACCCTCTGTGGTTGATTATTTATCTTTTGCATCTCTCTGTGTTTAATCATCTACAGTTTTTGGTAATTATTTAACCCTCGCGTCCTTCACTTCCTTCTGTGTATCTAACTCCAACCCCTGTTCTCTTAGCGTACTGTAGCTGGCGGGTGTAACATTTTAAGTAACCTGACTGACTGGTATGTTAATTCGTGTCCTTCTGTTGTTAATCATCTAGCCTTCTGTGGTAATTATTTGACCCTCGCATTCTTCTATCTCCTTCACTTCCTTCTGTGTATCTAACCTCACTTCCTTCTGCGTATCTAACCACAACATCCTCAACATAGTCTCTGTCAGCAAACCCGTTGTAACTAGTTGTTACCTGCGGGCTCTGTGATTGAAGGAGACATGGCCCCCACCACTTTCTATTATCCCACGCGCTTTCTCTCTCTCTTTGCTCCCTGCTCCCGTTGCGATCGGACGTGTCTCTCCGTTCGTTGCGTTTTGCAAAGATTAAACTTGAGCGTATGCTTCCCATAGTAGCTTCAATTTTCCTAACCTCACTTTTATTTGTTTTATTCTGTGTAACATAACCTCACACCCAGTAATCCCACTTCCTTATGTCAAGAGTTGTGTCGTACTTGTATATGCTGACTAACATAACCTCAATCTCAACCATTTGCTTACCATAACCTAATATGACGTAACCTCACTTTTTCTAACCTCACCCATTACACTCCAAGATGTATAACCTTACTGTATTATATTAGTTTTCCGTGCATGGTGTACTTCATTTTATTGTCTTGGCTAGATTAGTGTTGTGTTTATATTTAATTGTTTGATTTGGTAGTTTACAGTAAAGAAAGTAAACATACCCTCACTTCCTTGTTTCAAGAGTAGTGTCGTGTGATTTTTAGCATTATCTGACTTGTTAAGGTAACCTACTTTTTCTAACCTCACCCATTACACTCCAAGATGTATAACCTTACTGTATTATATTAATTTTCCGTGCATGGTGTACTTCATTTTATTGTCTTGGCTAGATTAGTGTTGTGTTTATATTTAATTGTTTGATTTGGTTAGAGTAGTGTTTGTATGTGCTGACTAACATAACCTCACTCCCAGTAACCTCAGTTTATTGTTTGATTTTACTATAGTAGTGTTGTGTGTTGTATGTGCTGAGTAACATAACCTCACTCCCAGTAACCTCAGTTTCTTGTTTGATTTTACTATAGTAGTGTTGTGTGTTGTATGTGCTGAGTAACATAACAGTAATCTCACGTTATCATGTACTTGTCTTGTTCATGTCTGACTTATCTATGTTAAGAGCGTTGTATGCCTTGCTAGTGTACAGTAACATCAGTTTTGAGAGTTAACTACATGTTTCAAGAGCCTTCCTTGAAGAGTCTTCCTTGTTGTTGGGTGGTTTTTAGCGTTATCTGAATTGCTGGTGTAATCTCACTTTTTCTAACCTCACTCATTACACTCCAAAATGTATAACCTTACTGTATTATATTAATTTTCCGTGCAAGGTGTACTTCATTTTATTTTTGTGTTGTATGCGTGTTTATTGTCTTGGCTAGAGTAATGTTGTGTTTATATTTAATTGTTTCATTTGGTAGTTTACAGTAAAGAAAGTAACATAACCTCACTTCCTTGTGGCTAAAGTGGTGTTGTGTTGACTAACATAACCTCCAGTAACCTGATTTTTTGCCCTGGTTCTTTTGTACAGTAAATTCACCTCAACAACCTCACACTCTATTCTTGTTCTTTAATGTAGTTTTGGTTAGAGTAGTGTTTGATACCTTCATTAGAGTTAACTTTCGGTAACCTGTAGTTCTGGTTTGACTTGCGTAGTTTGTGTGTTAGTGTTTTTCTGACATGCGTAGTAATGCAGAGGTACTGTGCTCTTTTGTAGATCCTCTGTACCTGTTCTTTTAGAGAACCTGATCGGTGACTTTAAAGTATCAGTTCCAAGTGTTACAGTTACATCATATATCTTGTTCATTTAATATCGATGAAGACTGCCACAAAGTAACAGTTCCAAAAGTAACCATTCCAATAAAGTAACAGGTCCAACACTACCCATTCCCATTCCCACAGTTTTCAAGGTAACAGCTCCAAAAGTATCAGTTTTAGTAGATCAAACAGTGAAAGAGTAACAGGTCCACTCTCTATATATCTCTTACAACAAACTCTAGTTCTTCAGTCTGATTTCAGTCGTGACGCTGATCAGACGTGTTTTGTGCTGCTCTTGCGTAAGTGTTCTCTTGCACAGATCATTATTGATTCTGCGTAATTCAGTTATATCCGTGTGAGTTTGACTCTGTTCGGGGTACTTGCTGTTTTAAGCGTTAACACAGTTTAGCTTGTTTTCAGTATTCAATTCTCTGTTGAAGGATGGATGTTTCTAAAAAGGACCCTCAAAACCCGGTAAATTTAATTAGTAAAGATGAAACCTACGTTAATCACTTTAGACTTTACGGGACTAACACTGTTTTCAAATTCACTAAACCTCCCAAGGGTATCTCTGAGTTTGATTGGATTCGTAAAGGTTTTAATCAAATTGTAGAGACATCCAAAGCCAACGTTGCACCCACTGATTATCTAGGGTTTAAATTACAGTCTATAAATTTAAAAAGTGCTGAACCGGGATACGTATCGTTGAGACCGGTCTCTGAAGTTAGCGGTGATGTTCTCTGGGATATTTTCGGGGGCATAATTCAAAGCAACTCTGAATCAATTACTAGCAGTGACACGTTTAGAGTTGATGTTACGAGGATTAACGTTCCCGTAGGTAAAGGGAGAGTACGTCCAGAGATGTACAACACCTTTGATGAAGAATCTAAAGCTAGGAAGGGTATTATAGTAATTAATAATAAAGACAATTTATGTTTGGCTAGAGCGTTGGTAGTAGGCAAAGAACTTGCAAAAAATGATCCCCAGTACAAAGCAATACGTCAGGACAAGGGAAAAAGACAAACTTTCAGAGCTAATAAGCTCATAGCAAAAGCCCGTGTAGAAATGTCCGAGGAGGGTGCAGGAATCCCTGAGCTTGAAAAATTCCAGTCCCATCTTAAAAAATACAAAATCACAGTCTACAACTACGACAAAAAAGGTCGTGATGTTTACTTTGAGGGAGGTAATGAGGACGCTAAATTAAAAATTAACCTTCTCTTTCACAACGGTCATTACAATGTAATTAGAAACTTAACTGCCGCATTTGTTTGTAATTTCTTTTGTGAAGCCTGTCATATTCCCTATAGCAACAGACATGAGCATCGATGCTCTAACAGATGCACCTCATGCCATACTATCTCCCCGCCCTGTAAACTAGAACACGGAGGCATCACATGCCGTTTTTGCAACCGTTTCTTCAAAAATGAGCGGTGTTTAGTAGCCCATCAAGGGCAAATTTGTAAAACTGTAAAACTCTGTCGTGACTGTAAGAAAATGATTTATCCAAAAAGACGTAAGACAGCTCATGTATGCGGAGAAGTTTACTGTAAACCCTGCGAAGCGTTCAAAGACCCCACACATCAGTGTTTCATGAGGGTAGATAGGAGAACACCGAAAGACCGTGATTTTTTGTTTATTTTCTTTGACTTGGAAACAAGGCAGGACGAGTCGCTTCCCTCAGACCCACAACAGAAAGTTCATAAAGTAAACTTGTGTGCATCACAACAGTACTGCTTTAAATGTATTAATGGGGGCGAGTGTGAAACTTGCTCGGAACGGCAAAGGGTATTTGAAAAAGAACCGGTAAAACACTTCATGGACTATATCATGGGAATTCGAAAAAAATTTAAAGATGTCTGTGTAATTGCCCACAACGGGCAGGGTTTTGACTTCCAATTCATACTACAGTATATTATGGAAGAAACTAAATTTACACCAAAAATAACTCCTCGGGGAACTAAAGCTATATTGATTGAAGTAGCCAACGTAAGGTTTGTGGACTCACTTAGCTATTTTCCCATGGCCCTCGCTGCACTCCCTAAGGCTTTTGATCTACCTCCCGAGAAAAAGAAGGGCTACTTTCCCCACCTCTTCAACATCTTGGCGAACCAAAATTATGTAGGCCCTATGCCCGACAAAAAATACTACTGTCCGGAATCAATGTTTGAGAAACCACACAAGGCCTTTGAAGAATGGTATGATGAACGAGTAGCTGAAGACTACGTGTTTGATTTAAAAAAGGAAATCTTAGAATATTGCATCTCTGACGTAGAGATTTTAGCTCAGGCATGTATTAAATTTAGAGCCTTACTTCTTCAAGAGTGTAACGTAGATCCTTTTCTCGAGGCTATAACAATCGCCAGTGCATGTAACCTGGCCTTCCGCCGTAACTTCTTAAAAGAAAATACTATTGGACTAATACCAAAATCAGGGTACCGACTTGCAGACAATCAGTCAGCCGTTGCTTTACAGTGGTTAACATGGGAGGAGGAGAAACGTGGAGTAAAGATTCAACATGCGGGCCGGGGCAGAGAAGCTAAAATTAATGGACTAAAAGTAGATGGGTTTGACGGGGAACGAATTTATGAGTTCCACGGGAGCTACTGGCACGGCTGCCCAAAATGTTATGAATACAGCAGAGAAGAACCTCTGCCGGATGATCCCTCAGACAGTTTGCATCTCCGTTACGAGAGAACCAAGTCCAAAATGGCAAAATTTAATAGCTATGAAGTTGTAGAGATGTGGGAGTGTGAGTTTAGAGCTTTGAAGAAAGACAAAAAACTAAATCACTTGAACAAACTATCCATTCTAAACACACTTCCGCTTAATCCTAGGGATTCCTTCTTTGGAGGTAGAACGGGTAATACTAAAACGTATTGTAAATGTGAAGAGGGAGAAACGATACAGTATGTCGATGTCTGTTCCCTTTATCCGTTTGTGAATAAATATTGTAAGTATCCCGTTGGTCATCCTACTGTTTACGTTGTAAATGAGTGCCGAGAGAGAGGCCTTGAAGTAGAGGGCTTGTTGAAATGCAAAATTCTACCTCCTTACAACCTGTACCATCCCGTACTCCCCGCTAAAATGAATAATAAATTGATGTTTGTTTTGTGTAGAACTTGCGGTGAGACTTTAAACCAAGGGGAATGTTTTCATGATAGTGAGGAAAGGGCAATGGTAGGAACATGGACTATGGATGAAATTAGAAAAGCTGTAGAAAAAGGCTATGTGATCTTGGACATGTATGAGTTGTGGGAGTATGAAGTCGCCACATACGAGAAAAATGGGCTTTTTACCGATTTTATTAATAAATTCTTGAAAGTAAAGCAGGAAGCCTCAGGCTATCCTAGCTGGTGTAAAACAGAGGAAGATAAAGACAAGTATGTTTCTGATTTCTTTGAGCGTGAGGGTATTCAGATGGAGAAAGACAAAATTGCTAAAAATGGAGGACTCAGGTCAGTAGCTAAATTAATGTTAAATTCATTCTGGGGTAAGTTTGGTCAGCGAGAAAACATGACAAAAACTGCAATCGTGAGAGACTCTAAAGAATTATTCAACTCGTTAACTCAACCAGGAAAGGAAGTCAAGTTTGTTGAAGTAATTAACCAAGAGGTTTTATTAGTTAATTGGCAGAATGCTGATGATGCCGGTGAGGCTCTAAAAACTGCAAATGTTGTAATTGCGGCCTACACCACTGCTCATGCCAGGCTTAAACTGTATGAACATCTAGATGCCCTTGGAGGTCAAGTCCTTTACTATGACACGGACTCGTGTATTTATTTATACAAGGAAGGATTGTACAAGGTCTCTACGGGAGATTACCTCGGGGAAATGACGGACGAACTAGCAAGTGAGTACGGGCCCGGCTCTTATATCTTAGAGTTTGTTTCTGGGGGACCAAAGACCTACGCTTACCTTGTCTGGTCAGCCAAAAAGCAAAAGCTACAAACTGTGTGTAAAATAAAAGGCCTCACCCTTAATATGAAGACTTCCGAAACATTAAATTTTGAACAGTTAAAAAAGATGGTCCTTAGTGAAGCTGCTGAAATTTTAGAAATTGAAGAAAACAGAATCAGGAGAACAAAGAGACGGGAAGTCGTTACAGTAAGTGAAATTAAAAAGTTTAAAATTACAGGGCCCAAGAGAAGGTTTAATGATGATCACGACACCCTGCCTTTCGGCTTTAAAAAACAAAGAGTTGCTTAATGGAGCTGTCACTCACATGGGTACTGAGCGTATATACCTCTAAACATCAGCTCTATTAACTCATTCTGTTCTGAGACACGGTACTGAACGGACGTGTCTGTGTCTGTTACTGTTTTATCTTGTTTGTCTCTTCTTGTAGAATGTCTGCTGAAAATAATACACTCCCTATTCAAGGGGTGTTTTTGAAGTTTATATCTAAAAGAAAGTTAAATGAAAATTCAAAATTTCGCATTAAATCCTCAGAGTATGAGTTCTTTCTTACAGGGCCAATAAACGTATCGGAATGGCCTTTGGTGTTTTCGGAGTATATAGTAGATAAAATAACGGAGAACTCCTCATCAAACACCTACATTGGAGTATCAATAAAGTACGGTGATATCTCAGGTAATATACCATTCTTTCCTTTAGAGAATCTAACACCAACAGTCTTTGATGATCACTTTGAAAACATATTTTGTAACGTTGAGAAACTATCTGGTGTTTTACGTCTTGAAGTAACACTTGTCTCAATTCCGTGTTGCTACCTTCGATAAATGTAGCACCTTTCCCTACGGAGCAATGTTACTCTTGTAAATACCACCTTTCACCAGTACAGTTCATCATTCTGCTTCAAGTCGTGGTACCGATCAGACGTTCTTCTGCGCTCCTTTTGCCTGTACTATTGAGTAAATTGTGACATGGCTGCCAAATTCTATACATTCAATAACAAACCGGTATTGGTTCTGTTTGATAGTGAAGGAAAGCCGTGGTTTAAAGCTAAAGACGTAGCTACAGCTCTAAAACATGTTAATGGCTGGAGTGCAGTTCAGAAACATGTAGATGACAGTGATAAATTAACTGTTGGAAGTTTTTCCGACGCTCAAAAACAGGGCGATTGAGAAAACAACGGTTTTCATAAATGAAGCCGGATTATGTTCTTTAATGTTAGAGTCAACTACTCCTGAAGCAAGACTGTTAGTAAGAAGTCTGTTGCCGGGGACGTTTTGCCTTACTTACACAAATATGAAAGATGAAAGTTCACTTTAAATGTAATTTTTCTTTAAAATCACAAGTTCCCACTGTATGAATGTGTGTGTGAATGAAGGTCACTGGCGTGGGTGACTAAAAGCCCCGTAAACCTGAATGAAGGTCACTGGCGTGGGTGACGAAAAGCCCCGTAAACCTGAATGTGTGATGAAGGGTTTAGTAGATTGAGGCGCCGGGCTAACACCCCGACTACTCCTTCGAAAAACCCGGTGTGAATGAAGGACTTTGTACATTGAGGAGCCTGGCCAACACCTAGGCTACTCCTTGGAACGGTCCGGTGGGTAAAAAAGTATAAAAGTAAAAATAAAATAAAAAAATATAAAACGGAGGAGACAACTATTTTGTTTTTGGAAGGTCTCCACGAGTCATGGCGGTGGAGGGGCCATGACTTTACTAAACATTCTCTGTTTATCTTAGTAAATGTAGAGTTTAAAGGTGTTAAAATGAACGGACTTTGTCTTAGTAAATGACCGCCTTCCTCATACACAATGAACGGATTGACAGAGAATACAAACAAAGGAGGTAGCATTTTGTTATGGGGTGGCTACCACAGTGAGAGGCGATGGTTGGGGCCTCTCACCCAGAGGTTAGGCCTCCAGGGGAAGCTCTGGGTAACCAAAAAGAACGCGCCGACGCTCCTACGGCCTAGCCTAAAGGCTTACCGTGGTGTGGAAACGCGAGCGTTCAAAATTATTTCATTGGGGTTAGAAATGATTTGCCGAGAAATTTAAAACGTTCCAAGCCAAGTACATCATAGCCCCCGAGGCATTTTTCACCGGTCTTGGGTACAATTGGTCAAGTTATTACACCGTCAAAGTACCCCGCGGTCCCCGGCAAACAGCATGGACCCATTTAGTGGGGGTATAGCTCTCTGACGTGTCCATTTATGCTAGTGTTCTCTCCTTTAAGTTACTGTTAGTAGAGGTTTTCCAAAATAATTCTGCTATCATAAGTATAAAGTTCCAAATATTCCTCAACGTAGAGTTTTTAAAACAACTAATTACACCAAAAAGTCACATCTGAACTCTAAAATTTTAATCTCTGTACCTTTTATTAACTTTACAAAATACCCTACTGTCTCTTTTTACACATTAGTTTTAATTCATAATCAGCGGGCCATGCGTGTAGATAGGTCCATCCCATAGACCATCTACAAGGGGTGCAGGCAATGTAGTGATACTGACCAAATTAATAGGAAAAATCTAACTCCACCATTACGGTGGGGTTTGAAAGTAATACCATTACCACACCATATCCTACCCTGCCATTCCTCCCAATACCATATTCTACCGTACTATACCTCCCAATACCCTAGCATACCATGCCATACAATACAATACCATACCATACCCTACCCTACCATACCTCACCAAAACCATAACATCCTATACCAAAGCCACAATACCAATACCCCCACCAAAGTCACCATATCCTAACACCCCACCCAAATACCATACAATAACATGACATACCATACACTACCCTACTATACCTCCCAATACCATATTCTACCCTACCATACCTCCCAATACCCTACCACCTCATACCACACCATACAATATCAACACCCTACCATACCTCCCAACACACCAAAAACCCCATCATACCATACCATACCCTACCCTACCATACCTTCCAATACCATATTCTACCCTACCATACCTCCCAATACCCTATCATGCCATACAATACAATATCAACACCATACCATACAATACAATACCACACCATACCGTACCATGCAATACCCTGCCATACCATAGCAATGTTATAAAAAGGTGCGGGAATTGCTCACCCTTGCTGGTTTTTATACTTTCGTTGAGGTACAAAACGTGATCAAACTACCTTAAGTTTATTTTTATTAAAAGAGAGTCCCGATTCCGGACCTATGGAGTGGGGTTATCGGTTTCTTGCCTGTCCATTTCTGCTAGTGTTTACAAGCCCCTTCTCTCCTTTAAGTTACTGTTAATAGTACTTTAAGATTTCTAAACAATTAAATACATAGAAGGTTTCCCAAAGTAACACTTAATTTACAGGCATACACAACAGCTACAATTATTCACTCATGAAGCTAAAATCCAGTTAATTCCCCAATGCCTCAAGACAATGTCCCTAAATAACAGCTAAAATCCAGATAAAGCTTGATGCTCCTAAATAACAGATAAAAGTCAACGTACTTTATTAACAATTACTTTTCTTCATAACAGCTAAAAATAGCCAGAGGGTCATTTTAGCGAAAGGGGGTGTATTGACCCCTTCAGTACCTTCACGTTAAACAGTCAGTCAAAGTATAATTTATTTTGTGTTGGTTTGTCACTAATTTTCTTGTATGTGAGTTTGTTTCAATTACAAATATTTTACAGTAGTATGATTTAAGAGTAGCTGAGATCTTGGATGATGTAGAGAAAACAATGCTAGAAGACCGGGGTAAGGCACTGACCCCCTTTAAACTATCAATCAAACACAGTTTACACCAATAAACCAGGCCTTTACTATATTTAACATAAAAACATAAGCTAAAACTTTCTAACATCCTGAAAAACTAGTACGACAGAGCTTGAGATATGGTCCTGTCCAGTTTTGTGATGTTTCTTCTTTACAGAGTTTAAATTGTAGCGTAGGTTAATAAGTACCAACAAATCTCAAGATATTACATTTAAAGTATAGCAACTGTCTTGATACTTACCCACAGTACAGAGTTTAGGTTTTGGTAAGATGTAGTGGAGGTTAACAAGTACATACCAGCCAAGTTTCATACAAATCGGCCCTACCATTCTCAATAAATTACATTTCAAAGTATAGCTCCTGCAATTGTTTTGATGCTTCCCTGCAGTACAAGGTTTAGGTTTTGGTAAGATGTAGCGGAAGTTAAAAAGTACATACATACCAAGTTTCATGAGAATCAGCCAAGCCATTCTCAAAATATTGCGTTTTAAAGTTTTACACCCTCCATCATCCCTTAAACAACCCTTTCCTACCCTCCAGCAAAAGTGAAAGTTAGAAAATTTTAACAAGTACCCACATACCAAGTTTCATTAAAATAGGCCCAACGGTTCTTAAGATATTGATTTTTAAAGTATGGCTCCTTCAATTATTTTGATACTTTCCCGCAATACAGGGTTTAGGTTTTTGTAAGATGTAGCGGAGGTTAACAGGTACCCACATACCAAATTTCATTCATATCGGCCCAGCCGTTCTTGAGATATTTAATTTTGAAAATTTGCCCCTTCATTTTTTGAGATGCAACCCGCAACATTTTGGTTAATATTTTTCATTTGGGTAGGTATCCCCCGCGGGCGCCTACTACGCACTCTACGTAGTAGGCGAAATCTGTTATCAGAATCGCTCTAGGACTTACCGTTTTCGAGATATTAGCGATTTTAGGATAATCAGACTCACAAAAGAGAAGAAGAAGAAGGAAAAAGAGAGAAGCAGTGGAACGGAGTGGTGAGGGGGAGAGGGGAAGGTGAGGGGAGTAACATATCATGCAGAAGGAGAAGAAATAAATCAGAGGATGGCTGAAGGGGAGAGGGGAGGGGGAAGGTGGGGGAAAGAGGAAGAAGAACACGCAAGTGCTAACATAAGTGATCAGTAGGAGACGCGGGAGATAAGTGCTAACATGTTTCGTTCTTTTATATATGTTCATTTGTTGGAAAGTGTTGGGTTGGCAACACTACCCATGCTTGGTCACGTTAGCGTGACGTAATTTTCGGTTGGTCACGTTAGCGTGACGTAAGTAGCCAACAGGTATTTTGTTTTCTTAAGTTGGTACCACTGGTATGTAGGTCATGTTTTTTGTTTTGCAATCCTTTTAGGTTGGCTACACGTTTTTGCATAAGAAACCCATGTTAAGACTCAAAGACTGCGTCTCCTACTGATCACTTCTGTTAGCACTTGCGTGTTCTTCTTCCTCTTTCCCCCACCTTCCCCCTCCCACTCACCCTCAGACATCATCTGATTTATTTCTTCTCCTTCTGCATGATATGTTACTCCCCTCACCTTCCCCTCTCCCATCACCACTCCGTTCCACTGCTTCTCTCTTTTAGCGAATTTCCCCTATAGGGAAGAAGCTATTACCGTAGGTCTCATGGTAAGACTTAAGCCCGAGACCATTTTGAGGTCCCCAGATGCCAAAAACACCATTCGTTCAAATTTTTATATATGTATATATATATATATATATTTATATATATATATATATTTATATATATATATATTTATATATATATATATATTTATATATATATATATTTATATATATATATATATATATATGTGTCCGTAAGCACGATAACTCTCGTAAAAAAGGTCCGATCTTAATGAAATTTAGTACAAATGTGTAAAGTACCATTTATTTGAACGAGTTCGAAAACCAGATGAATCGCACCATCCGAAGGGGGGTTTTGGGGGGGTTTTGTACCCCAAAAATGTGTTTTTTGGGGTTTTCACATGTAATTTTAATTTAAATCAAATTTTAATTTCCACCATTGCATTCAGCTTAAAAAAACAAACAATTTGGTATTTTGATCATTGCTCTACGTCAATTAGTTACTGAGATATTTAAAGTGCTAAACACAGTACGTTGTCTAATGTTATTCTTATGGAGAAAAAGAAAAAATGTATATCTCGCTTATTTATGAACATAAACTGGCGAAATTTGGTATATGGCTTAATCTGGTGGTGGTTTATTGTTTTTTGCACAAAAACAATTTTTCGCCTATGGTTCCTGTAGCAGCAAACCTAGGTACTTGGTCCCCATGTTATTCTTATGGAAAATACTTAAAATGTTATATATCGCTTATTTATGAATGTATATGGATGAAACTTGGTATGTGACTTCACTAAGATGAGTTCTATTGATATTTGCATAAAAACCCATTATTTTGTGTGCCTTGTTGCAGCAAACCTGCGTACTCATCCCCAATGTTATTCTTAAGGAGAATAATTAGTATTATAAATATTGCTTGTTTGTGAATACATTTCTTATGAATCCTGTGAAGTGGTTTAATGTGTTATGTTATATATTCATTGGAAATTCGCTGAGTATGCAGGTTTGCTGCAACGGGGGTATTTCCTTCTTCTTCTTCTTCTTCTTCTTCTTCTTCTTCTTCTTCTCTTTTTTGAGTCTGATTATCCTAAAATCGCTAATATCTCGAAAGCGGTAAGTCCTAGAGCGATTCTGATAACACATTTCGCCTACTACGTAGTGTAGGCGCCCGCGGGGGATACCTACCCAAATGAAAAATATTAACCTAAATGTTGCGGGTTGCATCTCAAAAATGAAGGGGCAAATTTTCAAAAACACCAGATAGTTTCTCAACGTTACAAAATATGTTTTCAAAGTGATCATCAAAGACTGTTGGTGTTAGATTCTCTAAAGGAAAGAATGGTATATTACCTGAGATATCACCGTACTTTATTGATACTCCAATGTAGGTGTTTGATGAGGAGTTCTCCGTTATTTTATCTACTATATACTCCGAAAACACCAAAGGCCATTCCGATACGTTTATTGGCCCTGTAAGAAAGAACTCATACTCTGAGGATTTAATGCGAAATTTTGAATTTTCATTTAACTTTCTTTTAGATATAAACTTCAAAAACACCCCTTGAATAGGGAGTGTATTATTTTCAGCAGACATTCTACAAGAAGAGACAAACAAGATAAAACAGTAACAGACACAGACACGTCCGTTCAGTACCGTGTCTCAGAACAGAATGAGTTAATAGAGCTGATGTTTAGAGGTATATACGCTCAGTACCCATGTGAGTGACAGCTCCATTAAGCAACTCTTTGTTTTTTAAAGCCGAAAGGCAGGGTGTCGTGATCATCATTAAACCTTCTCTTGGGCCCTGTAATTTTAAACTTTTTAATTTCACTTACTGTAACGACTTCCCGTCTCTTTGTTCTCCTGATTCTGTTTTCTTCAATTTCTAAAATTTCAGCAGCTTCACTAAGGACCATCTTTTTTAACTGTTCAAAATTTAATGTTTCGGAAGTCTTCATATTAAGGGTGAGGCCTTTTATTTTACACACAGTTTGTAGCTTTTGCTTTTTGGCTGACTAGACAAGGTAAGCGTAGGTCTTTGGTCCCCCAGAAACAAACTCTAAGATATAAGAGCCGGGCCCGTACTCACTTGCTAGTTCGTCCGTCATTTCCCCGAGGTAATCTCCCGTAGAGACCTTGTACAATCCTTCCTTGTATAAATAAATACACGAGTCCGTGTCATAGTAAAGGACTTGACCTCCAAGGGCATCTAGATGTTCATACAGTTTAAGCCTGGCATGAGCAGTGGTGTAGGCCGCAATTACAACATTTGCAGTTTTTAGAGCCTCACCGGCATCATCAGCATTCTGCCAATTAACTAATAAAACCTCTTGGTTAATTACTTCAACAAACTTGACTTCCTTTCCTGGTTGAGTTAACGAGTTGAATAATTCTTTAGAGTCTCTCACGATTGCAGTTTTTGTCATGTTTTCTCGCTGACCAAACTTACCCCAGAATGAATTTAACATTAATTTAGCTACTGACCTGAGTCCTCCATTTTTAGCAATTTTGTCTTTCTCCATCTGAATACCCTCACGCTCAAAGAAATCAGAAACATACTTGTCTTTATCTTCCTCTGTTTTACACCAGCTAGGATAGCCTGAGGCTTCCTGCTTTACTTTCAAGAATTTATTAATAAAATCGGTAAAAAGCCCATTTTTCTCGTATGTGGCGACTTCATACTCCCACAACTCATACATGTCCAAGATCACATAGCCTTTTTCTACAGCTTTTCTAATTTCATCCATAGTCCATGTTCCTACCATTGCCCTTTCCTCACTATCATGAAAACATTCCCCTTGGTTTAAAGTCTCACCGCAAGTTCTACACAAAACAAACATCAATTTATTATTCATTTTAGCGGGGAGTACGGGATGGTACAGGTTGTAAGGAGGTAGAATTTTGCATTTCAACAAGCCCTCTACTTCAAGGCCTCTCTCTCGGCACTCATTTCCAACGTAAACAGTAGGATGACCAACGGGATACTTACAATATTTATTCACAAACGGATAAAGGGAACAGACATCGACATACTGTATCGTTTCTCCCTCTTCACATTTACAATACGTTTTAGTATTACCCGTTCTACCTCCAAAGAAGGAATCCCTAGGATTAAGCGGAAGTGTGTTTAGAATGGATAGTTTGTTCAAGTGATTTAGTTTTTTGTCTTTCTTCAAAGCTCTAAACTCACACTCCCACATCTCTACAACTTCATAGCTATTAAATTTTGCCATTTTGGACTTGGTTCTCTCGTAACGGAGATGCAAACTGTCTGAGGGATCATCCGGCAGAGGTTCTTCTCTGCTGTATTCAACATTTTGGGCAGCCGTGCCAGTAGCACCCGTGGAACTCATAAATTCGTTCCCCGTCAAACCCATCTACTTTTAGTCCATTAATTTTAGCTTCTCTGCCCCGGCCCGCATGTTGAATCTTTACTCCACGTTTCTCCTCCTCCCATGTTAACCACTGTAAAGCAACGGCTGACTGATTGTCTGCAAGTCGGTACCCTGATTTTGGTATTAGTCCAATAGTATTTTCTTTTAAGAAGTTACGGCGGAAGGCCAGGTTACATGCTCTGGCGATTGTTATAGCCTCGAGAAAAGGATCTACGTTACACTCTTGAAGAAGTAAGGCTCTAAATTTAATACATGCCTGAGCTAAAATCTCTACGTCAGAGATGCAATATTCTAAGATTTCCTTTTTTAAATCAAACACGTAGTCTTCAGCTACTCGTTCATCATACCATTCTTCAAAGGCCTTGTGTGGTTTCTCAAACATTGATTCCGGACAGTAGTATTTTTTGTCGGGCATAGGGCCTACATAATTTTGGTTCGCCAAGATGTTGAAGAGGTGGGGAAAGTAGCCCTTCTTTTTCTCGGGAGGTAGATCAAAAGCCTTAGGGAGTGCAGCGAGGGCCATGGGAAAATAGCTAAGTGAGTCCACAAACCTTACGTTGGCTACTTCAATCAATATAGCTTTAGTTCCCCGAGGAGTTATTTTTGGTGTAAATTTAGTTTCTTCCATAATATACTGTAGTATGAATTGGAAGTCAAAACCCTGCCCGTTGTGGGCAATTACACAGACATCTTTAAATTTTTTTCGAATTCCCATGATATAGTCCATGAAGTGTTTTACCGGTTCTTTTTCAAATACCCTTTGCCGTTCCGAGCAAGTTTCACACTCGCCCCCATTAATACATTTAAAGCAGTACTGTTGTGATACACACAAGTTTACTTTATGAACTTTCTGTTTTGGGTCTGAGGGAAGCGACTCGTCCTGCCTTGTTTCCAAGTCAAAGAAAATAAACAAAAAATCACGGTCTTTCGGTGTTCTCCTATCTACCCTCATGAAACACTGATGTGTGGGGTCTTTGAACGCTTCGCAGGGTTTACAGTAAACTTCTCCGCATACATGAGCTGTCTTACGTCTTTTTGGATAAATCATTTTCTTACAGTCACGACAGAGTTTTACAGTTTTACAAATTTGCCCTTGATGGGCTACTAAACACCGCTCATTTTTGAAGAAACGGTTGCAAAAACGGCATGTGATGCCTCCGTGTTCTAGTTTACAGGGCGGGGAGATAGTATGGCATGAGGTGCATCTGTTAGAGCATCGATGCTCATGTCTGTTGCTATAGGGAATATGACAGGCTTCACAAAAGAAATTACAAACAAATGCGGCAGTTAAGTTTCTAATTACATTGTAATGACCGTTGTGAAAGAGAAGGTTAATTTTTAATTTAGCGTCCTCATTACCTCCCTCAAAGTAAACATCACGACCTTTTTTGTCGTAGTTGTAGACTGTGATTTTGTATTTTTTAAGATGGGACTGGAATTTTTCAAGCTCAGGGATTCCTGCACCCTCCTCGGACATTTCTACACGGGCTTTTGCTATGAGCTTATTAGCTCTGAAAGTTTGTCTTTTTCCCTTGTCCTGACGTATTGCTTTGTACTGGGGATCATTTTTTGCAAGTTCTTTGCCTACTACCAACGCTCTAGCCAAACATAAATTGTCTTTATTATTAATTACTATAATACCCTTCCTAGCTTTAGATTCTTCATCAAAGGTGTTGTACATCTCTGGACGTACTCTCCCTTTACCTACGGGAACGTTAATCCTCGTAACATCAACTCTAAACGTGTCACTGCTAGTAATTGATTCAGAGTTGCTTTGAATTATGCCCCCGAAAATATCCCAGAGAACATCACCGCTAACTTCAGAGACCGGTCTCAACGATACGTATCCCGGTTCAGCACTTTTTAAATTTATAGACTGTAATTTAAACCCTAGATAATCAGTGGGTGCAACGTTGGCTTTGGATGTCTCTACAATTTGATTAAAACCTTTACGAATCCAATCAAACTCAGAGATACCCTTGGGAGGTTTAGTGAATTTGAAAACAGTGTTAGTCCCGTAAAGTCTAAAGTGATTAACGTAGGTTTCATCTTTACTAATTAAATTTACCGGGTTTTGAGGGTACTTTTTAGAAACATCCATCCTTCAACAGAGAATTGAATACTGAAAACAAGCTAAACTGTGTTAACGCTTAAAACAGCAAGTACCCCGAACAGAGTCAAACTCACACGGATATAACTGAATTACGCAGAATCAATAATGATCTGTGCAAGAGAACACTTACGCAAGAGCAGCACAAAACACGTCTGATCAGCGTCACGACTGAAATCAGACTGAAGAACTAGAGTTTGTTGTAAGAGATATAATGAGAGTGGACCTGTTACTCTTTCACTGTTTGATCTACTAAAACTGATACTTTTGGAACTGTTACCTTGAAAACTGTGGGAATGGGAATGGGTAGTGTTGGACCTGTTACTTTATTGGAATGGTTACTTTTGGAACTGTTACTTTGTGGTAGTCTTCATCGATATTAAATGAACAAGATATATGATGTAACTGTAACACTTGGAACTGATACTTTAAAGTCACCGATCAGGTTCTCTAAAAGAACAGGTACAGAGGATCTACAAAAGAGCACAGTACCTCTGCATTACTACGCATGTCAGAAAAACACTAACACACAAACTACGCAAGTCAAACCAGAACTACAGGTTACCGAAAGTTAACTCTAATGAAGGTATCAAACACTACTCTAACCAAAACTACATTAAAGAACAAGAATAGAGTGTGAGGTTGTTGAGGTGAATTTACTGTACAAAAGAACCAGGGCAAAAAATCAGGTTACTGGAGGTTATGTTAGTCAACACAACACCACTTTAGCCACGAGGAAGTGAGGTTATGTTACTTTCTTTACTGTAAACTACCAAATGAAACAATTAAATATAAACACAACATTACTCTAGCCAAGACAATAAACACGCATACAACACAAAAATAAAATGAAGTACACCTTGCACGGAAAATTAATATAATACAGTAAGGTTATACATTTTGGAGTGTAGTGAGTGAGGTTAGAAAAAGTGAGATTACACCAGCAATTCAGATAACGCTAAAAACCACCCAACAACAAGGAAGACTCTTCAAGGAAGGCTCTTGAAACATGTAGTTAACTCTCAAAACTGATGTTACTGTACACTAGCAAGGCATACAACGCTCTTAACATAGATAAGTCAGACATGAACAAGACAAGTACATGATAACATGAGATTACTGTTATGTTACTCAGCACATACAACACACAACACTACTATAGTAAAATCAAACAAGAAACTGAGGTTACTGGGAGTGAGGTTATGTTACTCAGCACATACAACACACAACACTACTATAGTAAAATCAAACAAGAAACTGAGGTTACTGGGAGTGAGGTTATGTTAGTCAGCACATACAAACACTACTCTAACCAAATCAAACAATTAAATATAAACACAACACTAATCTAGCCAAGACAATAAAATGAAGTACACCATGCACGGAAAATTAATATAATACAGTAAGGTTATACATCTTGGAGTGTAATGGGTGAGGTTAGAAAAAGTAGGTTACCTTAGCAAGTCAGATAATGCTAAAAATCACACGACACTACTCTTGAAACAAGGAAGTGAGGGTATGTTTACTTTCTTTACTGTAAACTACCAAATCAAACAATTAAATATAAACACAACACTAATCTAGCCAAGACAATAAAATGAAGTACACCATGCACGGAAAATTAATATAATACAGTAAGGTTATACATCTTGGAGTGTAATGGGTGAGGTTAGAAAAAGTAGGTTACCTTAGCAAGTCAGATAATGCTAAAAATCACACGACACTACTCTTGAAACAAGGAAGTGAGGGTATGTTTACTTTCTTTACTGTAAACTACCAAATCAAACAATTAAATATAAACACAACACTAATCTAGCCAAGACAATAAAATGAAGTACACCATGCACGGAAAATTAATATAATACAGTAAGGTTATACATCTTGGAGTGTAATGGGTGAGGTTAGAAAAAGTAGGTTACCTTAGCAAGTCAGATAATGCTAAAAATCACACGACACTACTCTTGAAACAAGGAAGTGAGGGTATGTTTACTTTCTTTACTGTAAACTACCAAATCAAACAATTAAATATAAACACAACACTAATCTAGCCAAGACAATAAAATGAAGTACACCATGCACGGAAAATTAATATAATACAGTAAGGTTATACATCTTGGAGTGTAATGGGTGAGGTTAGAAAAAGTGAGGTTACGTCATATTAGGTTATGGTAAGCAAATGGTTGAGATTGAGGTTATGTTAGTCAGCATATACAAGTACGACACAACTCTTGACATAAGGAAGTGGGATTACTGGGTTTGAGGTTATGTTACACAGAATAAAACAAATAAAAGTGAGGTTAGGAAAAGTGAGGTTAGGAAAAGTGAAGCTACTATGGGAAGCATACGCTCAAGTTTAATCTTTGCAAAACGCAACGAACGGAGAGACACGTCCGATCGCAACGGGAGCAGGGAGCAAAGAGAGAGAGAAAGCGCGTGGGATAATAGAAAGTGGTGGGGGCCATGTCTCCTTCAATCACAGAGCCCGCAGGTAACAACTAGTTACAACGGGTTTGCTGACAGAGACTATGTTGAGGATGTTGTGGTTAGATACGCAGAAGGAAGTGAGGTTAGATACACAGAAGGAAGTGAAGGAGATAGAAGAATGCGAGGGTCAAATAATTACCACAGAAGGCTAGATGATTAACAACAGAAGGACACGAATTAACATACCAGTCAGTCAGGTTACTTAAAATGTTACACCCGCCAGCTACAGTACGCTAAGAGAACAGGGGTTGGAGTTAGATACACAGAAGGAAGTGAAGGACGCGAGGGTTAAATAATTACCAAAAACTGTAGATAATTAAACACAGAGAGATGCAAAAGATAAATAATCAACCACAGAGGGTAGCAAAAGAGCCATAGAGGAAGGCAATTACACCCTAATTCCATTCCTCATAAGAGCCCATGTTATTCTATTCTCCATAAGACCCTATGTTGGGGCCAAGGCGCGCGGCATTACTACTACTAAGATTTATTTAATTTTAATAGAGGTTTTTTCAATATAAAGTTAATGAACAAGCGTAAATAAATGCACACTGATAACAGAATATATTTTATGTCTATATTTTAATAATGCATTTAATTAACAAAAAACTGTCTGTCCACTGCAAACTCATCCATAATTTAATCAAAGTAAATTTACTGAGTATTTATGTCCATTAAACACTGTTTGAAAAACACGTATACGATTTAATTATTTACTTTGCCTTCCCCAAAATTAACCGATTTCCTTCATACTTAGTATCAAAATAATCAGGCGATCAAAACACAGCGCGTGATCTATTTTGTTTGAAGTTTTTCTTTCAATTAAAAAAGTTTGCATGTTGACACTGGGACCAGCAGCAATGACTCGTCGACAAAGGCCGACGACGCTTGCCCATACCCTATCTCGCACAAAATAGACTCTAGGGGTGAGGGTATTTGTACGGTCGACTGGTTCCGCCTAGTCCTGGGTTGAAATAGACTTTAGTTTTACTCTAATGAGAGTAGTGAGAGATGGTGAGTTCTACCCCAGCAGGAGCAGCAGTACCTCCTCCTCCTCCTCCTCCTCCCCCTCCCCCTCCTCCCCCCTCCTCCCCCTCCCCCCTCCCCCCTCCTCCTCCCCTCCCCCTCCCCCTCCCCCCTCACCCTCCCCCTCCCCCTCCTCCTCCTCCTCCTCCTCCTCCTCCTCCTCCTCCTCCTCCTCCTCCTCCCCTCAGAGCGATCTGGCTTATCATAGGTCGGATCTGAATTCTGATTGCAGATTATTGTTCGTCTTGTCAAGCCGAGTCATTTGAGTACCCACATCGTACACTTTGGATGATGTTTACAAAAAAGGGGCCCGCACCACAATTTTGACCTTTTTTGTTTTTTTGCATTTTCGGAATCTCCTCGTCAAGACGAGTCATTTGAGTACCCACATCGTACACTTTGGATGATGTTTACAAAAAAGGGGCCCGCACCGCACTTTTGACCTTTTTTTTGTTTTTTGCATTTTTGGAATCTCCTCGTCAAGCCGAGTATTCTCAGTACCCACATGACATACTTTGGATAAGTAATACAAGAGTTTAGCAGGGTAACTCTACAACCAACAGAGCTAGCCCATCAGCGCCTGCGGACAATTGAACTGCCAGTGAATGCAAATTTTGCGGAGAATATAATTGCATTGCTTTGGATTAGAGCACTTGAAGGGGAGTGTATCGATACACCCCCCTTCAAGTACTCTACAACAAGGCAGCTGTTCACACAACCGACCGACGAGTCCAGTCTTGTCTGGGATGCAGCTGCCGTAACTGGATACCCCAACAGGCTGGCGCTTGACGCAGATGTTCACACAAAAAACCGACGAGTCGAGACCTGTCTGGGTGCAGCTGCACCCGACCCCAGCAGGCGCAGCAGGGGCAGCAGGAGGTCTTTACCCCAGACAGCGGTTGAGATTTATTGCTTCGGCCTTCTCCGAAATCCATTAGTGGAGACCGGGAGCGTCACCCCACATTGCCAGCCCTCCTTCAGTTCAGTTCGAGAGTTCAGTGCGCGTAGACGTGATAGCCCGATCCTGCTCCGTTCTGCCGATTCGTGTTAGTTGCTGATTATGATCACTTGTGATTTGCGTCCAGCATCCTTAAACTATTTAAAACGTTTGTGTTGTGCTGTATTATTTGTGATTATCAAAACTTTAATCCATATTTAAGATGAACGCCGCACACAAGTGTACCATTTGCGGCTGTGCGTACGTGCGTAGTCACAATTTGATGCAACACCACATCAGATTCCATGGCTTGAGACCACAACCACCACCACCACCAACGCAGCAAGGTACGTGTTTGTGTGTTGCAATATTGTTTTAATCGGACTTCAAGTTATTCATTTTAGTAATACAGGAATATGTTATGCAATATATAAACGAAGAGTGATAAGTCTTTCTTTTATTTAACATCTTTAATTATTTTGTGCGAACAGAGAGCTGTTTATTAAAAAATGTAAAATTAAATAACATGACAGTGACTTATTTTATTGTTTGCCCCGTCAAGTCGACTCACCAGAGCGGTCTGGCTTATCATAAGTCGGATCTGAATTCTGATTCAAGATTCTTGACCGACTAGAAGAATGTGACCGCGAAAACTGGTGTTCAACTGATTTAATTGCTAGGGGGGAGATTTTCGCTCCCCCATACTTCAGGAATTATTGAAGACTAGAGAAAAAATGAGACCTTGGGTGTTTGTCAACTGGTGTACCATTGATGTAATTGCTAGGGGGAGATTTTCGCTCCTCCCTAAAACATAATGCTTCTTTAGGGTTGGTGCAGCTCAATATTGCAGCTACATCCTTAGCTTTGAACCCCGGATCATCAATGTAGACAAACAGTACAGAAGATTACATTCCCTGTTCGAAAATTGATATTTTAAATTAATAACTCCATTTTGAAATGTGATTCTCGAGAGAGGGTAATTGGATCTTTAGTTATCCTAATCTGTTTTTTGTTATTATTTTCAGATGAAGGACCGGGTCCTGGCCACCACACCTGCCATGAATGCGGTCGCCGTTTCCGTCGCGAAATAAACCTGCGTCGACATGTGGAATCAACCCACAGCAGAGTCTGCAGGTTCCTATGCGACACATGCGGCACCGCGTTCAAGAGGGAAGACAACCTTCGAGCCCACACCAAGCAATTTCACGCCGATGGTCAAGAACGAAGATTCTCTTGCACATACTGCGGTCGGGAGTTCACCCGGCTGTTCAACAAGGACCAACATGAGCGGTTCGCCTGCCCGATCATGAAGGACCTGACCCTGAACCGAGCGGCTATGGTACAGGACGAACCCCAGCCAGGACCCAGCACGGAGCCACAACCCGGTACGAGCACACACCCGCAACCCGATGATGTTGAGATGACTGGAGCAGGACAGTCAAGCAACGTGTTCTCACTTATTCAACGGGGTTTTCGCAACCGCCTCCTAACCTACCGTCTGCAGCGGCCGATGGAGAATCTCGTCACAATCGGAGAAGTGATGGCGTTGTTGATTGTGAGCCTTACGGAGTTGCTTGAGAACACCTTGGCGAAACACCTCAGCATAAAGGTCAACTTGAAGCTGGAGTGTGAATTCAAAAATATTCACAACAACACCTGCCTGCGCAACTTCAAGACGAAGATGACTCCGCTGACGGCGACCTCGGACCTTAACCATTACATTTCAACAGCTTTTGCGAAGCTTATCAGAGAGAAGGCCGAGTGTGAGCATATCGGCTCCGGGTGGACATACATTCGCGTTCGTGATTTGGAGGTCGGTATCAACGAGTACACTCCTCTAGGTGAAGATGGTCGAGCTTGGCTCCCACTGCCGGCAGCTGTAGAGAACACCAAAGCAGTCGTCAACGTATTGAACGCCGATGAGCGGTGTTTTATGTATGCAGTCCTGGGCAAGTTTGTTCAAGATCACCCCGAAAGACCGGCATTGTACACCGATGACATCATCGCCCACTACGATTGGACCGGCCTTCAATTCCCCGTTGCTCTGAAGAGTATCAAGACGTTTGAGCGGACAAACAACATCAGCATCAACGTCTATGGTATTGATCACACGCGCGTGGGTCAGAAACCTAACGGACGGCCCAAGTATCAGGACACCGTCTTTCCCTTGAAGATTTGTAGGCAGGAGCGCGACGAACATTGCGACCTTTTGTACGTGACAACGGACGGTGATAGTCACTACGTCTACATCAAAGACCTTGGCCGACTGATCCGTCCCCAACTCACAGCGAACCGTGGCAGGATATTCATCTGTAAGCGGTGCTTCGCGCACTTTGACAACCGTCCGAACAAGCTCGGTCTGACGGGCGCTCAGCGTCTGGAGGAGCACAGGCGATACTGCTCCGCTTCGGCCCCTATCCGCATGGATACACCGAAGAAGACTGAAATCAAATTCAGCCATCCAGAGTTCACCCGACGCGAACGTTTCACCATCTACGCGGACTTCGAGTGTGCTCTACTGCCGACCGCGGAGATGGATGAACAAGTCGATGAACCGCACGGAGGAGTAGCCACCCACATCCACATCCCATACGCCTTTGCGTACCAGATTATCGACTCGTACGGACTTGAGGAGTTTGAGCCTCGAGTCTACTTCGGGGATGATGCGTCAAAGACATTTATGGAGATGTTGAAAACTGATGTTGAGCGATTGTGGAACTTCCTGTACGAAGCAAGAAATCTGCGCCCTGTCCTGACCCCAGCGGAAACGATGCAGTACAACTCGACAACGAATTGCTACCTCTGCGGATCGACATTTTCAAGCGAAGACCCAAAGGTTCGTGATCACAACCACGCGCCGCCCTACGAGTTCCGTGGCGCTGCGCACAGATCATGTAACCTACGCTACAGGGAGCAGCGAGTAGTCAACTGCTACTTTCACAACCTTTCCAACTACGACGCTCACTTCATAGTGCGGGAGTTGGCGGTCGACCCTGGTGATGTTGAGGTGTTGGCTCACACGGAAGAGCGGTACATCGCTTTTACGAAGCGGTTCCTGTTCGACCGAACAGCGACACCGGTTGGGATGCCAGGGCGTGGAAAAAGGCAGCTAGGATTCCGAGTCAGGTTCCTAGACACCCACAGGTTCCTGGCTTTGAGCCTCGCCAGCCTCGCAGCCGCACTTCCACCAGCTCAACTCTTGGAGACGAGGAAGAGATTCCCCGAAGACCACCTCTTCAATCTAGTCCGTAGGAAAGGCGTGTTCCCGTACAACTTTGTAACGTCGAACGCCGTGTTGGAAGATACTACGGAACTGCCTCTGCAGCGAGATTTTCGCAACGACCTGACCCTGGAGGACATCACGGATGCAGACTACGAGCATGCTCGCAACGTGTGGGAAACCTTCGGTTGTAGGAACCTCAAGGACTACGCCGAGAAGTACCTGCGCTGTGACATTGCGCTGTTGACTGACGTCTTTGAACGCTTCAGGGACACGTCGATGGCTGAATACGAACTAGACCCTGCGCACTACTACACCCTACCGTCATACGCCTGGGATGTCATGTTAAGGACCTGTCGAGTGGAGCTTGATACGATACAGGACTTTGACATGTACCTCTTCTTCGAGCAAGGCATCAGTGGAGGTATTTCCCAGGCGATCACCAGACACGCCAAGGCCAATCATGATGGATGTCGCCCTGAAGATCGACGACCTGAAGAGCCAACGCATCACCTGCTATACTTGGACGCCAACAACCTTTACGGTTGGGCTTTGTCCCAGTGTCTTCCACAGGGACACTTCCAATGGCTCAGCCGCGAGGAGATCGCGTCCCTGGATATTGCAGCGTTGGACCCCGAAGGACCCACGGGCTACGGCTTGGAAGTTGACCTTCGCTACATCGCCCACCTGCACGACCTTCACAAGGATCTTCCTTACTGCTGCGAGACCAAACGTCCGCCAGGAGGGAAATTCAAGAAGCTCGTTACGACTCTGGATGACAAGAAGAACTACATCTGTCATTACAGAATACTGCAACAGGCGCTGGAAAACGGACTGGAGCTTGTGAACGTGCATCGCGTCATCTCGTTCCGTCAGTCTCGGTGGTTGGAGAGCTACATCCTAATGAACACCGAACTGAGGAAGAAGGCCACGACCAAGTTTGAACAAGACTTTTTCAAGCTTATGAACAATGCGGTCTTTGGCAAGACGATCGAGAATGTTCGCAAGCGAATGAACTCTAAACTGGTGTGTACGCCGGAGATGTTCAGGAAGTACGTGGCCAAGTCAAACTTCCTGGACCGAACCTACTTCAACGATGACGTCGCCATTGTCCACATGTCGAAAGTCAATATCGTCCTGGACAAACCGCTCTACGTCGGAATGTGTGTCCTCGATCTGAGCAAGTGGCTCATGTACGACTTCCTTCGGAAGATGAAGAACCGCTACTGCGATCGTCTGAAGGTTGACTACATGGACACTGACAGCTTCGTGTTCGACGTCCAGACTGAAGATGTTTATAAGGACATGTTGGAGCATCTGGATGATTTTGACACCAGTGCGTACCCCCAGAACCATCCCTGCTACAGCCCCATCAACGCAAAAGTCATCGGAAAGTTTAAGGATGAAGCGAACGGACTTCCTCTGCTCGAGTACCTCGGTCTTCGCTCGAAACTTTATTTCATGGATATTGTCGAGTTCGAGGAGAGGACCGAAGATGACGAGTTGCAGGTCATGACGGTGAAGCGCGCCAAGGGAGTCGCTAGAGGTGTTGTAAAACACAATCTAACCTCTGACGACTATCGGGAATGTCTTTTCAATGGCGTGTTGAAAAGAACCATCAACACCAGGTTCCAGTCCCGAAACCACCGCGTCTTCACAGTTCAAGTCGAGAAGCTATCCTTGAGCTATAATGATGACAAGCGTTACATCCTTCCGGATGGTGTAAATACGCTGCCTTGGGGACATACTGACGTGCCACCTCAGCCCGAAGACATCCCTCAAGACGATGAAGAGGCGGAGGATGAGGAGCGTTGAGTGGTTGTGACATATTACCAAAGACCCTGACTTGACTTGTAAATTATTTTGAAAAATCTAGTCATTAGTTTGTATCGAGTCTCGTAAAACTTAGAAATGTGCTCCTTTTTTTTGTTTTAGTCATTAGTTTGAGTCGAGTCTCGTTTTGCTAGTCAATCTCAATTGTTCAGGAGCACATACTCGATGTAAAATATCTATAAGGTGTGTAAATAAATAGCCAAATCGTTCGTATATACATTCGTCTTTTTTTCTCCCCTCACATAGTCTTAAGATTCAAAAGTAAACTACCAATTCAAATGTCTGACTACTTGCTAAAAGTGTAATTGCTAAAGGAGGCGAGGATATGAATGTTACTTTAGAATCATTGTATGATAGGTATGTCCAAAATTGGGTCAGACCTAGTGTTTTCACCAACACACATTAGTAGGACTTTCCTACCTGTGTTAGAGTAATTGAAGGGGTGTGTATCGATACACCCCCCTTTGCAGTATATGTTCAAAGCATTACATTCATCTTTTACCTCAAAATTTGCATTCAATACCTGTTTTGCTCGTTCAATATGTGTCTGTCTGACTAATTGCTAAAAGTAATTACTAAAGGAGGCGAGGATGGTAAATAATAAGAATGTTTTTTTTTATTCTGAGTACACAACTAGTTTATTGAGAAAAAATGCAAAATTCAATTGGCATACATTTGTACAAAGAGTCTTATGATCAGTGCGTCGTTGTGGCCAGTAGAAGAGTGTTCAAAGAGCTGTACAAAGTCCTTCATCTTCATGCCGTAGTGGGTGCGGCAGTACAGGAATACAAGGCAGTAATGACCGCAGACCAGAGTGTTGTCACTTTGAATGCGATGCTCGTTGTGCAGGTAGCGACGAGCGTTGCGTCTTAGGAATCCTTGGTAGAATTGAAGATGTGGCGGTTGACCGTAGCTGTCAAAGAATTCAATTATTCCTCCTCCTTTGTTAAGGTAGAAAGCGACCCAGTGAGTGCCGTCTTCATTGTGTGGATCAGTGTTCACAATCATGGCAGTAGATGGTGAGATGCAATGGGGCAATTGATCCGCAGCGTAGACACCAACATTCTGTACGGGCAGTTTAGCCATACACTTTTGTATCTCTAAGGTATTCATTCCACTGTGTCGACGCCACAGTCGGTAGTAGAGGAAGAAGTAGTACTAGTAGCAAAACAAAAGCAGGAACTGGTATCACTCACACCATCGTCAGCGTAATCATCAGTGTCATCGATATTTGTACTTAGTTGTAACCAACCGCGCAATGTGATGCAATTGGTTAGGGCGCATCGTGTGTGAGTTGTTCTGTGATGGCGACATCGCACTGCGTTTGTTGATAGTAGACTGTTGATTGACGATAGTGATCCGCAGCCAATATCGTTGATATCGATGACATTAGTAGCACAGTGATCCGCGATGAAATTGCATCGTACAAACTCTTTTTTCTCAGCACCCTTGACATAGACAATCGGTCGTTTGGCGATACATGCACGTAACCTTTCCTCTAGCACATGATACCAGATATCACCTTGGTCCCATTCCAATCCGTGACAGTGTTTTGTGAGCCAATAGCTTTCACGCAGCTTCTCTTGTGATAGGAAATCTCGACTGAATGGTGATTTAGCGATATGATGCATTAGCAGTGTTCCACTGACCAATTCCAAGACGCACACTTCCTTCAGAATGTAGTCATTTGCGTTGTCCTTGAAACATTGAAAATCCACAATAATTGGAGATGCTAAATTTTTACGCGGTACTCTGCATAAACGTTCCATCTTGTGCGAGTGTTGGTTGTTGACTGAGGAGGACGATGACGCCGCCGCCGACGATCTAACCGCCAAAGTCCACAGACACGTTGCGATGACGATCAATTTCTATGACGTTGTCATACTCTGCGTATACCAGACAGTTGACAGTCTCTGCGAGTCCCGTGTCGAAAGCAATCTCCATACGCACACTGCCGTTGCGCACTAGGTTCCAATGAGTCGTGTCGCTTGCTGACATATCAGGTGTTAGATCGAATGCCATCAGACAGTATCCATCGTCGTAATCGTCTCTATTTATGAGATTACCAGCATCGCTAAAGTGTATGCCGGAGCCTGAAAACAGACTGTGATACGCCATCACGTATTTTCCCTTGCCGGTTTCGTAGTGTGGTTGTAGCGGTTTGGACGGCACTTGTTCACCGTCCACGTACAGCGAGAAGTAGTTGGTTTTGAAATTTTGAAAGTTAAATGGATTCTTTTTTAAATCGCCATTATAAGCGGCGTTGGTGACCAGTCCGACAATGATTCGTTTCGGCACTTGCCCTAGAAACACATTGTCCAAAGTTTTGCTCCTCACTCCAAACGGCAAAGTGAATGTTTTCAATTCCACTCTGGTGATTGGGTATTTAGCTGTGCCGGTCTGAAGCGTCTTGCTGTGCGCCAACAGTACAGTGGGGCTAACTTTACACCTTCGTATCCAGAGATTCGCATCAACAATGTGCACCTTGTAGTCACCATCATCCGACATAATGGAGAAGGAATCTTTTGATCGGATCAGTTTAAAACGCAGTTCCACACCGTTCAACAGGAACTTGTTCTGATTACACATGTCCACATGTAGGCGACCGAGCATATCGATTTCACGACTTTTATTTGTCATTTTTCGTCTCGCCTTTAGTCCATCGTTATCGTCCAGAGTATTGCCCATATAGCCGGCATCGTCCGCGTTCCACAGTCCACATGTTAAATGTGATTTCCTAGCATCATAGCCGTAATTCATCAATGTTTCAATATACGCTCGATATGCATAAGTGTTGTTTTGTGGTGTGACCAGTTTCTGATTCATACTCATATCGACTTTACTGAATAACGTGTGCAGCCAATTGTTGACTGGACCAATTTTATTCGATTCTTCGACATCTGCGATCGCCGCTCCTGTCGACTTGACAATAGACGCTGTAACTTCCAACATTGTTTGCGAAAGATCGGTGTATTCTTCGCCGTTGCCGGGCACAACAAACTCGATGGGCGAATCATCAGTCAGTGTGGAGATTGGTTTGTACTGAATCCATTTGCCGCTCTCGATACTGGTCTGCGTCGGCGGTAGGGAGAATAAGTCCAATTCCGTCTTGATGCATTCACACGACTTTTGATGTAGAAACGACATTGCTAGCGTGTGTGTGTGTGTGTGTGTGTGTGTGTGTGTTAATTGAATATATCACGTACAGACGTTCCCCTCACTGCTTTCCTCGTCTTTGTCTTCTTCGTCTTCTTCTTCCTAACTGTCCTTCTCTTCTTGCTGCTGCTGCTGCTCTTGCCCTTCTTGGATGATGACGACCTTCCTCGAAGGAGTTTCGTCAAAGACTGCGGTGTGACACGACGGCCGCCGAACATGGCGCGCTTCGCGTTCCTCTTACGCGAGAGCATCGCGTTAGTCTTTCGCGCAGGAGTAGCGCGTCGGTGTTTCGCGTTACTCTTTCGCGTTACGCGACGGCGTTTCGCACGAGAGCCGCCGCCGCCACTTAGCACACGTTGAAGTTTGCCGTCCGCCCGGCGTTTTAGCGAGTCTTTAAACTGGCTGAAATGATCTCTAGCGGCTTCTTTGGGGTCCCGCTGGTGCATGGCCATGTCGCCCAAGAATCCAACACCGGATTTCAACGCCTCTTTGGCCACAGCAGAGGCTCCCGACTTGAGTAGCGGTGTGATGGTGCGGAACATACCGCCTAGGAAACTGCCAATTCCATGTCCGCGCTGGTAGGGTGCACCGCGAAATACCCTATCGATACTGCCGCCGGTCTGCTGCAATTGTTGGCGGCGATAGTACGCCATGTATGGATAATTTGTATTCATCATTGCTGAACTCCTCTTTTGAAATGAAGCTTCACGTACGACGTCCCAAAGAGGAATGACGCTTTTTTACTAGCGTGATCCCTTAGGTCAATATCGATCGTTTCAAATGTTCCTTTCATAACTGGCACATAATGAGGACTGGTGAAATGCACAGTCTTATGCGCGCCATGTGTGTAGTTCTCTCTGTCAATGTTGATAATCTTCAAAAGCGGCGCTGTAGTGTCGCCAATCAGCTGCGGTTCAATCAGATCACAATACACGTACAAGTGTGTCGGCAGTCCCATAGTCAGATTAGGTGGCCATATCGCTGTGAGGTCATTTGACAAAACGTTCTCGTACGGATCGAAACCCAACTGGAGAGACAGCGCTTCGGTGAAATGCACTTTGCTTATACCGTCCACCATTGTCGTGATCTTGACTCTGTCCTGCTCTTTGTCATACTCAAAGTACAAGTACTGGGTGACATCCTTTGCTTTATTGATCATTTTCAATAAATCGGTTATGTTCTTGTAATAGCCGGGATTCATCTTTAGCATAATGTGCTCGACACTGAGTGTGACGGGAATACTCGGCAGAACGAGTTTATAGTCGAGACAAATACACGATTCCTCGTCCACAGTCATAAAGGAACATGGATAATGCGCTTCGACCAAAGCCATCTCCCACTCGCCATCGCCTTCTAATCGAATTTGTCTCGGCAGATGTGTAGTGTACTTGGACACCGTGTTTTTTGGAAAATAATCCTTTGAGCTGTTGCTGGGCAATGTCAAATAGAACCGGTTGCTATTAGGCATTTTGCAAATCTATCGCTCTTACCCAAGAATTGAACTCGTCTCCGTAACCTTCCCACTTGACGAAATAACGCTTACTGCGACCGCGACCCTTAGCGTCTAATATTTCAGCAATCTTGAACAGATGGTCGTTGTATATTGTCACTTTTTGTAATTCGTATTCGTAAAACTGACCAGTCACTTGTTCACCTTTGAGATCCGACAAAGTGTACATTGGTAGAGGCATCAATGTGTTTACACGACGCACCACAAACACTTCTTTACTCCAATTAGTCTCGTAACCTTTTGCGAATGTGCCCTTCTCCTTAGATATGCGCACTGTGGTGCCAACTTTCAGTTTTGGCTTAACACGACGCGGTATCTTACCAAACATGCGACGCCATACCTGATGCAATATTCGCTTATTGTCGACAGTCACATCGACTGGTCGTATTCTATTGCCTAGACTCCTGTGAGCGCTGTTGTTGTATGCACTAACCAGTTTGTCCAAGCATCTACATAACGATATGTGTTTTTGTAAGTCAAATATCGCCACATGCGCGTTTTCAAAGTGCGATTCACGCGTTCCACTACGGCCGCTTTAACATCTGGGTTTTGTGTAGTGACATAGATGATTCCGTATTGTTTGAATAATTTTTTCGTCTTGGCACCGGTGAATTCAGTACCTTTGTCAGTTTGTAAACAGCGAGGTGTGTCAGTCGCTTCGGCAAATATCTCCTCGAAAGCGTTGGCCACTTCAGGCCCTTCTTTCCGCCTCAACGTTCGCACATACAGGTGTTTGCTAAACACGTCTATTACAGTCAGTAGGTAGTTGACGCCGTCGTTGTGTTTACTAAGACCACGCATATCGTTCAAGTCCGCTTGCCACAATTCAAATGGACCATACACTATGTAAGGATTGCGCGGGAAACGCTTGCGTGCTGGT
Source organism: Allygus modestus (assembly GCA_963675035.1). NCBI lineage: Eukaryota > Metazoa > Arthropoda > Insecta > Hemiptera > Cicadellidae > Allygus > Allygus modestus. The sequence continues at coordinate 330,834,902 of OY776111.1, forward strand.
TTGTGCAATGTGTAAGTGTCCTGTGTTTGTAACCATTCAATCACTTTGCGTTTTGAAACTGGTTTTGCAGCTCGCGCTAAAGGAGCTACACCACCATACGACGAAGGTTCGATGGGATTGTAATACAAACGCTCCATAATGAAAACCTATCCTGTGTACGTTTCCCACTTGTCCAGATTTGACGACGGCTTGTTTCTATTTGAAAAATCAAACTGCTCTGTCGCTTGCACCGGTGTAGATGTTACACGTTTTCCTCTAGCCGACCGCAGTCGATTTATTAGCGGTGTTCTCAGTATTGATTCAGTTGATGTGTCCACGTCATCGTCTGATCCTTCTCCTCCTGTGAATGATGATCGATATTCGGCATTTATTTCCTTAAGCGCTCTTAGATTATTCATATAGTCCTTTGGCACGTTCATCGCTTTCAATGCGTTGAGCACTTCCCTCCATTCTGGCGGTGTGTAATCACGCATACGCACCTTTACTATGCAATTTAAGATATCCACTAGATTTGAGTCTGGGATTTTTACACCGTTGATGTACACTGAATAGCCACTGTCCCAACTGATTAAGCTGCCGTCACGTTTCATGAAACGTAAAAGATTGCGGGCATCAGATCTGTAAGTTTTGGAAAACGTTTCCACAATCTCTTCCACTGGACCACCTTCCGCAGCGGGGTGCATTCGTCGACTATGTTCAATCCCACCCGTCTCCACAATTGGTATGCTAATCGGTTGACGTCTACTCTCTGCAATATGCAAGAAGCGATGTAACGCTTGTTTGTACAATTTCCACTTTTCACTATCGTCCATGCGTTTGTTATTCAATATTTGTTGCATCTCCGCGTCGAGGCTGTTTTCACTGGATAGATTAGTCGGTCTGTTATCCGTAGCATTTGATTGCAGTCGATCAATCAACTCTTGCGGCACAACTACCATCTTCTTTGCATGTTCCATTTTTTTTGTGCTAATGACTAGCTACTTTTCTAAAGTGTAACTTCACGCACGACGTTCCAAAGTGGAATGGCAAATGATTACCAATGTTATCTCTTAAGTCAATTTCCACACTGTCAAAAGATCTATTCATAACAGGCACATAGTGCGGATCGATGAATGATGTTGATTTATGCAATCCGTATACATAAGTAGACGTTGATATATTGACAATTTTCAATAACGGTGCGACTGTATCGCCGACCATCTGCGGCTCGACTAAATCACAATACACGTACATGTGTGACGGTAAGCCAAGACGAATGTTGGACGAACGGATGCTTTTGTTAACTGCATCACCTTCCAGCGTCAATTCATTCGGATCGAATCCCAATTGAAGCGCTAACGTTGGACTTAATGTAATTTTTCCAACATCAGTTCCCATCGATACTTCAATGAATTTGTTGTATGAGTTTTCAACGGTGAACTTTACACCAAAAGTAATCGCTAGTTCTTGCGAATTGATATGATCACACAATTCTTGAATATTTGCGTAATCACCAGTCTTCAATTTAATTCTGTGGTTTTGTTTTGGAGTAGCCGACACTACTGGCGTTACATCGGCATTGCTGTCCATAACCCGCGCCAACGCTTCTATGTTCACTTTTGCTTCCTCTTGCGGTTGTATGCAAATGTCAATTGTTTCGTCATTACCGACTGATAGAAATGTACAGGGATAGTGCGCTTCCACAAGTGCAATTTCCCAGTCGCCAGCGTCCAGTTGAATAGCTCTCGGCAAATATGTTATATCATTTGCAACTGTATTTTTCGGATAATACTGCATCGAACTGTTGCTGGGCAGTGTCAAATAGAACTGATTGTTGATACCAGTCATTTTTATCTACTCAATGCTGCTTGTAGTACTGCACTCAAGAGTAATGGTATAAAGATTCCACCGCCTTTTTGTATGAGATACTTTCGTTTCTTTGACCAGCCTTCGCCGCGTTTCACCAATCGACGTAGCGTCGCCTTGTGTTTGCTTAACTGACTTTTACTCTTCTTCGCCAGAGGAACGTTACCTCGCAACACGTTGTATGCGCACTCACACACTGAGCGAATGCGGCTCTTGTCACACACCTTTAACAGTGCCTTCCGCTCCTTGGGTGTTGCGTGTATGAAAGCCGTAAGCAGAGCTGCGTCCTTCCGCAAGCACGACATGATTACTACTGATGGCGAAATTACCTTTTCTTTGGCAAGTACACATAGTTGGTAGAATCGTCTGGAAATATGCAACTTCGTATTCGCATATTCTCGTCTGTTGATTGTTTCAAGTCTATCAGTAGGTAGCCGTGTGGATTCCTCGTAGCGTCAGCGTACGCCTCCTCGATGAATTTCGGGCTGTCTGGATATATTTGTCTGGCCAAGTACCTAATCTGAACTCTATCTCTAGGATTCTTAAAACACACAATGTAATGCGCATTCAATGAGATGTCCCTCTGCCCGCGTCCTTGATGAAACAAATTTTGTGTAATGAAAAACACACTAATGTTGCGATGATGGCAACCTTTTGTGAAAAGATCCACCACACGATTGTCGGCCTCACGCATCATATCGTCTATAATCACAAGTATCGGCTCGTTGCCAGAAAAATCCTCCAAGTTCGGTAGACCTTCTATGTGGTTAATGTTGACATTTTTCGAGTCACCACCGCCGCCACCACTACCATAATGCCAGTTTATACTGGTAAATGGTGTGTCACACATTTCTGTAATGTGTTTTAGAAACTTTGACACAAACTGAGACTTGCCACAACCCGAAGGTCCCGCCACAATGGCTGAGAACGGATGTTTCCACATCAAGCCCATGATTACTACTGAGCTAAACACCTCACAGTTACCATACTCACACTCTTAAACTTACTACTAAAGGACATTTTTGGGGTTAAGTGAAATAAATAACACAGTGGTTATGTTCTGAACGTGACTATAAGTATTGACTACGAAAACTAATTTACGAAGGTATCTACATAATCTTCAAGTCTTGCTTTACATAAACTCCAAAGGTGTGAATCTGCTATTGGAACCCCTCGGGCTGCGCTTCACCAAGCGAAGGCGTTCTCCAAACCCGCCGTTGTAGCGCTCGATGTCGGTGTTGCTCAGGGCCTCGTTGAAGCGCCTAGGATGCACCATTTGAGTGAATAGTTCGTATTAGTCAACCATAATTTACATCTCGAATAATGTGTCTAATTCTATTAAAGGCTATTTCTGCAGGTAGACTCGCAGAAAGAAGTCGTCCCCGACCTGCCCCTCCAGGATCACGATGATCGTCTCGCCAAAGGGTGTGGTGGCTCGCTCCATCGCAGTGATGAGATAGCCGCATTCCTCTCGGAGATCGGCTATCCTGGTGTATAGCGGAGAGTCAGACTTGCAGTTGTTGAGGGTTGCTTTCAGGTCCGCGGTTGCTGCAGTGCCATTCAAAATCGAAAACTCTGGCTTGAAAGTGCTGCTGCTGCTCGACATCTCTAGTAGTAGTTGGAGTAGGTCTATGTGAGGTGGTGGTCTGGTGGCGAATGATGCTCAATCGGGCGGGGCCCCGCCTTATAAACCCTCGCCGCCATTTTCTTCTATCTGGGTGGTCCGAAGGGTCGGGCGCAGGTGTTCACACACAAAAACCCGACGCGCCGCCCTCCTGTCTGGGAATGCGGATGCTCTAATTGAATGCCGGCGACACTCGTTGTTTCTTCCTCACAGCTCGCTTCTTCGACGTTGGCTGCGAAACTGCACTGCGTTGTGTAACAGTTTGAGTTAAGCCTGTAATTTTCGGTACTCCTGTTGATTTATCGATCCACATGTTTTCCACTTTATCAACTACTTGTTTAACACTTTGGTGCATTTCACCATCTTTGTCCAAAAATAAACCGCACATAAACACCATATCTGTACCATCGTACATTTCCATTTTCAATAAAATTTGTCCTTTGTTTCCCGGGTTTTGAACGGCAAAAGTATTCCCATCGTCCATCCATGACACTATGGGACAATCATCTGTTGGTTTTGGCACCCATCCTGGTTTCTTGGTTTCCACTTCGATGGGAGTTGGCCTCCTTCGTCTCTTGTAGGCAGTGGCTGGTTTTAAAGATGATGTCTGTGGTGATGTTAATGCCTGATCACTAGCATTATTGTTCATAACCTCAATCTCCTGAATAAACGATTTGATATAGTCGTCCGCAGAAGCGTAAGCGTCCATGTTCACGTCCTTACCGTGCGACTTCAACCGTACTACTGACTGGCGATGTGTCTGCTCACCCTTGAAGTAAGCTGTACGCACTCGCTGTCAGACAATATTTCTGTTTGGCGTTCGCTTTTATTCACCCGCTGAAGTCAACTGTCACGTTACGGTGACGATCGATCTCGATGACGTTGTCCAGTTCGGCGTACACTATACAGTTGACGGTCTCCGGCAACGCTTTGGAGAATCCAATTTCGATACGTAGATTACCGTTGCGCAGGAGATTCCAGTGACTCGACTCAGCCGCGGACATGTCCGGTGTCAAGTCGAACGCCATAAGACAATTACCGTACGGATAGTCACCGCTCTTGATCTCATTACCTGCGTCGGAGAACTGGATTCCGGTGCCGGTGACCAATGTGTAATAAGAGAGTATATATGTCTCACTGTTCAATGTGTAAACGGGCTGTAACGGTTTGGCCGGTACTTGTTCACCGTCCACGTACAATGCGAGATAATTCATATCGTAGTGTTGAAAGTTGTAAGGATTCTTCTTGAAATCTCCGTTGAACGCAAGATTACTGACCAGTCCAATTATCACACGTTTCGGTAACTGACCGAGAAATGCGCTGTCTAAAGCCTTACTCATTATACCGGAGGGTAGTGTGAAGGATTTCACTTCTACACGCGTGATCGGATACTTGGCCGTGCCGGTCTCGAGAGTTTTACTGTGCGCCAACAATACGCTCGGATTGATCTTACATCGACGTACGAAAAGACTAATCTCTTTAATTGCCACCTTGTAGGTAGTTAGCGTTTTGGACATTATACAAAACGAGTTTCTGGATCTGTTAAGTTGCAATCGCATCTCGACACCGTTCAACATGAATTTGTTCTGATTGCACAGATCGATGTGCAATCGACCGACCATATCGCAAACATCGCTTTCTTTCGTGTGATCGCGACGCTTTTTCAATCCCTCGTTCAATTCGTCACAATCGTCCATTAGTCCGGCCGAATCTTCAAAAAACAGCTCGCTAGTCAGGTGCGAATTCTTCGCACTACATCCATAGTTCAGTAGGTTTTCCAAGTAGGCACGGTAAGCGTACGTGTTAGTTTGTGGGGACACCAGTTTATGATTGAGATAGAGATCCACTTGACTGAATATCGAGTGGAGCCAATTGTTCACCGGGCCCACCTCTTTAGCAGGTTGCCCACCGTCCGCTTTAGTGTCGTCCTGTTTCACAATAGCGGCTTTCACGTGTAATAACGTTTGTGTCAGGTCCGTGTACTCGTCACCGTGACCGGGTATTACAAACTCTATTGGCGAATCGTCCGTCAGCGATGAGACCGGTTTGTATTGAACCCATTTGCCACTCTCAATGCTGGTCTGTGTAGGCGGTAACGAAAACAAGTCCAGTTCAGTCTTCACACATTCACACGATTTCTGATGAATAAACGACATTGTTATCGAATTAATTGAAAATATCCCTTGTTCTCCGGCGTCGTTTCGTTACAGTTCTACGACGTTTGTCTAACGATGTTATCCTCTTTGTAATTGCTCTTCGTTTAAACTTTCCACCTACTTGCCCTCTTTATAGTTCTCCTTTGTCTTTGCATACGTCCGGTAGACGTCCGTCTTCGAAGAAGTCTATCGAGAGACTGTGGCGTGTCGCGACCCGCTTCTTATAACCACCACCGCTCAATACGCGCTCCAATTTCTCGTCCGCCTGGTGTTCCGTTTACTAGGGGGAGATTTTCGCTCCCCCTAACACATAATTGGTTAGGGGGAGATTTTTGCTCCCCCATACTTCAGGAATTGTTGAAGACTAGATCAAGAATGAGACCGTGGGTGTTTGACAACTGGTGATTTATTGCTCGGAATTCGACGCGGGTGGTCTATAATTATGGGTTCCTAGAAGGGTCGGCCGCCCTCCCGTCAAGGTATCAAATTACAGCTTCCGCATTCCCAGACAGGAGGTAGACGCGACGGTTATTTGTGTGAACGTCTGCGCCCTCCCTTCGAGGTATCAAATTACAGCATCCGCATTCCCAGACATGAGGGTGACGCGTCGGTTTTTTGTCTGTACACCTGCGCCCATCAGCCCACGACGCACAGCCCGCCCCTAGCAGTAAAGTTTAGTTTAGTCTTGAGTTTCGAAGCGGCAACAGCTACGAAGAGATCATGGACAACATCGAGTGGGATTGTAGCATCACAGACGTCGAGTTGGAGGATGTATGTGTTGCGGCGGAAACGTCAATGAATATAAATAATAAGAAGAGGCCGTTTGAGGATGAAGATGATTACTTCGAAGGTGATGAGTTCTACAATAGAAAAGACGACGATGATTGCACCTTGAAGCATTTCCATAAGAAGAGGCTATGGCGCATTGACAAAAAGTTCAAGTACGTTCATGAGCCAAATGTGTGTTCGACTATCCAAGATCTTGACGACGTTCTGTACTCCAGACAACGGGGAATCGTCGGCATGTGGAACCATTGCCCGCTGGACGACTTGGAATGGGAATATTGGCAGCGGGACATGGACTACAAGATGAACTTCTACCCCATTGTAGAGGAGCACTTCAACACCATTGAACATGAGCAGAAGTACATGATGCTTGTTGACATGTGGTGGAATCGGCGGACCGATGAACTGCACCCGGATGAAGTAACACAGTTTTTCATCAGTAAAAAATAAACGTTTTCCAACACCTTAGCCTCCACCTGATCCCACCATCATAATCGGCCTTTTTCAAGGCCACAAAAGCTTTTCATGTTAGGGAATAGAAGGAAATCTTTCTAAAAAGGTCAAAATTGTGGTGCGGGCCACTTTTTTGTAAACAGCATCTAAAGTGTACGATGTGGGTACTCAAATGACTCGTCTTGACGAGGAGATTCCAAAAATGCAAAAAAACAAAAAGGTCAAAATTGTGGTACGGGCCCCTTTTTTGTAAACATCATCCAAAGTGTACGATGTGGGTACTCAAATGACTCGGCTTGACAAGACGAACAATAATCTGCAATCAGAATTCAGATCCGACTTATGATAAGCCAGATCGCTCTGAGGGGAGGAGGAGGAGGAGGAGGAGGAGGAGGAGGAGGAGGGGGGGAGGGGGAGGGGGAGGAGGAGGAGGAGGAGGGGGAGGGGGAGGAGGAGGAGGAGGGGAGGAGGAGGAGGGGGAGGGGGAGGAGGGGGAGGGGAAGGAGGAGGGGGGAGGGGGAGGAGGAGGGGGAGGAGGAGGGGGAGGAGGAGGAGGAGGGGGAGGAGGAGGAGGAGGAGGAGGTACTGCTGCTCCTGCTGGGGTAGAACTCACCATCTCTCACTACTAATGAGGAACGACGGGGCGCGTGTCACATCCTCGGGGGATCAGCGCACAACTCTGCTCTGACGTCTCGGCGTCGGGCTGAGGCGACGAGCCTCCGCCAATCGGAGCGCACGAACCAATTGAAACCAGTGCTGACGCCGCATTCTTATCCCGGGGCGAGGCTACGATGTCTCTCTCGAGTTAGAAAACTCTGGACTCAATTTATAATGCAAATATTTGAATTCGATTTCTGGGCTGTTTGAAGGGATTTTTAAATGGTTGGTGGTCTTCATAATTATTGTACTGATTTATTAATCAGTATACTTTGGATAAATGATCCCAAATGTGGTGTTATTCGTAATATTGAATAAAATGACAAAAATGTTGCTGAATCCTTAGATTACAGCCGTTGATGTAAATTTGGGAGTGGGTCGTTACACACGTAATTTATGTCAATAAAATTACAGTGGAAGCTCTCTTAACCGACCTCGGATCAATCGCCCGTCGGATTAACCGACCGTCTTCGAAAAATAGACAAACTTCCGCGTCGTCCCATAAGTCCCTATATAATCAAACCGTAGTCGGCATGGTAAGATCTAGGCCGGGGACCTTGATAACTTTTCGTTTTGAGGTTCCCAGACCCCAAAAACACCATTCGTTTGAAACTGTAGATATATATATATATATATATGTATATATATATATATATATATATATATATACATATGTGTGTGTGTGTGTGTGTGTGTGTGTGTGACCGTGAGCACGATAACCCTCGTAAAAGTTATCCGATTTTGATGAAATTTGGTATAAACGTGTTAAGCAACATTTATGACTTTAAGTTCGAGAACCAGCCAGATCGCTTTATCCGAAGGGGTATTTTGGGGGGGTACACGTTGTACCCCAAAAATGGGTATTTAGAATTTTTTTTGTGTTGTGCCTCCCAAAAGGCAGCGATGTCCGCTAGGATCGTGTGAATGCGTCGCCGCCGCTAGCAGCCACACCCGATCGCCACATGTACTCCGCCAAACATACAGCGCGCTGCGGCAGTTATGTTAGGATGGGTTATCATAAAAATACGTACGGTTTCCTCTTCATTTCGAGGTAATCCCATACCAAAATAACGTCAATCATTATGAAAATAAATGTAACGTAGTACACGGCAATAAATCACTCATGACACTGACCCAGATACAGGTGGTGAAAGGTGATGCGCGCGCTCCAGTCAACGACCTTGGACTATTTGGAGGGGGTTTGGCGGCCGGAAGTATGACTCATCAGGTATCATTCGATTCGTAATGAAACAAGAAAAGTCCTACAATCATTTTTATGATAACCCATCCTAACATAACTGCCGCAGCGCGCTGTATAAGGGTAGTGAGCCGTGACTACTTTCCTCCGACGAATGTCACGCCTCATTTAGTGTTTATATAGTACTAATTCTAGTGTCTGTGGTCTGACGCCCCCATTTGCACGGCAGTGTACCTAGTGCGCACGGAATCCTTGGGCGTTGACTTGTGACCCCCGAGGATTATTTCCGTTGCACAATGTGCAATTTGCTCATAGATCGTGTGGCTGTCAAACGACGAGCATCTGTTGTGTTTTCTGTATTAAAGTTTTGTGATAAGTAAAGTTGTATGTTATGTTTTCGTTGAATGTTGTCATCGTAATGTTCGTCTAAACGAGCCGTCATCGTCTGATGGGGTCCCGGAGGAGCGCGACCACGTCAACACCATGAGCGTCGGCGGAGAGGGATTTTCCACCTTGGCTGCCGTCACCGGATTCTGGCCCCCCTCTCCGCCCTGCTTCGTCGCCCCTCCGGTGGGCCGCTTTTGACCCGCCCAGAACCGCCTGCCGCAAGTTGACATAGAATTTTTTTTGTGTTGTTATTGTCTACATTTATTTATTTATTTATTTGATTGTTTGAAAACTGTTGCCAACATGGACTTATTATTCATATTTATATTCTGTTATCTAGTTTTAGGCACATTTTCTTGGTAAATTATTTATGCAACGTTATTTATTTAAGGGGGCCCCTACCAAACCATTTCTTGATCTATAAAAAATAATTTAAATTTGTAATGGTAATATCTGTTGTGCTAATTGTGTCTTTGTTATTTATTGATTTGTCGAATTATTTATTTAAATGTTTATTTATTATCCACTGTTGATTAGTTTATATACTTTTTTGAAAAGGTTGTTAAAATTTAATTTTTGAATAGACTGTGATTTAACTCTAAACTTAAAACTTTTTGAATTTTTTTAAAAATAGAAATGAATACACCTTTATTTAATTATATACAAATGGAATTGTAAGCTAGGAGGGCAGGTGAGGGAGTATTGAGGCAACCCGACATTTTTACTTTTAACTCACATGTATTGTTGTTTTGTCATTACAGTTTGTGCCCCTCAGTTGGTGTGTTTCAATGAATTTTCCTCCACGGTCATCCTTTCACATTTAGGTAGGGCTGTGAGCCGCCCCTCGCCCCGCGTCCATGGGAGCACGCTTCCAACTCTGGTTTGCTCGGGTGCGGGTGCGGGGGCGTGGCTCAGTAGCATCCGTATAATACCAAAGTACCTTTTATTTAAGTGTATTCTGTGTATGAGCCAATGTGAATCTTTAAACTGAAAAAACAATATTTTTACTAAAATACACCATTAATACATTTAAATCATGATTTTTATATTCCAATTCAGAGGTTTTAAAAATTAAAGCCAGGAACGGCACCAGTTCGTCATTCTAGTCCAATAGGTTAAGAGTTAAGTCTTTTTATCTCTATTATATATGATTGTATATTAATGAAACTTTGTATGTTGCTTAGTTGTGGTCTATTGATATTTACATATCAAGTTATTTACTGTCCGCATAGCCGCAAACTTGCTTACTTAGCCCTAATGTTATTCTAATGAGGAGAATAAGTAAAGTTTGATAGGTATCTCCCTTAATTATAAACTTAAATTAATAAAACTTGGTATATAGCTTTATCTGGTTGAGTTTTACTGATAATTGCATAACAAGACAGTTCTTATCCTCTGTGACGCAGGAAACCTGGGTAAGTTACTGAGGCCTAATGTTATCCTTATGGAGAGCAAATAAAATTTGATATCTCGATTATTTATGAATGTATATTGATGAAACTTGGTATGTGGCTTCACCTAGTACTGGTGTATTATTTTTGCACAACAAATTTGTTTTTTATCATCCCGATAGCAGCATACCTGCATACTCAGCCATAATGTTATTTTCATGGAGAATAAGTAAAGTTTTATATCTCTCTTAATAACAAACATAAATTATTAAAACTTGGTATGTAGCTTCACTTGGTTGTGTTATATTGATAACTGCTTAAACACACACTTTTTATCTTTCTTGTTGCTGCAAACCTGCGTTTCGTACTCAGTCCTAATGTTTTTTTATGGAGAATAAATAAAATGCTATATTCACTTATTTATATATGTATTTTTATGAAACTTGGTAAGTTGCTTTATGTGATAGTATAGAGGGCTATATGCATTAGAAATTCGCTGAGTGCGCAGGTTTGAACCCCCCCCTCTTAGTTATGAACCTAAATTAACATGTTTGCTACCGAATGTCACGTGTGTCTGCCGCATGGGTGTTCGTAGCGTACCAACTGTAAATTATATACTTCCAGAATAGACCAATGCAAAAATATAAAAACCTACCTTCAGTCCAAATTTGTTATGCAAGTTTCAACTGTTATTATGGTTCAAAATATCAATGAACAACATCTGACTCATTTATAAACAACAATTGTACTCATTTTGTTTTTATTGCCCCTGAACTGGTAGAACTATTATAGTGGTTTTGAATTACCTTTCCGTCACCAGTTCGAAGTTTTTGTAGTTTCCTACAACCTCAGGTTTTGATGCGGTTGCGTCATGTTCACGTAGTGCAGGTCAATTGTTTCAAGCTAAAACTGCATTTTGGTCTAGAAGACGTCGTCGTCAAAGTTTTTTAAAAAACACGAAAAACATGAGATACACACATTGACACATTTAAACATGTAAATAAAACTACTGGTCGTATACGCACGACTCAAAACCCGCTATTTGATTCCGTCACGGTAGGCAGTGGCGGCGCTAGGACACTGAGGTCGACGGCGACGTTGACCAGATGTTGTTATCAGGTGCCTTTATAATGGACTCATCCTTGGGGGGTGGGAGTTTGCAGATATCAAGGTAGATGGACTCGCCCGCCGAATTTAAATGTGAGCTGTATTAGAGTTTTTCGTTTAATACTGACTCGCTATCTTGTCTGAAGGCTTTGTAAATGTGGAACTCTTCTAATGTAAAAAATACTCTTTTATTGCCGATATGTAGATGATACATTAGTCCTATTTGATGGAAATGCCCGCCAACTACAGTTATTAAATAATTACATGAACAGCTTATCTCCAAAATTAAACTTCACTCTAGAAACTGAAACCAACAATAAAATCAACTTTTTAGCCCTCACAATAGAGAAGCTCAATAATAAGTTAAACTATAGTATTTACAGGAAATCAACCAAAACTAATCAAACGATTCACGCCACCTCGTATCACCCGTTTAGCCACAAGTTAGCTGCTTATAATAGTATGGTCAATATAATGCTCAATTTGCCCTTATCACCTGATGACTACTCCGCAGAATTAAATACCATTAAACATATCGCTCTTTCAAATGGCTATGACACGAAAATGACTGATAGGCTTGTAAACAAACATTTGAAAAAGAGAGAAAAATTAAATAATACAGACAACGATTCATCGCCAAAACAAAATATGTTCCCGTAGAATACGGCCATAGGTTACACTACTTACTTAAGAATGAGCTGAAAAGGTTTAACATTGTCCCAGCACTTAGGACCTCAAATAAAACTGAGCGGCTACTTAAATCAAAAATATGACCTGACAAAAATAAATTAGAAAAAACTCGAGTATACAAACTAAAATGCAATGATTGCGATAAATACTATCTTGGTCAAACAGGGCGCTCTTTTTTAAAACGCATTAAGGAACACAAACCCAACCCAAAAATTAATCCCTAGAAGTCTAGTTATGCTCAAAACATCTTCGATGAAGAACACAGCGTTGAAATTATTGAGAACAATGTGGAAATATTAGAAATTTGTAAGAAAGGGCCCATATTAGACACATTAGAAGAGTTCCACATTTATAAAGCCTTTAGACAAGATATAGCGAGTCAGTATTAAACGAAAAACTCCAATACAGCTCACATTTAATTTTTAATCAAATTATTAAAAGTGAAATTTGGCGGGCGAGTCCATCTACCTTGATAACTGCAAACTCCCACCCCCTAAGGATGAGTCCATTATCAAGGCACCTGATAACAACATCTGGTCAACGTCGCCGTCGACCTCAGTGTCCTAGCGCCGCCACCGCCTACCGCGACGGAATCAAATAGCGGGTTTTGAGTCGTGCGTATACGACCAGTAGTTTTATTTACATGTTTAAATGTGTCAATGTGTGTGTCTCATGTTTTTCGTATTTTTTAAAAACTGACGACGACGTCTTCTAGACCGAAATGCAGTCTTAGCTTGAAACAATTGACCTGCACTACGTGAACATGACGCAACCGCGTCGAAACCTGAGGTTGTAGGAAACTACAAAAACTTTGAACTGGTGACGGAAAGGAAATTTAAAGTCACTATAACAGTTGTACATTTTTATGGATTTTTATTATGCGTCACATGTATGTGACGTCGGTCTATAGCATTGTTTTACTGATGAAAATATATATGATTTGTTCTGCTGACCGATTGTCACACATGTGTGACTCAAAAATAAAATATATTTATCAAACTGTATTGCTAAGAAAATAAAGAACACTGTTCAGCTAAACAACGTAGGTTTATTCAAAACTAAATAAAGTCCCCTCACTAAAATCATCGTCTATCACACGGTCAATTTCACTTAAAGTCATGACATCTCTCCTCTTACTTACTTTTCACGTTTTGCCTTCTTCATTTATCACCCAACAGCACAGAAACAGCAGTTTATTATAACATAAACAAACGAATAATAGGAGGGTTAGAATCACGTGAATCTCAACCATGGTTCAGCGTAATTTAACAACAGGTTGGCTAACACACCCCTAGAGTCAAAACGAAATATCCACGCTCGGACCAAGCGACCCTTATGTGTGACAGACATTCCTATAGCCCGATATGCAGTTAAAAATACGATCAAATACACTGACAGGCTGCCAAAGCGTATTTAGTAACAATAATAGGCTCGAGTCACAAATACGTGACGTCGGGCTGTGGTTAGCGCTCCACGCGTCACAGATATGTGACATGTGAAATCCCAGATAAAGGATGCTATAGATACAGTTCTCTGGTTTTGAGCAACATGTCCACGAGTCTTGCGAAAACCGGTCTTTATAGCGAAAACCGGAGCGTCACAAACACGTGACGTCGGTCTATTGAAAGTCTAAATTTGGAGTCGGTAGCGAACGTGGTAATAAAACGAAGTGACTACGTACACGTCCAATGTAAAGGCAAATTCACATCGCTACCGGTTAGGTTAGGTTTAGTTAGTTTTACGTTGCATTACGTTAGGTTAGGTTAGGTAACGTAAGGTTAGGTTAGGAGGTTTTCTGGCTCTCAATCTGTTTTAAAAATCACAGGAAAAGTAACGTACGGTGCATAATTTGGAACGGACGTGAACAGTAGCTGCTCACGTCGAACGTGTACGTAGCCTCTGCCTTAATAAAACATGGTATGTAGATAGACTTGTAATTTGTAACTTGGTATCTGGTTGAGTTATATTGATTACCACAAAAACCATATTTCTTATCTTCCTTGTGTCAGCAAACTTGCGTACTCAGCCATAATGTTATTCTTATGGAGAATAAATAAAATGCTATATATCACTTATTTATGAATACGTTCATGGGAAACTTGGTAGGAGGCTCTATGTAGTAGTGAGACTTATATATGTGCATTGGAAATTCGCTGAGTACGCAGGTTTGCTGCGACGGGGGTATTTTTGGATAAAATGTTACCCAAGGTTATATGGAGTATTAGCTTAATTTTTTTATTTTCAGGAAACGAGGCCATGATGAAGATGAAAACAGTAGAGATGGAATTTAATCAACAACCACTACTTACTGTGTGTTTACATCCCTTGGTTTATATAACTTACATTTTGGTTTTATATAAACTTATTTTTACTGCAATTATACTGCCATTTTGTTTGAATTCATTACTGTATTATTTAAAAAAATCCTTAATTGTTTGTATCACATCACCGAACAATTATAATTTGGAATCCATTCTTCAATTTTTAAAATCTGGATTTGATTCAAGTTTTGTTCTGAGAAATGTTTAGGCCTACATATGCATATATTCATTTTATTATAAACTTGTTAAAACAACTAATTTATTTTAAAGATTTTGGGTAAATTTTAATAGAGAATTATAAGTTGTGTATATATTTCCAGTGTCAATCCATTTAAGTACCTATAATCAGGACATTTGTGACACTTTACAATTGAATCATGTGCTATTAATGATAAAAATTAGCATAAAATGTGACAAAGGTAACAATATAAAGTTGTAAAACATGATTTTCAAGTATGTGTCAATGAATACAGTCGTATAAGAAGAACACGTCTTATGGGCCAGAGTCTGTCAGTATTTGAAATTTGCCGTGCTAGTTTTGCGTTTGGCCACGAGGTAGTGCACGCTGTCTACCCAGTCACTCCACCCCCAGACCGCTGCTACAGCCAACTCCGCCCTACCACAAGAGCGAAGGGACCTAGGCCATGGCAACACCTCGTGTTTTCGGTACCGGTCTGCAGTGCTAGAGGCGCTTCACAGCTGCGTGGCGTAAAACTACAGATTTCGAGCGTGCCAACATCAAATAAGCGCCAGAATTTTTAACACGGGACGTGTTCTTATAAGACTCTGTATTCATTGTATTTGTTCTTTTGAACTGTGATGACACAATTTAAAGTTTTGTGGGTCTGAAGATGACAAAATTTCCTTTGACAAAAAGTGTCATCCATTAAAAAGATATCCTAGAAACACAAGGTAGATTACAGGTATTTAACGTTTATACACTAGTCAACCTGATTAAAAAACAACATAAATATGAAGTCAAAACTTGTGTTTCTATGTGCAAGCTGGGCATGGGCAATTATAGTATTATTTATAAAAGGATACTTTAAAGTTGTCTGGTAATTTATTTTAGAACTCCAACTGTCTTCCTATCAGATTGTCTGACCATATTGAAAGGTGTCCCATTATTCTATCAGTATGAATCCCCTAATCCCACAGATATCCC
Source organism: Allygus modestus (assembly GCA_963675035.1). Lineage (NCBI taxonomy): Eukaryota > Metazoa > Arthropoda > Insecta > Hemiptera > Cicadellidae > Allygus > Allygus modestus. The sequence goes on from OY776111.1 coordinate 330,850,682, forward strand.
TGCCTACCCCATGATAATTCTGTGGTCATCCTTAGGAAGCTATATGGCTTTAGGATACACACTACCTATTACTAGGAGCCATAGGGCCTCCTAAGGACGACCGCAGAATTATCATGGGGTAGGCAGGGATATCTATGTGGGGTTAGGGGATTCATACTGATAGAATAATGGGACACCTTTCAATGCATGTCAAAGGCATGTCTCCAGTAAATCCTGGGGATGTCCTAGGGCTTCACAGTACAATATCCCTTTGAGGTCCGAGGGATGTCCCCAGTATATCCTGTGGTACATCCTGGGGATGTCCTAGGGCTTCAAAATACAATATCCTTTTGAGGTCCGAGGGACATCCCCAGATAATCCTGTGGGACATCCTGAAGATGTCCTAGGGCTTCAAAATACATATCCTTTTATGGTCCGAGGGATATCCCATGGTCATCCTGAAGGATGTCCCCTGGATGTCGTGGGGAGAGGACATTTTTGTGTCCTGAGGACATCCTGAGGGTATCTTGAGGATATCATGGGATGAGATAGGGATGATCCTGGGATATCCTGCATATCCCACTGTGATGTCCTTGGGATGTCCTGGGGAGAATCTTGTGCTGTGTGGGCCCATACGTAGTAGTCCATAGGAGTTAGGTCTGGTGACCGTGGTGGCCAAGCGATTGTTCCACCCCTTCCAATCCACATTGGGAAACTATTTCCGATGTACGCACGCACACCATTATCGAAGTGGGGAGGTGCACCATCCGCTTGGTACACTATTCGCTGACGCACATCCAGTGTGACATCTTCAAGGAGCCTTGGTAGAGTATCAGTAAGGAAGTTGAGGTACTGACGGCCATTTAATGATGGTGGAAGATCAATGTAAGGGCCGATTAACTGGTTTCCAGTTAGTCCAGCCCATACATTCACTTTAAACCTTGTTTGGTTTCGACACTGGTGTATCACATGTGGGTTTTCTGTAGCATAATGGATGTTGAAAATACCATTCCGAGTAAACGTGGATTCGTCAGTCCACAAAATCGTCTTGAGAAAGTCACGATGATCAAGTCGACTAACAGAGCGACAAAACTGAAGTCGCTGAGGAGGGTCTCTTGGTTCAAGAGTTTGTACTCTAGTGAAATGGTAGGGATGCAATTTTTCCTTTCTTAGTAGCTTGGAGACGTAAGTTTGAGAAACACCAAAATCACGAGAAACTGTCCTTGTGCTTGTCCGTGGATCTTCCTCAAACCACCCCAACACAGCTTCTTCAACACCCACATCTTGTATCACGTTTCCAACTGAACGATGTTTGGTAGGAAATTTACCATCTTCACACAAACTCCTATGAACACTGATGAATGATCGTTCATTCGGAAGTCACCTATTAGGAAACCGTCGGCTGTATTCACGCCGGCTTTCAGCCGCATTTTGAGAACAGAACCCGTAAACTAAAATAATATCAACATATTCTTCGTTGGTGAACACCGACATAGCACTTAACAATTATGATATTTTTCTAATTTGTCCATGAAATAGTTAATACTTTCAATGTTTACAATGCAACAACCAAAATCAGCTGGTTTTGTAAACATAGTTTAAAACCCAGCTGATAAGATGTCACCTGATTAAAAGATAACAACGAAAATAATGACAGATATTAAATTTGATTCAATGTTTTGATTCCCAAAACTCTGACCTTGACGCAGTTTGGACCTAATTTTTCAAAATTTTAATGCAGTAATTACCTTATTGGTTACAAAATTTTAAAGGTTATTAAATTCGAAAGTTTTTACGTAATTTGACACAACATAACATTAGTGTTAATAATTGAAACACCACTTTGAATTTTTAAAGAATTTATTTACAAATTACTTTGTTTATGTTATGTGAGTTTTAAAACGGTAGACATAGGATTGTATGTTAACGGTGTTACAATACTTTTGTAGGAAATTTAAGGTTCTTTTCATTGGTGTAAGTTAAAATGCTGTACGGAGATTGGTTTGATTTCTATGCTTGGTTTAGTGAAGCTACTACAGGTAATTTAAAAAATATACAAAATCGGCCATTACAGCTTAACGGGTGGGGTTAGAAAAATTTTTGCTTTGCATTTTTTGTTCCTTTTAGTGAGTAGAATAATTGGTAAAAATTAACGCACTTAATAGAAACTCACCCTGTATGGTAGGTATACGTTGCATTAAATTTGAGGAAGAGGGATAGAAAGGGAATTTTGACATATGGGTGAGTGATAAAGAGGGATATTTTGACCTTCGAAGAGGGATTTATTTTTTCCTCGGATGGAAACACTGTGAAGTGAAGGAGTCTCACACTACCCCTACGGGAGACGACCGTCTACGCGCAGTCCATGCCGTGGAACAGTTACTGATATATTTTAAAGTAACCGTTCCTTCCGTGGATGCCGCCAATGCCGAGTAACAGTTACTGCTATAGTTGAAAGTAACCGATTTTACGTACCTGTGAACTTGACAGCCACTGGCAAGGCCCCACTAAGTGGGGCCTTGCACTGAGCCACTAGTCGTCTAGCCCTTGGTTATTTTTTATATTTGATCATTGGCATCGAATGTTATACAATAAAATTATTTTATAAATATGTTTATAAAATAGGCTCCAGGTTTTATTTAGTGTATTACCAGGTGTATTGTGCAGGATTCTCTTGCAACAGCAAACCATAATAGATATTTACAACAGCCTATTTAATAATTGTCAATAGAAAATGTCTACTATGAGTAAAAAACTTAAATATGCCTGCAACACTTATTTGTTTGAATTGTCTTCATATTGAATTTGAGTAGGACTTCACAGTTTCAAAATGAATAGATACTATAAAGTATTATAGAACAAACAAGCTTTATATTTTAACTTCAAATAAAACACAACAACTTTATATATAAAACTCAGTTTAGGTAGGCCTATAAATATTGTTGTTTTTTAACGGCTAACTTGCCTAAATGTGTCTAAAAAATCATTTAAAGAGACACTGGTGGCAATTTTTGCAACATAAGTATATTTAGATCAAGAAACTGCTACATTACACACTGTTACTTTATTCAACTGTGGAACGCACAAAGGAACAGGTAAATACTAGATGTAACAGTGACACCTATCCAACGCTGGTGCGCATGCGCAACAGCTTCGGCATGGACTGCGCGTAGACGGTCGTTACGGGAACGGGAGCGGGAGCGGAGCGGGGGTGTGCAAAAAGTATTCCAACCTTTAAAAAAAAATTGCTGGGTTATGTTTTGGTTGTGGTTGTGATGTTATTTTATAACCAGGGAGGTTTATAACTTCTTGTTATTATAACACTAATATGTTACTGTGTTTCAACTTGATAGAATAGGTATTGAGAGTTTAGTTTTGAATTATAGTAGGAAAGTGAAGGAAGATTTAAAATTGATGCTATTAATAGATCAGTTACAGATTGTTGTTCATGTTCATACTAATTTACTTGACATCAATAATCGTTTCCTAGAATAAAATTCGCAATGAAAATTGATTTAATCGTTTTTAAACCGAGGTGGGTATGAAAAATTGCACACTTAATCATGTCAGATTTTGCGTAATACCTTCATGTTAACTCTTGAATTTCTTGAATTTGCGTTTTCAAAATTTTCAGTCGGCATAGACAGATACAGGTATGCCTATGTATGTAGGTTGACAAGAGGTGTTGCTTTCGCCATTGACTATAAATACTGAAGTAGACTTCTCATTGCCATTGTAAAATCTGCCCCTAGTTTTGTGTGTGCCATGATTCAAAGAAGAGAAGTTCTCACTAATCACTAACAGAGTACATTGCTGTCAACTATTACTTATCCTCTCAAGGAGGGGATATCACAACAGTTGGTGTGTCAGGAAACAACCATAAGTTGATTATCACTTCCTTTCTTGGGTGGAGATATTTTACAAGTTAACGTAAACAACCAAAATAAATAGTTGACTGCAGCACAAATAGGCTGTAACCTAATCAAACTACATCTACGTCCACTTCTAATTCTAGCATACACTAAAAGTGGGACAGCTGGGCCATATGGATGGGATGTCTCCTTCAGTATTTATAGTCAATGCTTTCGCCTTTATTTGTGAAACTAGTTTTAAATGAGGTAGTATTGTGTTAAGCCAAACCCTATGATGTCTTTATGCTAGTTAATGGTGGATTTTTTGTATCTATGCTAAGGTTCAAAACTGGTATGCAAATTTTTCAATGTGTGTATTTTCCAGTGGAGACTTAAGTTATTTTCAGACCGACTTGCAGTAGCCTATTACAGGAAAAGGTCTGTTCTTGATGCTTGACGTGTACGATTGGTAGTGCGAAAGAGATCGTGAATAACCCTAGCAGTGGCCAACTGACGCATCAAGTCGGTTTGCTCTGTCGCCTTAGAATGGCAGCCGACGCAACGTGTCGGTTTGGGACTGAACATTTTATAGCATTAAAAATACATTAATTATAAACTCAAAAGTGAACAGTATAACTATATATCATTTGACAGATCATATTCTGAACTTTAATTTTATTACATAAATGAACCGTGTAGCAGCTGCATAACAATGTCACAACGATTAGAAATTGAATGAATTTTTGGCGCAACGCGATTCCTGCAGTTGACACTCTGAAAACGTCAAAACACAGTTTTTTAAAATTACCCAACTCGAGAGTTTTTGTCGCGGGAAATTGCGGTTGGTTGGTACCAATGTACTGCTAAACAGTTGTGTGCTAAACAGTTATGCTTCATTTTGGTATAGATTTTTAGAACGAAATATTGATTTTACAGATCATATGTGCTTAAATGAAAACAGGTGTTTTTTGTTTCTTTATCAAATGGCAAACCGACGCATATGGACAGTTTTGAAAATCAGATTTATATGCAGTGTAAGTTACAGTTACTAATCAAGTCATATGTCATTTTGAAGAGAAAGAAATGTAGAGGAGTTTAGTTTTGTCTTTGGCAGCATTGGTTGCAGGGTTAAATCCGTCTGCACTGATGAAAACTGAAGTGTTACGTCACCACTGAACGACTGAACCTTCAGTTGCCTGCCTTTAGCCATTGTGTGTAGCTGGGTACGTGCGCACCATCTCTTTATCCGTGAATTATTATTAAATCCTTTATTATTTCTGAGTGTTATTGTTAGTGAAGTGTTAGTGAGTATATAACAGTAATCTTTATTCATTATATTATGCATAATTATTGAGATATAGTATTTATAAATAGCTCTCAATGAAAGACAAATTTCAAAAATGATCAAGTAAAGTGATTAATCTTCTTTATCTATAAAAGGCAAAGCCCTGGCTGACTGACTGACTGACTCACTCATCATTAATTCTTCACCTTCCCATGTAGGTAGAGAGCTGAAATTTTGTACACTGATTCTTTAGACATAAAATAGGAAAACTAAATGGTTTTCATCCTGATCTGACCTTAGGGCTCCGCGAGAGACCCCGACTAAGTTCCCATGTATTCCTTATGGACATTCAATTTTGTTTGAGCTGATGAAAATACAAACTGCTGATCTTGATTCATAGTAGTTCCACGGGCTAACCAACCACAGAATGCAGCACACACAACTGTAATAGTTTTTATAAATCATTTACGAGGCGAAGCCTGCAGCTCTCAGCTAGTTTACTATATATTTTTGCATAACACATATATAAAAATAATAATTTACCACCAGAGGTGTTATACATTTTTATGTACGGAATTGAATGTACTACAACATGTTTCTATTGTTTTGGGGGAAACATTTTTTATGAAAAGTTATATACTAATAAGGCTACTGTGAAATTGGTTTTCCCAAATTCGCAAAAATTTCAAAAAATTCTTCTATTTATAATTATTTGTAAGTGATAATAATTTGTTACCATCAACTTAATGACTTTTTTAGATTCCTTATTTCAATGGCCTTACAAATATGTATAGGGTATATCATTATTAGTATATATTACATAACCTTTCCAGTGGCGGATCCAGCTTTAGAGTCGTGGGGGGGGAACTTAGTGGTGGAATACCCCCTCCCCCCATTTTCATTAGTTGAACAATCCAGCATATATACTTATACCAAGTTGGCCTTCAAAATGAATACAAGTATGTAATTTTTTCAGGTCTTAGACAGTCACATTCTTTTTGGAGAAATGAACTCATTTGATCCAGATCATGCTCTTGCTATCATTTTTCAAGCTAAATTCAATGAAGAAGCAAAAAAGAAAAAGGAAAAGGAGAAGGTATGTTTGCAAAGTTGAAAAAAGGTTGTTTAAAATTAGCACATTGTAAATCCTTTTTTACTAATATTGCTTCCTGATGTGAATTTGGTTTAAACAGTTGATTTTAATTTTGTTCCAACATTACATAGTTTATTTTCACAATGTTACCTGTTTTGTTAGCGTTGTTTATGTATAAAAAAGTAACAATAAAGATTTGATGAGAAGTTGCAGAAGGGGAAGGGGTTTGATGTTACGATATAACCTGAAGACTGTGGTGGATCCAGCTAGGGGGTGTGGGGGGCGCGCGCTAGATTGTACTAGATTGAAAAACTTATGGGCCTTATGAACTGAAAAAAGAGGCGGGATTCTCCACGTAGTTCTGACAGCACTGGATAGAAATCGCCACCATCACACGCAATGTTGGACGTAACTCTACAGGTGTATAGTCAATGGTAATAGTGTGACTCTGTCTGTCGCTGTACTAGTTTTTGTTTTCAATATTTGCAAATACTTTATTTGCACCAACACGTCGTACCTACTGGGCGATGCTCTACAAAACGGAGTCTCCCCTATAACGGGTCGCTACGAATAGTTTTAACAGTACAATTATCATAGAATGTGTAGGCCAAGATAGTGAACCCCGTTGGTAGGGCGGTAAGGAAGCAAGTCGCCATATAACGATACGTCCTTTATGTGCATTAAGTAACTTACTGCATCCAAACATTTGAAAGATAAACAGTTGCCGATCAATACGTAAAATTAGGGAGTCACTGAGCTCCTTAAATCCGACATACACAACTTACTATCTGTAAGGTAAAGGCACCGGCCAGGGCTGAACATCTCCTAGGGTAACGCACCACAGCACCAGCCTATTGCCTTTGACCGCCCTAGGAGCACTCACCGCAGCACCGGCCTAGGGGCTTGGGCCGAGCATTCCTAAGGTATCGCACCACAGCACCGGACTATTGCCTTTGGTTGCCCTAGTGGCACACACCACAGCACCGGCCCTGCAGTCTTCCTCAATCTTCTTCTTTTCTGAATTTTTCGTTCTACCTTAGTCATTTTGTGCGCGTTGGTTTAGCCTTTAGTGCGTGTAAGTAAATAAATCGGCATAAAATGTTTGTTTTTCGAGGTAGTAGTTGTATAAAATGTGTATATTTATGTACCTACTGTTTATTGTATCAGTGGAATACATCAAAATTACACATTTCATTGTGAAATAAGTGTTACAATGTGGTGTTTTATTGTTAGCATCATGATTGAATTGAATTTAGCGAGTATTAACAACTGCCTCCCGCTGCTGCGGGACGTTATAATAATAATAATAATTTATTGCATATAACATTACAAAAATGTGTGCAAAATTAAAAAAAAAAAAAAAAAACAGGAATGATAGAGATCAGTTTGTTGTCTTTGTCTTCTGTATTTCATTGAATTCATGATCGAGTACATATAAAGGATTTTCTAAATAATAAAGTTTTACTTTTTTGATGTCTCTGCTTGAATTAATTGAAATGTTGTGATTTTCCTTTAATTTGTTTAATAATTTACCAATTGCATAATAAATAGTTTTTTCATATATTGTTGTTCGATGTACTGGATGTTGGATATAATCTTTTTTTCTTGTGTCATATTGGCTGTGGCATTGCTTGCTAGTAAATTTGTTTTTGTTTTTCAAGTAGTATTTTAGTAATTCTACAACATATAATCCAAATATAGTCAATATTTTGTCTTCTTTGAAATGTTCAAAGCATGATTCGTCATATGACAGATTGTTTATTATTCTAATGGCCTGTTTTTGTAGCCGAAAAATCTTTTTTTTATTTTCCATTGATGTCGCAAACCAAATTGGGAGACAATAAGTTAAAATACTTTGAAAAAAGGAAAAGTATGCAACTTTTAAGGTGGGTTTGTCCACACATTGGGCTAAAACTCTTAAACAAAAACAGCAGGAATTAAGTTTTTTTGAAATCTTCTCAATATGATTAGTCCATGTTAATTTGTTGTCAATAATGAGGCCTAGGACTCTAGTGTCGTGAACCGTGTTAATTATATGGTTATCAAATTTGCAGGTAGGTGAATTTTCTTGTTGTTTCTTTTTGAAATGGAAATTTAAAATATTTGTCTTAGAACAGTTTAACACCATTCCGTTTACCGAAAACCAGTAATTGAGCTCTAAAAGTGAGTGGTTTAACGAGTATTGTAAATTTCCAAATGAGCTTCCAGACACAACAACACTAGTGTCATCTGCAAATTGAATTAGTTTATTCGATTGTGCATTACATGCAATGTCCGAAACATAAATAATAAACAATAGAGGTCCCAGTATTGACCCTTGAGGTACTCCCATTTTTACAGTTTCCCAACTAGACTCCTGTTCAAAATTTTTAAATTTTATTTTAACCTTTTGTTTTCTATTGTATAAATATGAACTCATTATTTCTCCTGCTACACCTCTTACTCCAAGTGCTTCTAATTTATCAATCAAGATTTCATGATCGATGCTGTCAAAAGCTTTTGAAAGATCACATTGGATTGATGCCACAAATTTACTGTCTTCAATATTTTTAACCAACAAATCTATGTATACTCAGCTAAGGCATCAAGTGTTGACAAGTCTCTTCGAAATCCATATTGTTCAATATTGATTAAATTGTGTTTTTCCAGGAAAGATACAAATCTGTCATATATGATTTTTCAATTATTTTTGAGAAAGACGGAATAATTGAAATGGGCCTAAAGTTTTCTAATGTATTGATACCATCTTTCTTTTTTATAGGTGTCACAACTGATAATTTTAGTTTTTCTGGGAATATTCCATGATATAAACAGAGATTAAAAATATAAGTCAAATGGGGTACAATTATAAATATACAATTTTTTATGAGGTTGACAGAAATATCGTCCCATCCAGTTGCGTATTTTCCTTTTAACTGATTGACTAGTTTTAATATTTCTTTGTCACTGGTAGGATTTATATATATGGACGTTTGAACCTTGTTTGGGTAGTTTTTAAACAGTTCTTTCGCTCTCTCCCTTTTAGGCTTTAGATTTAATACATCTGTTATACTCATAAAAAAACTATTGAGTTAATTTGCAAAATCTTTGTTTATATTAGATTTTTCTAGGTTATCAGATTTGTCATTAAGTCCCAACTCTGATTTTACAACACCCCAAACTGCTTTACTTTTATTTTTTTATTTTAAAATGTATTTTCCATTTGAAATTATCTTAGTTTTCCTCACAGTACTTTGTAATATCATTTTGCATTGTTTGTACTTTTCTTTGTCAAAAGGATTGTTTCATTGTTTTTGTATATAGAAAAGTTTTCTTTTACATTTACTAAGAAATTTGATTTCATTAGTCATCCAATATTGATTTAACCTTTTATTTTTAACTAGTTTCTTAGGGATTGTCTGATTAAAAATATCAGTAAATATTCTTAGAAAGATCTCATAACTTTCATTTACAATCTCATACTTTGATTTATTGTTTATATTTAAAGAATATAAATTTGACCAATCAGCTCTTTATAATTCCTTCAGAAATTCTTTGATATAACTGTCAGAAAAAATTATTTTTAGTTCTGGAGTATCTTGATGAGCATTATTGATTTGTACACTGATAAATTGAGTGTCATGATCAGATAGTCCTGATTTAGCTGTAAAAGAAGTTATAGTTGAGAAATTTGTATAAATATTATCAATGCATGTTTTAGATGTCGATGATATTCTAGTTGGATTATTAATATTTGGATCCAGATTATAACTTTTTAACAGAGATATAAATCTAAAGCTGTTTGGAGAATTCTTCATAAGATCAATATTAAAATCACCACCAATAACTATTTTGGATTTAAACTTATTTTTAGATTTGAATATTATTTTTAAAATGTCTTCTAATTTTGAAATAAACTCTTCAAAGTTTTTTTGATAAGGAGTTCTATAAATGCACACTATTATTAAATTAAGTGTTAAACTTTCGATAGCTGAAATTTCACATACACTTAAAAGTGATAGAGAGGTAATATCAGTTCTCTCATAAAAATCATTGGATATATTCTCATGAAGTAAAATACAAGACCCTCCTCTTTTGTTATAATCTCTAAAAAATCCTGAGATAAATTTAAACTTGTAAAATTTGTTAAGTAAACTTTTGCCTTCATTTGAAATCCAGTGTTCAGTAAACATTATTATTTTGATATCTGTTGATATATGCTCAAAAAATATTTGAAGTTCCATCTATTTTACTATAACAATGACTAAATATACCTTGTACATTCATGTGGGCTACATAAACAATGTTATCGAGGTCTATGCATTTTAAATTAATAGCATCATCTGGACTCATCCTTAGTTTTCCTGAATTTGTAAACACGTAGATAATACTTTATTTATAGTTTTACCAGCGATTGCCGAACCCTTTCTATTCAAGTGTAAACCATCCCTGCCTAGCCAACTATCATCCACTAGTCGGTTAACATCGCAGTAAACTGCATTAAGTTTATTGCAAGCCCACCGTATGTTTTGCATTCACCGTATGTTATCGTTTAGTGAGAAAAAAATCTCAAGTGCGCCTCCCCCCTCAACAAATTCCTAGATCCGCCCCTGCCTGAAGACAAATTGATAGAACATAATGTGGTTACCGGCACCGCAAATTTTTTATTAAAATAACATGCCTTGATTTTGTTTATTAAAAGATATTTTTGTAATAAAGATCTGACTTGATGGCCCATTCACAGCTTGCACATTGAAACAACTGTACCCAGAGGCATTGTCTCTTTTAGACCAAGGAGTTCTGTCTTGGGGGATGCCCTCAAATTTGTGTGGACATCCCAGGATTTGAACCGAAGTCCAAGACGTTAACCGTTAGTTAGGCTAGCCTAGCAAGATGCCCAATACCTGTTTAGCCGTATTTCAATTCATAACGACAACACTACCAACATAAAATTTGATTACATTTGGTTTTACAAATTCCAAAATACTGTAACTGATTTGCCTTGGGCCATGTCTCACATAAAAATAAATGCAGTGATGAATATGAGTAGTTAGGGCGGGCACCTTGGCCCCAACATGGAGTCTTATGGAGAATAGAATAACATGGGGTCTTATGGAGAATAGATTAACATGTACTCTTATGGGGGAATAGAATAACATGTACTCTTATGGAGGATAGAATTGGGGTGTAATTGCTACCCTCTGCGACTCTTCTGCTACCCTCTTTGGCAACTATCTATCTTCTGCTACTCTCTTTGGCAACTATCTATTTCTTGCATCCCATTATGGTTAATTATTTAGCCCCCGTGTCCTTCTGTTGTAAACCATCTAGTCTTCTGTGGTAATTGTTTAACCCTCGTGTCCTTCTGTTGTTAATCATCTAGCCTTCTGTGGTAATTGTTTAACCCTCGTGTCCTTCTGTTGTTAATCATCTAGTCTTCTGTGGTAATTATTTTACCCTCGTGTCCTTCTGCTGTTAATCATCTAGCCTTCTGTACATCTAACCTTCACAACCTTCACTCCCTTCTGCGTAAATAATCTCACTTCCTTCTGCGTATCTAACCACAACATTCGAAACAAGTCTCTGGCAGCAAACTCGTTGTAACTAGTTAAAATACTGCTCTGTAATTGGTTATAATAAAAATGCATTCTATTGGTTGTAATTAGCGTTCTATGCTCTGATTGGTCGAGACTTTTAGCGCTTTTTATTCTCAAGAGTTAACTTCACTCTGCCCCTTGCATTTACACTGGTCAGAGGTCCATGCGCTACTCCGGTCGTTGATTTTGCACTTGGCAAATATAATTATTACATTTGATTATAATGATTTTAGTTTTCTAGTATTGTAGTAGTTTTAATTCTCATGTATTGTAGTAATCTTGCGTGCTTAATGACATGGCTAGAGTAGTGTTGTATTTAATTGTTTTACTAGGCTGGACCTGACTAACATATCCTTACACCATTAATCTCACTTTCTAGTCTTGTTCTTTAATACAGTTTTGGTTAGAGTATTGTTTGCTACCTCTACTACCTTCATCACAACTTGTAGCCCTGCTTTGACTTGTGTAGTTTGTGTGTTAGTGTTGTTTTGACTTGTGTAGTTATACATATGTACAGTGCTCTCCCACATACTATATACCTCTAAACATAGGCTCTATTACCTCAATCTGCTTCAGTCGTCACACTGATCAGACGTGTTTTATGCTGCTTCTGCGTAATTGTTAAGTGTTCTCTTGCACAAATTATTATTGTCTTGTTGATTCTGCGCTATTAATTCAGTTATATTGGTGTGAACTTGACTCTGGCTGGTGTATTTGATCTCTTTAAACGTTAGAGTGTTGTGTATTACAGTTCAGATTGTTTTCAGTATTTAATTCTCTGTTAAAGGATGGAAGTTTCCAACATTAAAAAGAGCTCTCAAAGCCCAGTAAATTTAATTGGTACCTCTGAAACCTATGTTAAACACTTCAGACTTTACGGGACTAATACTGTTTTCAAATTCACTAAACCGCCAAGAGGTATCTCTGAGTTTGATTGGATTCGTAAAGGTTTTAATCAAATTGTTGAAAAGGCTAAAGCCAACGCTGTACCCACTGATTATCTTGGGTTTAAAATGCAATCGATAAGTTTAAAAAGTGCTGAACCGGGGTACGTAGCTTTGAGACCTGTCTCTGAAGTTAGCGGTGATGTTCTCTGGGATATTTTTGGAGGCATAATTCAAAGTAACTCTGAATCTTTAACCTCTAGCGACACTTTTAGAATTGACATTACGAGGGTAAATGTCCCCGTAGGTAAAGGGAGAGTACGTCCAGAGATGTACAACACGTTTGACGAGGAATGTAAAGCTAGGAAAGGAATTGTTGTAATTAATAATAAAGACAATTTATGTCTGGCTAGAGCATTGGTAGTAGGCAAAGCACTTGCTAAACATGATCATCAGTATAAAGCAATACGTCAGGACAAGGGTAAAAGACAAACATTCAGAGCTAATAAACTCATAGCAAAGGCCCGTGTAGAAATGCCGGAGGAGGGCGCTGGCAGCCTGAGCTTGAAAAATTCCAGTCACATCTTAAAAAATACAGAATAACAGTCTACAGTTACGATAGAAAAGGTCGGGATATTTACTTTGAGGGAGGTAATGAAGACGCTAAATTTAAAATTAACTTGCTCTTTCACAACGGGCATTACAATGTAATTACAAACTTAACTGCTGCTTTCGTATGTTATTATTTCTGTGAAGCCTGTCATATTCCCTACAATAACAAGGGTGAGCATCGATGCTCTAACATCTGCCCGTCTTGCCATTCTATCTCTCCGCCCTGTAAACTTGAACACGGAGGCATCACATGCCGTCTTTGCAACCGCTTCTTCAAAAATGAGCGGTGTTTAATAGCCCATCAAGGGCAAGTATGTAAATCTATAAAGTTCTGCCGCGAATGTAACAAAATGATATATCCAAGAAAACGTAAGACAGCTCACGTATGCGGAGAAGTTTACTGTAACCCCTGCGAAGCGTTCAAAGACCCCGCGCATCAGTGTTTCATAAAGGTAGATAGGAAAATTCCGAAAGACCGAGATTTTCTTTTCATATTTTTTGACTTTGAAACAAGGCAGGATGAGTCTCTTCCCTCAGATCCTGATAAAAAATTGCATAAAGTTAACCTGTGCGTCTCGCAACAATACTGTTTTAAATGTGTTAATGGGGGTGAGTGTGAAACCTGTTCTGAGAGGCAAAGAGTCTTTGAAAAAGAACCAGTAAAACAATTCATGGACTATGTAATGGGAATTCGAAAGAAATTTAAAGATGTTTGTGTGATTGCTCACAACGGGCAGGGTTTTGATTTCCAATTCATTCTACAGTACATCATGGAAGAAACTAAATTTACACCAAAAATAACTCCTCGGGGAACTAAAGCTATTTTGATTGAAGTAGCCAACGTAAGGTTTGTTGACTCACTTAGTTATTTCCCCATGGCCCTCGCTGCACTCCCTAAAGCCTTTGATCTACCTCCCGAGAAAAAGAAAGGTTATTTTCCACACCTCTTCAACACTGTGGCAAACCAAAATTATGTAGGCCCGATACCCGACAAAAAGTATTACTGCCCGGAATCAATGTTTGAGAAACCTCACGAAGCCTTCGAGATTTGGTACGACGAACGAGTCGCTGAAGATTACGTGTTTGATTTCAAAAAGGAAATCTTGGAGTACTGTATCTCAGACGTGGAGATTTTAGCTCAAGCGTGTATAAAATTTAGAGCCTTCCTTCTTGAACAATGTAACGTAGATCCTTTTCTCGAGGCCGTAACTATTGCTAGCGCCTGTAACTTAGCTTTTCGGCGTAATTTTCTAAAACCAAACACAATAGGTTTGATTCCTAAAAACGGTTACAGACTGACTGACAATCAGTCAGCCGTTGCTTTACAATGGTTAACATGGGAAGAGGAGAAACGTGGATTAAGGATTCAACACGCGGGCCGGGGTAAAGAAGTAAAAATTAATGGAATGAAAGTAGATGGGTTTGTCGGTGAGAGAATTTACGAGTTTCACGGGTGTTACTGGCACGGTTGCCCGAAATGTTATCAATACAGCAGAGAAGAACCTCTGCCGGAGGATCCTTCAGACAGCTTGCATCTCCGTTACGAGAGAACCAAGTCAAAAATGGCAAAATTTAATAACTATGAGGTTGTAGAGATGTGGGAATGTAAATTTAATAAATTGAAGAAAGATAATAAAGTAAATCACTTGAACCAACTGTCCATTCTAAACACACTTCCACTCAATCCTAGAGATTCCTTTTTTGGAGGCAGGACAGGCAATACTAAAACATATCATAAATGTGAAGAGGGAGAAACGATACAGTATGTTGATGTTTGCTCCCTTTATCCGTTTGTGAATAAATATTGTAAGTATCCCGTGGGTCATCCTATTATTTATGTTGGAAATGAGTGCCGAGAGAGAGGTCTTGTGAAGTAGAGGGATTGTTGAAATTTAAGATTCTACCTCCTTACAACTTGTATCACCCCGTACTCCCCGCTAAAATGAATAATAAATTAATGTTTGTGTTGTGTAGAACTTGCGGGGAAACTTTAAACCAAGGGGAATGTTTTCATGAGAGTGAGGAAAGAGCGTTAGTTGGGACCTGGACTATGGATGAAATTAGGAAAGCTGTAGAAAAGGGCTATGTGATTTTGGACATGTATGAGTTGTGGGAGTACGAGGTAGCCACATATGAAAATGGAGGTTTGTTTACAGATTTCATTAATAAATTCTTGAAAGTAAAGCAGGAAGCCTCAGGCTATCCCGCTTGGTGTAAGACAGAGGAGGATAAAGAAAAGTATGTTTATGATTTCTTTAAGCGTGAGGGTATTCAAATGGAGAAAGATAAAATTTGTAAAAACGGGGGACTTAGATCAGTAGCCAAATTAATGTTAAATTCATTCTGGGGCAAGTTTGGTCAAAGAGAAAACATGACACAAACTTCAATCGTCAGAAACTCTAAAGAATTATTCAAGTTGGTAACTCAACCAAAAGTAAATGTAAAGTATGCTGAAGTAATTAATCAAGAGGTTTTGCTAGTTAATTGGCAGAATGTTGATGAAGCTAGTGAGGCTCTAAAAACTGTAAATGTTGTAATTGCAGCCTACACTACAGCTCACGCGAGACTTAAACTTTATGAACATCTAGATTCTCTTGGAGGGCAGGTCTTGTATTATGATACAGATTCGTGTATTTATTTATACCGTAGTGGTTTGTATAAGGCAGATGAGTACGGTCCTGGCTCTTATATTGTTGAATTTGTTTCTGGGGGACCAAAGACTTACGCTTACCTTGTCTGGTCAACCAAAAAGCAAAAGTTAGAATCTGTGTGTAAAATCAAGGGTCTAACATTAAACATGAAAACCTCCGAAACATTAAACTTTGAAGCTCTAAAAAAGATGGTACTAAACGAAGCTGCTGAAATACTAGAAATTGAAGAGAATAGAATCAGGAGAACAAAGTCACGAGAAGTCGTTACAGTAAGTGAAATTAAAAAGTTTAGAATTACAGGGCCCAAGAGAAAATTTAATGATGATCACGACACGTTGCCTTTCGGCTTTAAAAAACAAAAACTAACGGAACCATCACACGGGTACTAAGCGTATATACCTGTAAACATCAAATCTGTTAACTCATTCTGTTCTGAGACGTGGTCCTGATCGGTTGTGTTTGTGCTGTTACACTCAGTTGTATATTGTTTTGTTATATTCTTGTAGAATGTCTGCTGAACATAATACATCCGCTAACCAACAGGTTTTTCTTCAGCTTATACACAAAAAGAGGTTAAATGAAATATTAAATTGTAAAATTTAATATTACACGCTCAGAGTTTAAGTTCTTACTTACAGGTTCAATAAATGCACGGGAATGGCCTTTGGTGTTTTCGGAGTATATAGTAGATAAAATAACGGAGAACTCCTCATCAAACACCTACATCGGAGTATCAATAAAGCACACAGGTGCATCAGGAGACATACCTTACATGCCATTAGCTAATCTAACACCGACAGTTTTTGATGATCACTTTAAAGAAATGTTTTGTAACGTTGAGAAACTATCTGGGGTTTTAAATCTTGAAGTATCACTTGTCTATATTCCTAGTTGCTACCGTCGATAAAAACGACACGTTTCCCTACGGAGCAGTGTTACTTTTGTACATACTTCTTGTGACTAGTACAGTTACATCATTCTACTCTGAGTCACGGTACTGATCAGACGTGCTTCTGCGCTGTTTTTGTCTGTAAAAACGTAATTGTGACATGGCTGCTAAATACTATACATTTAATAACAAACCGGTATTGGTTCTGTTTGATAATGAAGGAAAGCCATGGTTTAAAGCTAAAGGTGTAGCGTCTGCTCTTAAGCATGTTAATTGCTGTAGTGCAATTCAGAAACATGTAGATGACAATGATAAATTAACTGTTGGAAGTTTTTCTGAGGCCCAAAAACAGGGTGTTGGACCGATTGAGAAAACAACTGCTTTCATAAACGAAGCCGGATTATGGTCTTTAATGTTAAAGTCGGCTACACCCGAAGCAAGATTGCTAGTAAGAAGTCTGTTGCCGGAGAAGTTTTACCTTACTTACACAAATATGAAAGATGAAAGTTCACTTTAAATGTTAGTTTCAAAATCACAAGTTCCCACTGTATGAATGTGTGTGTGAATTAAGGTCACTGGCGTGGGTGACGAAAAACCCCGTAAACCTGAATGAGAAGACTTAGTAGATTGAGACGTCTGGCTAACACCCAGACTGTTCTTTTGAACGGTCATGTGTGAATGTGTGATGAAGGATCTAGTAGATTGAGGCGTCTGGCTAATACCCAGGCTACTCCTTCGAACGAGCCGGTGTGAATGAAGGATTTTGTACATTGAGAAGCCTTGCTAACGCACAGGCTACTCCTTGGAACAATCCGGTGGGACTTGTAAAAAAAAGTAAATAAATATAAAGCAAATAAAAAAAAAAATCTATCCTTTCGTTTGCTAAAAGGGAGAGAACTTTTATTTTGTACTGGGCGTCAACCAGGTAATCTGGATTGGCTCACGCACGAAATAAAGGTTGAACCTGGGTGCTCATGCACGAATGGTCTCAAACCCCATTCAAGCAAACATACACTTGCCGAGGGTTTATCACAGAATGCCCGGAGATCTAGATGGTAGCTGTGGAGTCTCAATGGATCGAGGTTGGAAACACTGACCGCAGGAGAACATCTGACTTGGAAACATTTGACCGGAGATAGATAGATATTTGTCCCCGGTGGACAGTTTTCAACGGGCTTGGAGGTATTTTATAGCTTAAGGTTTCTATTAAAGAAAAACATACACCAGTAACCAGTTTTAGCGGACTCGGTATTGTTTGACCGAGAAATTTAAAAGGTTTGGGCAAAGTTAAATGTAGCCCCGGTAAACATATTTTAGCGGACTCGGTATTGTTTGGCCGAGAAATTGAAAAGGTTTGGGAAAAGTTAAATGTAACCCCGGCAGAGTATTTTCAGTACATTTTGACGATACGTTAGATCGTCAGAGTACCTCACGGTCCCCGGCAGACAGTTTTATCGAACTTGAACATATTCAACCGAGAAATTACACAATCAACCTGCAGAACTACCCGAACTCAGACAAAAATAACCAACTCAGAGCGAAATACTATATAATTTCTGTCCTTCTAAAGTATGCATTATATGTTTGTTGTCTTTTAATATGTACCCATGGTGTATCATTTGTGGTCAACTCCACGATTTGGTGTTGGTTACAATATTTGACTAGTGAATGCAGTAAAATTATTTATTGATTCTGTTTGTTGGTATATCGTAACAGAGTTTTTTAAAGCAACTAACTACAACAAAAAGACAACTCTGTATTTGTTTTAACTTTACAAAATACCCTACTGTCACCAGCCTCTTCTGCATTAGTTTAAATTCATAAGCAGTGGACTTGACGTGTAGCTAGGTCCAACACTTAGAATATTTATCAGGTGTTATGTTATGAAAGGGAGGCGTCTCGCCTCTCTTGGGTGTCGGTATAGCTTTTATTTTCTGCTAGTGTTTACAAGTCTTTTCTAGTTACTGTAACAGAGGTTTATAAACAGTTAAATGCAAATAATGCTGCCAAAAGTAGGGGAGAGTGGGGTGGCACCGACCATTGGGTAGCGCCGACCAGGGGTATTGACCTTGACAGACGAGACTCAACTCGAAACAAACAGAACAGCGCTCCTAGCGGCAGCCCCCTGAGTCTATTTCCTGCCAGCCGCCAGTCTCATGCTACCCGTTTAGGATTTTCTAACCTCAAACGTTTTTAGTGTATCTCGTTCTAATTTTCACCGTATATTAGACCTCCATAATTACACTTACTACACATATTTGTTAGTCCTAACTCATAGAATAACAAACACCTCGTATCAAAGATTATTACCACGTATTTTTTTAATGGATGGCTTGTTCCTGACAGTAGCTATGTTAGGTATTGTAAAGTAATGTGTTTTGGGTAGCGCCGACCAAAAGCGTTGGGGTTATGCCAACCAGTGATCGGTACTCCCCTACACGAAATTAAATGCTAAGTTGGTCGGCGCTCCCCAACACGTAATTTAACGCTAATGTGATCGGTGCTCCCCTAAAAATAATTAAACGGTCAAAATCACAACAACATAAATATGTTTGTGGTTGTTGTAGAAGTAATAGTTTATGTGAATGCGGTATGTGGATGCATTAGTCTTTGCAGTGGAGCTGACTCTCCTGAAGATTTTATTTGTGACCACTGTAGGCGTTTTTAGACTTAAGTTCTTGTAACTTCTTTTAGGACTTCGTTTAAACTTCTTTGTCATTTAGGTTTTTAATTTGTTTACTAAAGTAATAATTTACTTACATGTTAAGTCAACGTTAGCTTTTCCGCACTTTGATCAATTTGATATCACCTTAAACTTATATAGTTATATCTTATACTTAATAAAGAATATCTTTTGATTTTGCTTTGTAGAAGTATTATTTTTTACATTTAAATCCATTATATGATAGTTTGGATGTTATTCTACGTTTTATAACAAAATGGAAAAAAAAGTTTTTCCCCCATTTAAAATAAATGGGGGAGCACCCGGTCGGCATTACCCCACTAGTTGGGGAATACCGATCGATGTAGTGACTAAGTTAAACAATTTTTTATAAAAAAATTACTTAATCTATAGTTTTGAGAATTTAGTATGTTGTAGTAAACTAAATTTGACAACTAATGCAGTAAATCAAACAAAGATTCCACCAACACAATCCACGCAAGAATCATTCCCGCTTAGGTGGTCGCCATTCCCCCTTTCTCCCCTAATACAAATTGAACAAACCTGCTAAAATAAGCATAAAGTTCAAAATATTCCTCAACATCTTATTTACAGACCTTGACCATACTAAACAGCTAAAAAAAATCCAAGTGTTGTTCGTTCATACAGCTGAACATTAACCAGAAACTTGACATTTTAATTCAGAACCTTATTATACACCACATGACATTCTAATGTAGAATTGCAATATTTGATTAATAAACTCAGTAAAATTATATATTGATTCTGTTTGCTGGAATATCGTAACAGTGTTTTTCAAGCAACTAACTACAACAAAAACACACATATGAACTCTAAAGTGTTTAATCTCTGTATTTGTTTGACTACCACCACCAGCCTCTTCTGCATTAATTTAAATTAAAAAAACTGTTTACCCTCAAGGTCCAACACTTAGAATCTTTATCTGGTGTAATGTTATGAGCGTTTCGCAGCCCTTGAAGCTAGAGTATAGCTTTTCTGTTAGTGCTTACAAGTATCTTCTAGCTACTGTGTCTAGAGATTTCTAAACAGTTCAATGCATACTACAAATTAGTCCTACTATCATAAATTCAAAATATGCCTTAATGTATTAATTTACAGTAAAAAGTTTCAAGAGTTGTTCTTTCATACAACTGAACACAAAGCAAAAACTTGACATTTTAATTCAGAACCTACACAATAGCAAACATTATCCGCTCATGATGTTAAAACCTCAGTTACAATGTACTAATAAAGGCAGAGACATGCCCCTAAATAACAACTAAAGATCAGATTGAGCTTGATGAACCCAACTGCTATAATACTAAACTACAACAACACCTAAACAACGGCTAAAAATCAACACACCTGAACAATAATTACTTTAATTGTAAAAGCTACAACTCTGTAAATATACTCTCTGAAGGGGGGTCTATCGATAAACCCCCCTTGATCTTCAGTACTTTCAACATGGATTCTCGTTGAAGAATCAGTCAAAGTATCATTTATTTTGTCTTGGTTTGTAACCAGTTTTCTTGTATGTTTGTTTCAATCACAAGTATTTGACAACTGTAGCTAAACTGAAGAGACTGCTCAAATCTTGAGTTAACAAGATACAAATTATACAATCTGTACCCATGTTAGAGAAAAATATCGTAAAAGTACGCCTGAAGTACTAGGGGAACTCCCCTTCCCCACCCCGCCTCAAGGGAGGTCCGTGCAGGACCCCCCTTTCAAATATCAATCTCATACGATATACATCAATGAGCCCGATCTTTATTCGCTAATTTTAACACAGAGCTAGTTTTATTGTGTGTGTGATGGTTTGTTTAATATGTGCAAGCATGACATTAGCATGATTTAATAGTAGCTGAGATCTTGGATGATGTAAAGGAAAGGTACCGTAAAACAACACCAGAAGTACGAGGCAAACTCCCCTTCCCCACCCCGCCCCAAGGGAGTCCTGATTCGGAGCCCCCTTTGAACTATCAATCAAACACAGTTTACATCAATGAACTAGGTATTTATTCACTTAATTTAACATACAAAACAGATGTTAAAACTTACAGCTCCCAATGCTCGCATGCTAGCCTCTACAGACCCAGGACTTATACCCAGTTAATGATCCAATAAAAATACAGAGCCTGATGAACTCAACTGCTTCTAAACAACAGCTAAAAAGTCAACACACCTAATAATAATTACTTTAATTGTAGCAGCTCCAACTCTGTAAAAATAGCCAGAGAGCCATTTTAGCGAAGTTCCAGTACTTTCAACACCTTCATTGGTTTATATTCTCGTTGAAGAATCAGCCAAAATTTATTTTGTGTTGGTTTGTCACTCATCTCTAGTTTTTGTATGTAAGTTAGTTTCAATCACAAGTATTTGACAGTGATATTAATGGTAAAGGTGTAGATGAGGACGATAAGTGTAATGCTGGAAATATACTCTCTGAAGGGGGATGCCTCAAGGCATCCCCCTTTAACTTTCAATCAAACATAGTTTACATCAATGAACCTGGATTGTACTCTTTTAATTTAACATAACAAATAGATGCTAAAACTTGCAAATATTCTGGAAAGCTAGTAAAA
The DNA here is from genome assembly GCA_963675035.1 of Allygus modestus. Classification (NCBI taxonomy): domain Eukaryota; kingdom Metazoa; phylum Arthropoda; class Insecta; order Hemiptera; family Cicadellidae; genus Allygus; species Allygus modestus. The sequence continues at coordinate 330,872,773 of OY776111.1, forward strand.
CAGAGCTACTCCTCTCTAGTTTTCTTGCATGATTTAAGAGTATCTGAGGTCTTGGACTATGTAAAGAAAACAATACCAGGAATCCGGAGGAGCGAAACTCTCCCACCTATCTTATAATGAACAAACCAAATATTTACTCACTTAATTCAACATAGAAAATAGAAGAAAACACCCTGGAGACTAAAAAATTAACTCAGAAGCCAAAACTTTCAAACACCCTGAAAAGCTAGTAAGACAGAGCTTGAGATAAATGGTTCTGTCCAGTTTTGTAATGTTTCTTCTTTACATTGCAGCGTGGGTTAATAAGTATCAAATTGCATTTCAATTGCCCCAAAAACTCTCAAGATATTTAATTTTAAAGTATAGCTCCTTCAATTGTCTTGATACTTTCCCGCAGTACAGGGTTTAGGTTTTAATGAGATGTAGCGGAGGTAAACAAGTACCTAAATCCCAAGTTTCAATTATATCGGCCCAGCCGTTCTTAAGATATTGATTTTTAAAGTATAACTCCTTCAATTATTGTGATACTACCTGCAGTATAGAGTTTAGGTTTGTGTAAGATGTAGCGGAGGTAAACACGTACCTATATGCCAAATTTCATTGAAATCGGCCAAGCCGTTCTCAAGATATATAGTTTTGAAAATTTGCCCCTTCATTTTTCGAGATGCAACCCGCAACATTTTAGTTAAGATTTTTCATATGGGTAGCTACCCCCCTGGAGTGCCCACACTACGTAGTAGGTAGTTTTCTGGGGTCAAAATGACCCTAGGACCCGCCGTTTTTGAGATATAAGCAATTTTAAGATAATCAGACTCAATAAAGAGAAGAAGAAGAAGAAGAAAGAGAGAAGCAGCGGCGCGGAGTGGTGAAGGTGAGAGGGGAAGGTGAGGGGAGTAACATAACATGCAGAAGAACACACAAGAGAGAAGAAGAAGAAGAAATAAAACAGTGGATGGGTGAGGGGGAGAGGGAAAGGCGAGGGGTGAGAAGAAGAACACGCAAGTGGTAACAGAAGTGAGCAGTAGGGGCGGCAGTCGGTTGACGCTAACATGGAGTTATATGGAGCACAGCTGATGTGGTGGCTTCACTCAGAGGGTCAACCACGAAGCTATTACCATAGTTGGCATGGTAAGACCTAGGCCCGGGACCATGATAACTTTTCGTTTTGAGGTCCCCAGACCCCAAAAACACCATTCGTTCGAAACTGTAGATATATATATATATATATATATATATATATATATGTGTCCGTGAGCACGATAACTCTCGTAAAAATTATCCGATTTTGATGAAATTTGGTATAAACGTGTAAAGCAACATTAATGACTTTAAGTTCGAAAACCAGCCAGATCGCTTTATCCGAAGAGGTATTTTTGGGGAGTTTTGTACCCCAAAAATGGGGTTTTTGAATTTTTTACATATAATTTTGGAAATAGTCAAATTTTACTTTTCACCATTGTATTCAGCTTTAAAAAACACACACAATTTGGTATTTTGATCATTCCTCTAAGTCAATTGGTTACCGAGATATTGAAAGTGCTAAACAACACGGTAAGTTGTCTAATGTTATTCTTATGGAGGAAAAGAAAAATTTTAAATCTCGCTTATTTATGAACGTACACTGATGAAACTTGGTATACGGCTTCATCTAGTTGTGGTGTATTGGTATTTGCTCAAAAAAACGATTTTTTGTCAAAGGCTCTTGTAGCAGCAAACCTGTGTACTCAGCCCCATGTTATTCTTATGGATTAAATGCTATGTCTCCCTTAATAATGAACATCAATGAATAAAAACTGGTATATGACTTAACCTAGTTGAGTTATATTGATATTAGCATAGAAATCCATTTTTTGTGTTCCTTGATGCAGCAAACCTGTGTACTCAGCCCCAATGTTATTCTTATGGGGAATAATTAAAATGTTATATATTGCTTATTTGTGAATATATTTTTATGAAACTTGGTAAGTGACTTTATGTTGTATTAAGACATTTATATCTCCATTGGAAATTCGCTAAGTATGCAGGTTTGCTGCTACGGGGGTATTTTAACTACATTCTATACCCGGGTGACACCCGGTTTCCAGTTTTAGCGAATTTCCCCTATAGGGAAGAAGCTACTACCGTATCTTGGTAGCATGATAGCATGGTAAGACTTAAGCCCGAGACCATAATAACTTTTCGTTTTGAAGTCCCCAGATACCAAAAACACTATTCGTTCAAATTTACATATATTTATATATATATATATATATATACGTGTGTCCGTTACTGCGTAAATTTGACCCCAAAATGTTAAAAAACCTCAATTTTGGTTATAGCCATTTTATAGAGCTTAAAAAAAACTAATAATTTAGTATTTTGAATCATTAACCTAGGTTAAGTGGTTGCGGAGAAAATCCAAAAAACCGTGTCCCATGTTAATCTTATGGGAAAAAGGTTTTTAGATTTTTCTCAGATAGTTTTACTAAAAACTTCACATTTCTGTTTATTAATGTGTTTAGCTCAACAAAACAAACATTTAGGTCTTTTAATCGTTGTTCTACATCCAACCGTTGCAGAGATATTCAAAGTGCTAAACACAGTACGTTGTCCAATGTTATCCTTATGGAGGATAAATAAAATTCTATATCTTGATTATTTTTGAATGTATATTGTTGAAACTTGGTATGTGGCTTCAACTAGTTGTGGTATATTGATATTAGCACAAAAAACAAGTTTTTTGTTGATAGTCCCCGTAGCAGCAAACCTGCATACTCGGCCCCCATGTTATTCATATGGAGAATAAGTAAAGTTGTATATCTCCCTTAATTATGAACCTAAATTAATAAAACTTGGTATATAGCTTCACCTGGTTGAGTATATTGATAATTGCAAAAAAAACATATTACTTATCTTCCTCGTTGCAGCAAACCTGCGTCCTCAACCCTAATGATATTCTTATGGAGAATAAATAAAATGCTATATATCACTTATTTATGGATGTATTTTTGTGAAACTTGGTAAGTAGCTCTATGTAGTAGTGAGTCACATATATATATATATATATGCATTGGAAATTCGCTGAGTTCGCAGGTTTGCTGCGACGGGGGTATTTTAAAACGTATTGAACGAAAGAAATATATTGAGATTCAGCAATTTTAAATCTCATACAGAAAGTGATATTGCCACTTGCATTTACAACTTTTGAGTATCAGTTTGCCCTATGGTTGCTTGCGAGGTTATTTCTTTAGATTTTGTTATAAATTTACTCTAGAATAGGATGAAAATTAAGTTGCTTTGTGAAATTGCCTAGTATAAACATACACAACAAAAGTTGTAGCTGTGCAAGGTTTGGTTTTTCATTTGTGAAGCGAGAATCAATTAAATTTTATTTATTTATAATGATTGTTGGTACACAAATACCCATTGTATATAAATATTTAACTAGTAAATCTTATTAAATATATATTTAGTCAGGCAGTTAAGTTCAGTGATAAGCAGGGGAATAAATGTTTTGGACGGAAAATTTACTAACAAAAGTCTTGATAGTTAAATAAATGTCAATAGTAAGTCTTATTAGTTTATTTTAAGTACTTACCAAGATGTCAGTGAGTGGTATTTGGCAACTATAAGTAGGCTACTGAAGATTATTAACCCTAGGACTGCCTTTCGCCGTTTCGCTGGCAATTGCATTTGTGCGCCAGATCGATAATCGCCGGAATCCGGTGAATTGGGTATTTTTTTCAACTGCTTTTAACACATTGAAATTGATCCAGAAACGTAATAATATTGATACCATTTTAAAGAGGAGATTGCAAACTTTTATTCTCATATATAAACGAACCTCGTAGCATTAACAGATCAATATAATTGCTATTGCAATTTGAACAAAATTTAGCGCGCAAAACATTTTTGAGTCGCTATCGGCGAAATCTCGTAAAACATGTTTTCTTAAAAATAATCGTAGTGTCTGTATTTTGGACCAAACAGGAAGCGGTTGGTACCATTGGAAACAGCATTAGTGGTTCTTTATTTTCGTAAAGAGAAATTTGGCATACGACTTCAGAAAGTCTGAGAAATAATTTTTGAAATCAGCTGTTATGTCAGCTGTTTATTTTCCCCATTTTCCGGAAATGCGGCAAATTATAAATCACTAATAAATAGATCGATAACTGATGTAGCGTGATGTAAGTCATACCTCTTTAAAGTCAAGAAAAAGTTCTTCCTCTTTGTAATGGTGCCTTCCTGTATGGAGCGTCAGGTGACTCATTTTACGTAACCGGAAATATGAGTTGTTTATGTTTCTGTTAGCCTGAGGCAATGTGCGGTTTTTAGTGTTGCTATGTTATTATCCGAATTTTATTATCAGATCTTGGTGTTTTAGTGTAAAAGTAGTGTATTGTCGTCTAGTGTGTGAGTTAGTAGTAATATTTATCCTTGTTACGATGGGTAAATATTATTATTTATGTTCAAATGCGCGTTATTGAAAATGTCGAGGGTTTTTATCAAAACTTGTAAATTTTCACTTTTTTTACTTTATCCAAAAATCTTCCCAATATTCAATCTCTCTGTTCTTTTGTGAACAAAAAGATTATGCATATGCTAGTGTTATTTTTTATAGTTTGTAATAACCTCTGCAGATTTTGCTCAAATACGGCTAGGCCAATGCTGTAAATTTAGGTTCAAAAATCAATAAGTGCTTATGGTACCTTTATTTGTTTATATTTCTCTATTTATATATATATTTTCTTGTTCAGAAATGTATTTACTATAAACATATGTACCATTTATTATATTATAATAAAGTACAAATATTAGATCTAGTTTCGAATAACTAATTTTGGCTTTTGGCGAAACTCAAATTTTGTTTTTCATCTCATAGCCTATACATAAAAACAGTTATTACTTTGTACAAAAGTGCATTATTTGCAATAATTTTATTGTTATCTTTAGTAATATAATAGTTATATTACTTTTATACCTTTATTTTTATTTTTCAAATGTACAATGTAAGTTTCTCGATTTTCCCCGGTTTCCATAATTCGGGTAAACAATTTTTTTCAAATAAATCAAACACATTTCCACGTAGGGAAATAAATTGCCTATACTTTGTTTATCTTCGATTGTATATAAAAGAAATAGTGCAACAATTTTAGGACTCTACTTTTGAAAATTATTTCAAAAACGTTAATGCAATTTTGGTTTTTTACATTTTGCAAAAAAAACACCAACAGGGATTCGTGTTATTTATTTTAATCAAAATCACCTTCTTTGTCTGAACAAAATGAGTATACCGTACATTTGACTAGGTTATCAACAGTAGTTAAGGCATTGCAAATTGTTAAAAAAACCTCTGCAAAATGGCAAAAATTGCCTGGGCACCGAGCAATTTAACATAAATCAGGCCAGGGCAGTCCTAGGGTTAAGAATGATATGGAGCACAAAACACACCCTTTAGAAATAACATATCCTATAAAGATAAGATTTTATCTTCCCTACCATATAAAAAGAACAACAATAGAAGCTAGCCAGTTTTTATATTAATGTTTCATTGAGATATAACAGATTTTTCTCAAAACTGTTGACTGCTTAGCAAATCACAGTATAACAATCACTAATAGCTGATTAAATGTTGTTTATAGCCATAACAACTCAATATAAAACAGCTAACATTATATATTCAAAGAATAATTTAATGAGACAAGTGATAATAAATCCCGTAAGGTGCATCTTTCATTTTTAGCGAATTTCCTCTATCTATAGGGAAGAAGCTATCACCGTAGGCGGCATGTTAAGACCTAGGCTCGGGACCATGATAACTTTTCGTTTTTAGGTCCCCAAATGCCAAAAAACACCATTTGTTTATAACTATATGTAGACCATAAACTCTCGTAACAATGGTCCAATGTTGATGAAATTTAGTACAAACAATCAAAGCAACATTTATGAATTTTCCGAAAACCAGACGGATCGACTTATCCAAAGTGGAGTTTTGTGAGGGTTAGTTACCCCAAAGATGTTTTTTTTTAATTTTTTACATATTTTTTTAACTTTATTATTAAGTTTCTTCCATGGGATCCAGCTTAAAAAAACACACAATTTGGTGTTCTGATCATTGAGATATTGAGAGATATTGATAGTGTTAATCACAGTAAGTTGTCCAATGTTATTCTTATGGAGAATAAGAACAATATTTTATCTCGCTTATTTATGAACGAATACCGACGAAACTTGGTATATGGCTTTATCTAGTTACGGCCTATTGTTATTTACAAAAATATGTATCTTACCGATTGTTTCCATAGCAGCAAACCTGTGTACTCAGTCCCGTATTATTCTTATGGAGGATAATTAAAATGGCAAATAACGCTTACTTATGAATGTATATTGATGAAACTTGGTATGTGGCTTCACCTAGTTGAGTTATATCGATATTTGCATAAAAACCCATATTTTTTATTCCTTGTTGCAGCAATTCTGCGTAATCAGCTCTAATGTTATTCTCATGGAGAGTAATTAAATTGGCGTATATTGCTTGCTTATGAATGTATACAGATGAAACATGGTTCAGTACAGATGGGCCAAAGTTTCTGTGCGCGTGGGTGAGATGCTACTGACCCCACAAAAAACATAAACAAATAGTTGTCTTACAACAGCTGATGACAACATTCAGCCGTCTTCAGACATTCGTCATTCGTCGAGCGCCGATTATTTGCCGAGTGGCGAGCTATTTGTGTTGGTATTCGCCAATTAACGAGCAGACATCTACAGACATGCGTGCTTTTCCGAGCACCCTGTTCGTTGCAGGAATAATGAATATTCTTGTGCTGTGATGTGTGCTAAATACCGACACCGTATGGGAAAAGACGAGTACTAAAGCTCGCTGCTTGCCAAGTAGGCGAATACCCATCCACACTACTCTGGATTCGGCGAGTAGCTGCTTGGCGCTCGGCGAATGTTGCATGTCTGGAACTGGCTTTAGCAGAATATTTTTTGTATAAAGGTAACCTCAGTAGTTGTTTAATCACAATGTTTGGTTATTTCCAGATTTGCAATAAGGAGGTTTTACAATATCAAAATCATAAAAAATTTCTCCTTCATTACCGGTACTAAATAACTACGGTTTTAAAGTTACGGTTTAATGATTATACATTGAAATAGTACTTTAAACCCCAATCAACTGAGGCGTAGTTTGACAAGAAATTAACCTCACCTTCCAGCACTTAATTTAGTAGTTTATCTCTTAAGATCAAATAAAAGATTTTTGTTATGATTAGGGTAGGTTATTTTACGCTAAAAAGTGGAGTAAACTATAAAAAAGGCTTAAATCGTAAGTAAGTAAAACTGACCCTTACTCATGTAAAAATATAATAACACCCTTGTCGCAGCAAACCTTTTATACTCAGCGAATTTCCAATGAATGTATAACATAATACATTAAAACACTTAACCGGGTTCATAAGAAATATATTCACAAACGAGCGATATTTAAAATATTAATTATTCTCTATAAGAATGACATTGGGAATGAGTATGCAGTTTTGCTGCAACAAGGAACACAAATAATGGGTTTTTATGCAAATATCAATAGAACTCATCTTAGTGAAGTCACATACCAAGTTTCATCCATATACATTCATAAATAAGCGATATATAACATTTTAATTATTTGTTATAAGAATAACATGGGGACGAAGTACCTAGGTTTGCTGCTACGGGAACCATAGGCGAAATTTTGTTGTGCAAGCAACAATAAACCATAACCAGATGAAGCCATATACCAAATTTTGTCAGTTTATGTTCATAAATGAGTGAGGTATACAATTTTTCTTTTTCTCCATAAGAATAATATTAGAAACGTAGTGTGTTTAGCATTTTCAATATCTCAGTAACCAATTGACGTAGAGCAATAATAAAAATAACCAAATTGTTTGTTTTTTTATGCTGAATTCAATGGTAAAAATCAAAATTTGATTTAAATAAAACATTACATGTGAAAACCCCAAAAACCCCCTTTCGGATGGTGCGATTCGTCTAGTTTTCAAACTCGTTCAAATAAATGGTACTTTACATATTTGTACCAAATCTCATTAAGATTGGACCTTTTTTACTTTCTCCCCTTATACATGGTATATGGAGAAAGTATTGTTTTCATCAAAATTTTTTAATTTGAGTTGTTAGTGGAAATATTCGTTTTTGTGGTCCCTGAACCCAAAAAAGTGATTTTTATGTGATGTCTGTGTGTCTGTCTGTCTGTATGGATGTTTACAAAGCTACAGCCCTAACCAATGGTCCGATTTTTATGAAATTTGGTATGTAGGTACTAATCCACGATATCTCCAGGCGTTTGTTGCATTTTTTGGATTTTTGATTTTTAAGGGTAATTATCCACCAAAAACCGCCAAAAAGCATGAAAAATCAAGATTCCTCAAAAACGGCTCTAACGATTTTGATTAAACTTTAGTCTTTGTAGAACTTTAGTCTTCCAATAAAATTACACCACCCGTATTCCTGTAAAAATTCGGGTTCAGAAATTACAAGTTTTAAAATACAAAAAATTCAGTTTTTTGATTTTTCATAAATAAAACATAAATATACAAAATATTACTATTCACCATTAAAAAGAGCTCAAAAAACTAAATAAGTTAGTATTTTGAATTACTATTCTACGATTACTGGTTGCGGAGAAAATTTAAATTTTCATTTTGCGGTAAACGCAGTACTTTGTCCAATGTTATTCTTATGGGGAATACAAAAATTACTATTTTTCTCATATTTATTGATCAATTTCGTTCAAACTTGATATCCTTGTCAAGTTAGCTTTGAACAACAGAGGAAATTCAAAATATGTTGCCCCTTAATAAACCTGAGGGGGGGAATAGGGGGCATTTCCCCTCTTAAACCACGTGTGTAGCGATAGATTCTGTAGTGCCTCCTAAACAGGGATTTGGGTGGATATTTTTGAAAACAACTTAACTAGTAACTTTTGTTTACGAGATTTTCTGTACATTCGACCGTGCTTTGTATTCTATATTTAGTAACTAAAAAGAAAATTATTCATTAAAGTTGGGCTAAAAGGGAGAAAGTATGTGTCAGTTTCCTGATACCGTTTATTAGGAGAGTTATCGTGTTTACGGACATATATATATATAAATACAAATTTGAACGAATGGTGTTTTTGGCATCTGGGGACCTCAAAATGAAAAGTTATCATAGTCACAGGCTTAAGTCTTACCATGAGACCTATGGTAATAGCTTTTTCCTTGTAGGGGAAATTCACTAAAAAACTTGTTTCTCTCTAATACCTATGTAGGCCTATAACTAACTTAAAGTTTGAAGCAAAAATTCACAAATAACAGCAAGAATAAATAATTGATTTACTAAGATATTTAAAGATAGTGAAACATTTAGACTGATTACTGTTAACTAACATCAGTTGATATTCAGCAGACAGACAGATTTAGGAAATCGTCCAATTAAAGTCTTTCTATTCCACTAATTTCGTCGTAACTGTCCTCTCATTCTGAGTCACTCTCCAGGGATATTATACATGATTTGACGAGATTGTCTTTACCAAACTTCCTTGAAATGTAGTCTTTCTCAATAGAAATAACGTGATTACGTCTTCTGTCCCAATCTTTTGGTCCCATTGAAGAAATCTTTTCCTCTGTCAGGTTCTTGACATTTGCAAATCTGCATGTAGTGTTCCTACTTGCCACATGCCCTTTCACATCGGCCCAAATTAACTTGATCGGATTATGATCTGGATGGTATGGAGGCATCATATTACCATGTGGTGTAACTGCCTCATCGAACATGAATCGTGATAATCGGGGTTTATTTAGCATCACCAGTTGATACAACTCGGGCACATAAATGTCTTCACTAAACGGAATTCTGTTCTTTAGCAGCCAGTCTTTAAGTTCTTGTTTTCTGCTATTTGAATTTGGAGGTTTCTCAATTTGGTAATTGTGATACGGAGCATTGTCGATAACCAGGACACTGTTTGGTTCCAGATTTGGCAGCATCTTTTCTGTTTCCCCTTTTCATAGCCATATTGATATTGTCATGGTAGTCCCCAGAATGAGTTGATGCTTTCCATGTAGTCAAAGCATTTGGAACGAATCCTTTTTCACCACCAGCATGAACAATAATTAGTCTGTCCCCCCTTGAAATTAGCAATCTCGCACCTTTGTTGGAGCCATCTGACCATGATTGATTCTTCATTTGTGTTGAATGAATGTATGATTCGTCGATGTAAGTGATGGGTCAACCTTGTTCTCAGTAAGCTTTTATTGTCCTGAAGGACAAAATCCTTCTCTCCCTTACTTCTGGGGTTTCAATAAAATATTTTCTGTTATTTGGGTTCTCAATTTAAAACCAATTTCTTTGAGAATAGACCGTAAACTGCTTTTACCTCCTTGGAAGTTGATTTTTTCTCGCAACTTGTCCATTAGCAGTTTTGTGGTTGGAAGGCAATTATTTTGCATATGAAAATTATGTTCAGTTTCTCTCACCACGCATTTGTCAAAGGAGTCTAATCCTGTCACAGGCCTTGTAGAAGTGTGGCGTTTGTTGGGTGAAGTAAAACACTTAGTTTCATTGTCATCACTTGCACTCAGTTTCTTTAGTTCACTATTAATGCTGCTAATTACTCGTTCAGAAACTTTTGTAGCTGCAGCAGTTCTTTCTCGAGCCTTGGATAAAGGAATTATAACACCTTGAGTCTGCTGCTTGTTTCATAAACGTAAACATTCTTCTTGTTTTCATAAACATTTGACACTATTTCTCGTCCTTGGCTATGAATAACTTTGCCTTTTAACTTTGAAAATATATTGCTGTTGTCCATTTTCTAGTTCTGTACCAAAGTCAAACTAAATACTAAAATAAAAATACAAAAAGATAATAAAACAAAACAATTTAAGATGAAAGGCGAAAAAAACAAATTAAAACTATAAACGTTAAATGTGAAGATATATTGAAAATATTTCAAAACAACATAGCCTACAATTAAATGTTCAGAACAAAAAATTATCAGCTATTCATATTTTCATATATACCAGTCTTTAGTCTCTTCATATGTCTATACCAGTTTTGAGGCTGACATCGGGTACAGCAAATGAAGTTGTCATTACATATGGTACTGGTAAGTCGTTTGGCTGTTCATTATGACAAACTTCCCTTTCACCTTTGGTCCCTCTATTTGCAGCAGCTAGAGACAGAATTTATGGGTTTGGTCCCTATTCCTGAGAATGGATGGTCCCTGGCTGTTGTATATGGATACCCTGTCAGTTGAGTTGACCAGTTGGAGGGCAGAATGCAGAATGCCCCTCTTTGAGAGTTTCATCCCAGCTGTCACAGGGGCACTGGAGTTGGCACTCTGAAGGGTCGATTTGGCTGCCGTCCCATCCCACCCTTTCCTTTCCTGCTATATCCTATCCTTCCGGTAACCTGCGCAATATTCCGGCTTGTGGATGACGTGCCTAGCAGCAATGCTGGGGTTTCCTAATCCGCAACATGATGATGATTATACCCTTAGTTATGAACCTAAGTTGTTTTGTTGTGCAAACAACAATAAACCACAACCAGATGAAGGCATGTACCAAGTTTCGTCAGTTTATGTTCATAAATAAGTGAGATATGAAATTTTTCTTTTTCTCCATAAGAATAACATTAGACAACGTACTGTGTTTAGCACTTTCGATATCTCGGTAACCAATTAAGGTAGAGCAATGATCAAAATACCAAATTGATTGTTTTTTTAAGCTAAATTCAATAGTAAAAATTAAAATTAGATTGAAATAAGAACTACATGTGAAAATCCTCCTAAAGCCCCCCTTTGGATGGTGCGATTCGTCTGGTTTTCGATCTTGTTCAAAGAAATGGTACTCCACACATTTGTACCAAATTTCATTAAGATCGGACCTTTTTCATGATCGGAGCGTTATCATGCTTACGGACACATATACATATATTCAAATTTTTAACGGATGGTGTTTTTGGCATCTGGGGACCTCAAAACGAAAAGTTATCATGGTCCCGGGCCTAGGTCTTAATATGCCGACTATGGTAATAGCTTCTTCCTTATAGGAGACATTCACTAAAATGATATATATCACTTATTTATGAATGTATTGTTATGAAATTTGATAAGTGATTTTATGTGGTAGTGAGACACATATTTATGCATTGGCAATTTGCTGAGTACGCAGGTTTTCTGTGACGGGCGTATTATTCTATTATATGACCTTACATACCGTTAACTAAAAACATTCATGTAGGTTTTTAATTAAGACAATAAGTTTACCAGTAACTGGAAGTACGGTTTTTAAATGAAATAAATATTTTTAGATGGAAATTCTTAGAATAAGTTATTTGTTGTGTTAATGCTCCCTTATTCTTAATAGGAAAATCTGCCAGTGCCTATGAGTCTGAGTGCAGCCAAAGCATCCCTCATAGACCCTGAGTGGGAGGTGACCGACCCCTGTCCTGACATCCATGGTCTGTTTTTGGCTTTTAATGATCGCTTTTTCTGGGGCCGTCTTCTAGGAGTTGAAGTGAAATGGAGCCCTCAAATGACATCGTAAGTTTATTCTAGGGGTCTGTGGTGCACCAAATGAACGGTACCAGTATGGTACAAAACTACTTACCATCATCGGTTCAGTACAGAACGTAACCCCGGTACAAATTCGGTATGGTACATTTTACAGATTCAAACAATAAAAGAGATAAGCTAAACAATGTTTAACAAAATAAGAGGTTGAAATAAGACAGACTCCTGTTGATAACTAGTAATTTCCTTTAAGGAAACCAGCCCCAAAACTATGTTGACAGGTGTTATTTATAGCTGAACGAGAATGGAGACAAGAAAGGTGGGCAAGGGGAGCGGGGGCAAAAAATTTGCCCCTTGAAGTAAGAAAGGTTTAGTCTAGGAAAGCATGAGGGGTGAGGGTGGAAGGGGTCTGGTAACTAACTATGTTGTTTGTCCAACCTTGAGTGAGAAAAGGAATACTATTTTTATTATGTTCTTTTTCCATTATGATTTAAAATAAAACTGGTTTTATTTATGTATTATTATTATTGTTTTTTAAGTATACTAGCGAAAATAATTTTAAATTATTTAAGAAAAGTTTTAAAAATGGTTGAAAACTAGTTATATCAACAAACTAAATTTATTTTTAGATGAGGTTAATAGGTAATTATTTTAAAAATGAGATCGCCAAATTACATCACTGTACTTTTATTACTTTCTTTCTTTCTCTTCCAGTTTTACATGGTACTTATGTTTAGATAAATATACTGTAATATTTTTTATGGACTTCAATCTTGAATTTAGTAGCCTAACTAAGTAATTTTAGAGTGTTTTGATTTTAATTTTCAGTATTTAAAGGTATAATTTATATATTTTTTAAGTTTCACATTATACATAGTTTTTTTAAGTTATTTTAATTTGTATTGATACAATATCCTCACAATGCGCCAAGAATGGTATTTATCAAACTTTGGTTTTTGCTGTTTGTATATTTTAAATCAATAGTTTTAATTTACATTGAAAGCAATATAATTAATTAATTAAGTAACTTATGCAATAGTTTGATTTCCAAGTAATTTTTGAATTAATTTATCATGAATATTTCAAGAACTTGTATTAATAATATTAATAAAAATGTTAAAATGCAATACTCCAAAGATGCAGGTTTAAAAACAAATATTTGTAGGCATCCATTTTTTTTTTACCAAATTAATAATGACAACTGTATATGACCTTAAGTATTACTCAATCATTTTGTATCATACATCCAAATTAATATTTAGTACAAATTAGTATATATGACGGTACATTGTACTGTACCGAATTTGTACCAAGAACCGAGGTACATAATCTTTTACCTTACTGAACCGTAATTTTTGGTACCGCAGACCCCTAGTTTATTCTAACCTAGAGTTCAAATTGATTTGAATATAAAACAACTATTTTTGTTTTGTTTCAATGATTTTTTTTTATTTACATCTTGAATGTTTTATAGGCTGAGAACCAGTCGGAATTATAATACCATTTAAGACACCATTTGAGATAAAAATTGTTGTTTACATATATATTCACACTATTATTGTATTAAATTAATTATCAAATTACTGATGGAATTACTTGTCCCTATATCTATATGAAATTTGGGAATGAATGTACTGCTCCAAGATGTATGTACCTATATAGTTCACCGATTGATCCTATCCTCAATTCGTTTGCTAGGTTACATAGATTTTTGCCAAATCGAATGCTACATAAATCAAATATTTATACAAAATATTAGTGTGATAACAATCTTTATCAGTGTTAGAAGAGGATGGTTAGGATATGGATTTTACCTCCTTAATCAGTGACAATTAGTATAAGCGATCAAAATCGATTTGTATTTATTTTTATTTTTTTGCAAGTTCAGTTTAAGTATATATTTTTTAAACAAATTCTGTGGGTTTTATTAGCTTGCTTTAATGACTTGTCAATGTACACTAGTCTGTATCAAATTACGTTTGATAGATGCTATTTTTATCCATGAACCCCTTTCTTTCCCTACACATATTGATAAGTGTATCTTTTATCACAGCTTAGATAAGTATGTTTCATCATTGACTATATATACTGAAGGAGACATCCTATCTATATGGCCCAGTGGTCCCACTTTTAATGTTTGCCAGAATTAGAAGTGGATGTAGTTTGATTAGGTCACCGACAAATTGTGCTGCAGTAAACTATTTATTTTAGTTATTTACATTAACTTGTAAAATATCTCCACCCCAGAAAGCAAGTGATATCAACTTATGTTTTCTTCCTGACACATCAACTGTTGTATTATCCCCTCCTTGAGATGATAACTAATAGTTGATAGCAGTATACCCTGTTGGTGATTAGTGAGAACTACGTCCTCTTTGAATCCTGGCACACACAAAACTAGGGACAGATTTTACAATGGCAATGGGAAGACTACTTCAGTATTTATAGTCAATGATTACATGAAATTAATAAACAAAGTATATGATTCAGATGGTAATGCATGGTTTGTGCAGGTGTGCTGGTATATGCGTGTATGAAGGGCGCAACGGACTTTGCTCTGTAAGACTGAGCTCTCCGCTTCTCAAGTTGAGGCCCCGCAGTGATTTGGTAGAAACACTTTTGGTCAGTACCTTTTTATACTATGTCACAATATAATTTTATGAATTAGTAGGGTGTGCGAGTACTCGAAACTTTGAGTTTTCGGCCGAGTATTTTAATACTCAAACTCGACTCGAAGTTTTGAAAACTACTCGAAAGTCCGAGCGAGTATTTCCCGCCGATTTCCGGACGATCGCTAACGATTGCGACCGGCCAAATCGCGTAGAAACGGCCGCAAAAGGCGATCGCATCACGTAAAATTGGCCGAAAATGACGATCGGACCGCGTAATTTCAGCCGAAAATGACGATCGGACCGCGTAATTTCGGCCGAAAATGAAGATCGGACCGCGTCATTTTTGCCAGAAATGACGACGGAATACATAATATCGGCCCAAAATGACGACTAGATCACGTAATAAAGGCCGAAAATGACGACGGTATGAATAATATCGGCAAAAGTGGCTAACGTGCAACTTAATATCGGCCGTAACTAACGATTTCTTTACCTAATATTGATTATAAGCAATGTCTGGACCAGGTGATATTGGCCAAATGACAACAGGACTGTGTTTTATTGGCCGTAAACGAATGTCAAACCGTGTTTTGTTTGTACTGGCCAAAACTTTGTATTGCTACTCAAGTATTAGTTAGAAACCATGTTTAGATTAACAAATATGGAGTGGTATCAAAATCCCATTTTATTATTTTAAACTACAAACTGTTGGCAAATACTCGCTCGAAAATACTCAAAACTCGAAAACAATTGGCACTACTCGACTCGACTCGATTAAAAAAATCACTACTCGCACACCTTTGAATTAGTAGTTTTACTAAATAAATTTCCCAGTGCTGATTGGTTGAAAATTATCCAAGTCCTAGCCAACCAACTGCTTTGGCCTCGCTTGTTCCAGTCTTATTTTATTTTTAAATTCAACTATTATTTAAATCAACGTTTATTAGAAAAATTGGTTTTAACTAGCAACGGTTACAGTAGCCTACATTGAATCCTAGTCGATTTAGAAAAAAAGACAATTATTTGTTTAACTGTTACACAGGAAAAATATAAAATTAATCAAATAACAATTTACAGTCAAAAAACATCAATTTTTCCCAAAATACTTCATACGTATAATGTTACTGTTAATGAAAAAGATGTTTTTGTACAGGACACTAAAAATACATTTAATATTGCTGCCACTATTTGCCACAGTGCCGGGTTGGCTGTGTGGTCAAGGGCCATTTGTAGGAATACAGGGGTCTTAACAGTATTAAGACCAGGAAACTGGGGGAAAATTATGAATTTTAAAATTTTGTTTTAGTTCACCCTTGCAGCATCTGTAATTATTCATTGAACGAGGAGTACGGGCGTCTCGCTGGGGCAGTTCAAAAGGGTCCTTGTTTTTTATTTCTTTTCTCTATTGTTTTTCGATTACGATGCCTGTTAGAAATCTCTTTACCATTGACATATCCACATTCAGTGACAAACTCAGCACAATCATTAAAAAATGAAAACGTTTTATGCTTGGGTTTATTAATTTTTGATAGGTATCTCAGACTTTTTAATTTATAAAAATACAAATTTCAGTTTGAATAGCTTCAAGAACCACATCGGACTACGGACAACAGTTCTAAACTTATTTAGTACCCTTTGTATTTCAGCATGAGATGATCCATGCTTACCTGTTTGTGACTAACAACAACCGGGACAGAGACGGACACGGGCCAGAGTTCCATAAACATATGAATAGAATCAACCATGAAGCCGGGACCAATATAACAGTAAATATGAATTAATGCCTATCACAATATTAGTTATATCAGAACATGATATATACCTGGCTATGCTTAGGTATATAAATTAATCAATTGTGGTTGAGCAGTTGTATTATTTTCTGTATTTGTGTGCATGGCTTTTGTATCTTTGGGTTGAAACTCACTGCCGTGACTCACTGCAGTTTGACTCTAAAATTGTCAAACAAGTTGTTTATGTGTGATTGGCTTTCAATCTATAATTGATATAGAAATAAACTGTTGAAATTAAAGATTTAAGGCTGAGCAATTTTGTTTCTATATGGTAAATTGACGAAGGTTTGAGATTACCTCTAATTTTTCACAGTTTTACATTATGAGGGGAAAACATATTTTGAATCCCAGAAGATATTTTCTCCAAAGCGTAGACACAAAATCTAATTTTTATAATGTACATCTTTGGAGCATCTGCAGTTTAGTTTAAGGATGTTTATTAATATGGTTTGGAATAGTTTAACCCTTTGACCTCCAAGCCTATTTAATGGAGTGGTTCAGTAACCACCATACCTTTACAAACAGAGTACTACAAGCAATTACCAAAAAATCCATTCTTTGTGTGTAGGCTTTGTGTTGAATTTTTAAATATATATTGGATCATCTGAATACTAAAAAGTAGGTATAAAAACCAAACTGAAATATAGAAAATTCCCAGTGGGTACTCAGTAAGGATAGGTAAAAAGTATCAAAACAACTGAATTAATAATATTTATATTAATTCATAATTTATAATAAGCAAACCACAAAGGGTTCACCCATGCTATCAGCTTAGATCACCGTTTGCTTTAAAGTCAACCCTCTCTACTAGCTCTCCCACAAACAGGCGAATTCTATGAGTTAAACATAAAAACCACCGACTGATTCGGGATTCGATCCTTTGATCCAGGTGCTACTCCTGGCTGGGGGGATAGCGCCTAGACCACTTGGCCACTGATCAGACCAGAAGACTGGACTGATCAGACTGATTGGACTGGGTGGTTCTTCAGCGTTCACACTGGACAAGTTACTTCTGTTTGTGTTTGGACAAGTTACTTCTGTTTGTGTTTACATCAATCAGGTTACACCACTTGTAGCAGAGCTCGTAAAAGTACAATAAATTTTCCTATATTTTTATTAAACTTGTTTTTAGGAAGCAGATTCAAAAGTTAATATATTGGCTCCTTGTGCTCAAAGGATTAAAATAGCTTTTGAACAATGCTACTAGACATACCTGAGTTTGTTTGTTAGATGCAGCAGTAAAAAATATATATTTATTTTTAAGTTTAAGTCAATAAATGTTAACATGTCATTGTCGCACCAGGTTTACCACTCTTTCCATGCGGAGGTGAAGCTTTATAAGCAGCACTGGTGGCGGTGTGACGGACCTTGTCAGAAACGGCCTCCGTTCTTCGGCATGGTAAAGCGAGCTAGGAACCGAGCCCCAGGGCCTAATGACCTCTGGTGGGGCGATCATCAGGCTGCTTGTGGCGGCCTCTTCGTCAAGATACGTGAGCCTGAAGGCTACGGGACGAAGGGCAAGGGGAAGGAGAGCAAAGGTGAGGCAATGAAACTTTGAATTTAAATAATAATGAGTTAAGTTGGTACACTGCCAAAAATGGATTTGTCCTACAGTGGTGCCAAGCCCAAAGTGTAGCCTAGTACATTTTAGAACTTATTTAATGGACAAGTTTTTGTAGTAGTTGCCACACATTTGAAACAATTAAACCAAGTCTTTATAATTTTGTTTTAAGTATTTATTTTACAATTACTGATTTACTCAAACTTTTAACTGCAACCACAAATAATTATTTTAATATAAATTACCAGTCTAAACATCTTGTTAGTCTATCTTAAATTTTATGAAAAATTTGAAATGTATTACAAATTTCCCAAGTGCATTTAAGCCATACAAATTATTATTATATGTACAAAATATCTAAAAAGTAAGAAAACATGCTTTTATGCTTTTTACTAGTTGGTGCCCCGTATTCCGCACGTAGATCTCGCAGGCATAGAGCCGTATGTTTTTAAACTTTTACATTAAAATGCATTCGACTAGCTCAGCTGTAACATCCCTTTTAAAAGAGCTTCATTGGGCTTTGGACAGATCTAAAAGTGCAGTGTCAATTAGCTGTGATCTGTCCAAAGCCTTTGACTGCATCGATCACGACATCATGGTACAAATCAATTTAAAAGGTTGAAAACATAATGTGATTACTAAATTCACCAGTTCATTGTTATATAAGGCGTTTGAGTTAATTTAAAAGAGTTACTTGGGTTTTTGGGTTTATCCAGATGTTTCACTACACCGACACTTCACAAAATTTCGAATTGCCCATTTTTGGCACAAGGCCATCACTCCCGCACTATTAGTCACTGAAACTTTCTAATTACATTGTTCTAGGATGATGTTGGCAGACTAAATTAATTTTCTTCATCTTCCTTTCATCCCCTTCCACTTCAAAGCTGTGGATCGTTGTCATTGGCTATCTAAGTATAATTTGTCATGGAGAGGAAGAAGGCTATTGGTTCAATATGATATGGGGAGGTCTTTAGTTGGAGTTAGTATTGTATCAGCATTTCTCACGGGTACTGTGCAATGTGGATGGATCTCATGGTGATAGGGTTCAGGGTCAAAAGGGATAGGTTTACTGGCTCTATTGTCTGAGAAAGGAATTTGTTCTTAGAAAGGTTTAATGTCCGAGGAAGGAAAGATTCATTAGTTTGGTTAGAAATTGTAAGGGAAATGATTTTAGGAAAATTTAAAGTCTCTTACACTCCCCAGGGACCGAAAAGAATTTGTCCCGAATTCTATTATTGTGGTTCTTCTCAATAGCGGTAAGTTGAAAATCATGATAGTGGGAAGTCTGGAGTCATCAGGATGTGTGGGTTGAGGTTCTCGAAGGTGGTCTTGCAGTCCTTGCAGGTCGTCTAGGAGTTCTTGTAGGTCGTCTTGGAGTCCTTGCTGCTGTGTTGTGGGATTACTGCTGTCGGGTTGTTCTTTGATGAGAGTGTTTTCATAATAAGTTTTTGATTGAAATGATTTTCAGAAATGTTTTTTTGTTGGAATTAGCCTATTTATTTGTATAAGTTTTTTTATATTTAAATTAATATAGTGCACTGAATTAATATTTTTGTTTGAATACACTGTAACACTGTAAACAATAATAAAATGTCTATTTTACTAAATTGCTCTTGGTTAGTCTATCATATGTTGCTACTAAAATCTACAATAAACTAATACATCTAATACATTTTCTTTTTCTTTTTTTTATATATATATACTCTAACCCTGTTATACTGAAAGTGGTCATGGCGGAAGATGATGTCTTTTATTTTATTTTTTTTTTTTTTTTTAATTAGCCTTAGTTTTACAATTTGTTCACCACTATTATTTGTATATTACAAATTTCCTATATTTCTTATGACACCACTAATCTACTGATCTGTTTTTTTTGTCTCTTGAACTTTTAGAGATATTTTTTCTTAAAGTCGGTATAATACTTCGACAATAAATTAACTTTTACTTCCATTTGCGCAACTCATACCTTCCGGGCCCTAGAAAGCAAAATTTCACAAATGGAGTAAATATAAAAATAATTTTGAAAAGTAAAAGAGTAAAAAAAAAACTTTTGCTACACTAAAAGTAAAGTAAATATGCATTAAGAAATTTAATTAAACAAATATCTTGATGTATTCAAGAGACAATAATGTGTGCTTTTCTACAAATCTATACACATACATTTTATTTACATTTTGTTGTATTATCCTTGTAAGATACATTGACTTTTTTTGTTTGCTGGCCAGCATTTTTTTGTTTGTTTGTTTATTCTTTGACATTTATTCTTTGACAAGTTATCTATCTATTTAGGGGCATATTTATAATGTCCTTTTCATCTTATAGCCCTTCACAGTTTGTATTTCTTATACACATTCACATTTATACATAAACCCTTTTCATTTGCTATATTTGTAAAAAAAACTATATTTACTATATTTCCTTATATAAATCATATTTATTTACAAAAGTTACTGTAGCGTAGTTTATAAAGAACTGCTATACTCATATTCATGAGCGAGTGTAAACAGAGTGTGGTGACCCTGACCCTCTCACTGCTAACCTGTGCATAGATAAGCACTTTAGTAATGTTTGATAAGGCACATCTTCTGGAGAACGCCTGCTAGTGTTTCTCCCACGCATTTTGCCTGGATTAAGTTTCTTTGTTGAAAGATAAGAGACTGCTTGTAAGAAAAAAATCAGGTTACTATATACATGTCTTACACTGTGTCAGTGTCTAATTGAGATTTATAGTATTAGTAGTATGTTTGTTACAAAATCCTTGTGTTTGATATTTAATGTATTATTTGTTGTGCCATGTTGTGGATGCATATTGGATATATTGCAGGAATGAGCAGTTTTAAGTATGTTTTGTTATGTCTTAAAATTGAAAATATCCATTCTAAAAGTTTAACTAAGTTAAATCTTTGCATTTTGATTTCTTTTAAAGTTAAAGTTTGGAATGTACAAATTATGAATCTACTTGCAGAAGTATGTTTTATTTTATGTTCTTATGAAATATTTTCATTCTAGAAACGTGAATTGCTTCATGAGCAATTTTTCCATATTTAATTAATTGAACTAAATAAGTAACCTCGTTTAGTTTTCGTATTATTGGGAATGGACCTTTGAATGGTGAATAAAACTTGCCTTTTTTGTCATTTGGCGATTGGCAAATGTATCATAACTTCATCACCTGGTTTTAACTCTATGTTTTGTTTATTTCTATCATAATACTTTTTCTGAGAACTTTGCGCTTTTTCTAAAATTGATGGTAAAGATTTTCTGACTTCTTCGATGATTTTAGCTGCTTCAACGATGTTTTGATCCGCGTCTGGACGAAGGTAGATGACATCTGTTACTAAAGGAGGCTCCATTCCAAATGTTAGGTAGTATGGGGAAAATCCTGTTGAAATATTCCTAGTTGAGTTATAGGTGAACACAATGTGCTGTACATATTTTGACCAATCCGTAGGGTGTTCATTGACGTAATGGGAAATTCCGCGTACTAGAACTCCATTGAATTTTTCTGTTAAACCTTGGATATGCTGAGAATATGCTGGTGCGGCTCTTTGTTCTATGCCTAATGCTTGGCAAAAATCTTTCATTACTTGACTCATAAAATGTATTCCTTGATCATGAGTTATGATTGAGAAATATCCAAATGTTGTACAAAAATCTATTAAGTGTTTTGCTACAGTCTTTAAGTCAGCTTGCCTGCAAAGATATGCGAATGCCATTCTTGTTGTGGCATCTGTTAATACTAATACATATTTATATCCATATGACGAGTTTAATGGTCCTAGGAAGTCAATAATAATTCTGAAGCGTGGCTTTACTGATGGAATTTGAGGTTGCAAAAGGCCATAATTTTTGTAAGTTTTAGGATTGTGTTCTGCACATGACACACAATTTTTGCAATAGTCAGAAACATCTGTAGACATATTTTTCCAGTAAAATCTTGGCTTAATTTTTGATAGGGTCCGGAAATAAGAACTGTGAGCCCGTTGTAAAGTCATTGTGAAATGCTTTTAGTATTTCTTGTTTCAGAGAAGTGGGCAATGCAATAACATTTTTTGCTTCGTTGTTGCTAAATGTTTTATAATACAAAACATCATCAATCAATCGATAGTTTCTTGATTCACGAGTGATTTGTTTGTTTGTAGAATCTGTGTCCGTCAATGCTAACCTGATTTGTTTAAGGTATGGGTCATTCGCTTGTAGCAGTGGCAGATTTACATCTCTTATTACATTAATCGTTTCTTCATTTTGAATCACTCCTGGTTCTATGTATTTATCAATTGGATTTCGACTTAATGTGTCTGCTAGAGTGTTATGTTTGCCTGGTTTATATTTTATAATTAGATCATAATCTACCAATGTAAGTGCCAAACGGTTCAGTCGAGCTGAAGCATTTTTAAATTGTTTGTAATACTGAAGGCTAGAACAGTCTGTGAAAACAGTGACTTGCCTGTTGAGCGTAAATTCTCTCCAATAATTCACACAGTACGATAAGGCTAGAAGTTCTCTCTCTGCGTTTTCATATCGTGTTTCATAGTCTTTAAGTTTGCGAGATACATATGCTACGATGTATTCCCTGTTATCTGTTGGATCTGTTTGTCCCAAATAACCACCAATACCATCAAGGCTGCTATCAGTATGAATGAATGTTTCTCGGTCTCCTTTAAAATGTGCTAATATGGGGGGATTAGTTAATGCCTCTTTGATTTTGTTGAAAGCTATTTCACATTTTTCATCCCACGTAAACCTTGTTCCATTGCTACTTGATTTGATTAACTCTGTTAAGGGATAAGTTATTTTAGAGTACGATTTTATATATTTTCTATAAAACGATGAGAGTCCCAAAAATTGGCGAACTTGTCGGATTGTTTTTGGGCGTTGGAAATCCAAAATCGATTCTACAGTTTTTCTCTGTGGTGTTGTTCCTGATTTTGAGATTGTAAATCCTAGTATGTCAATTTTCTCGTACAAAAATTTACATTTTGTTGTGTTTAACTTTATGCTTGCTTTATGGAGTTCTTGCAACACCGTATCGATGTTTTGTATAGCTTGATGTGTTTTATTGCCTGGTAGAACTATGTTATCGAGGTAAACTAATGCTTTTGAATATAAATGTTTGCTTAATGCTTGTGACAGTCTTTTTTGCCATATGTTTGAGCTTACACTTAAACCCATAGGTAGACGTGTATATCGAACTAATTTATCTTGAGTCCGAATTGTTAATAGGTTTCGAGATGCCTCTGCGACTGTGAGTTGATGAAAAGCCATTTTTGCATCTAGTTCTGTGAATAGAGTGCAGTCGTTTAGGCAAGATAGTATAAGATTGATAGGTGGTATTACCGAAATTTCATTCTTTAGTGTTTTGTTAATGAGCTTGAAATCAGTTACTAATCTTTGATTCTCTTGATTTTTTTCTTGGGTTGGTTTTGATTTTACGATGAAGCAAGGGCTGCAATTTTCTGTGAAGTCGGGAGATTCCTCTAATATGTTTGCTTTAATCAGTTTATCGATTAGGTGGTTTAATTCCTGTCTTTCCTTTAGAGATTGCTTATAGGGAGGAAGATTAACTGGTTTTGCATCTTGCACTTGTTGTAATTTTACAGGAGGGAGATTAGCTGCATCTAAATCTTAAATTTTTGTTGTAAATATTGTTAAGTATTTCTGAAGGACTTTAACTAGCTCATTGTGTTATGTAACAGTCAAGTGTGGTGATATGTCAAAGGGAACTTCATTCTTGTCACATAACGTTATTTTATCAGGGTGATTGGGTCTTTCGCTTTTACTGACGGTGGGGTTCCTTTGGTTACTCAAATCTTTTTGTTTATCTGGTTGTTTTAAATGTCCTAGTAAGGTTCCATTTTTTAGTCGACAGTGTGAGTTTGAAGCATTGTATACAACTAAATCGTTGCCATTTATTTCCTTATTCTCTGCTAAGTAAACATGACATTTCTTTTGGTTCCTTACGTTATAGTTAGTTTCAAAGGTTAGATGTGAGTTTGAATTTGGTAGAGATTTTATTTTCAGATGCTGCCGAGGTGCTACAATTGTTTCTGAGTCAAGTTTTATTTCTGTTGAATCTAGGCTTTCTGTTTGGGAGATAGAGTTTATGTTTGCTAGTTTAAGCATCCAATTTTCATTCATTGGAATTTTATATTCCTTGTTTTGTTGAGTGAAGATGATATTGTTTGTTTTAAAGTTTAGAATTACATTATTTCTGAACAGCCATTTGTTTCCTACAACCAGGGGAGTGTTCATATCACTTGAAACGTAGAATTTATCTGTAATAGTTAACGGTCCTATTTGTAGAGTGACGTTGGTGCTTCCCAAAATGTCTAGGGGTGCATCGTTTGCTGCAACAACAGGTTTATCTTCACTGTTTATTGGCAAATGTTTTGCTAGATCAGATCTTATTAAGGCAATGTTACAGCCAGTGTCAATGAATAGAGGTGCCGTTTGTTCAGGGTCTGATTCTAAGTTAACATTTATTGTTAGTGAAGGGAGATTTCGTTTTATGGTTTTTTCCTCAAATAATAAGTCATAAATGTTTGTCAAAAGCATATTTTTAAATTTTCTTGGTTGATGAATTCTTTCTAGAGTTAAATTATCCAACTTCATTGAGTTTATGTGATGTGACTTTATATCTGAATTTATTTCTTGGAGAAGTGAGTTAGGGTTATTGTCTTTAAGTGTAGCGCCATAAACAATGTGAGTTTGAGTTATGGTTTCATTTTGTAATGTGGGAACTGGAGTAGTACTGTTGGTGTTTACTGACTCATGCTTGAGTACAGCAGGGGGAGTAGGAAGGTCACTCCGTGTCAACAGCTGATTGTCGAGGTCACATGGACTGGATGCTGAGGAGGAATGTGAGACTCTGACGTCATTGTGTGTACGT
This sequence comes from Allygus modestus, assembly GCA_963675035.1. Classification (NCBI taxonomy): domain Eukaryota; kingdom Metazoa; phylum Arthropoda; class Insecta; order Hemiptera; family Cicadellidae; genus Allygus; species Allygus modestus. Next base: position 330,898,160 of record OY776111.1, read on the forward strand.
GCCTTGCTGATGTGTGAAGAGAGTGGTTGTGTGCGGGGGTTATTGCTCTTAAGATGCTGATGCGAGAGTGACATCACTTTCTGTGCCACCTGGGGAAACTGTCTGACAGTGGAATACTGGTTCTGGGCTTTTGTTGTGGAAGTAAACTGAGGTTTTTGTTTATCGTTTCCTGTTACTAATGGTGGGAAATCTTGATCGTAATTATAGGTAAATGTATGCTTGGAAGAGGGGTTTTGATTTTGAGCTCTGCTATCATTTACAAACTTTTCCTGACTTAGGTAATGTTTATGTTTATACCAACAATCACTTGTTTTGTGACTATTTTTGTTGCAAATGTTGCAATACTGTTTGGGAGATACTTTGTGGGATTTTCCTGATTTTTCAACTCTAGGGAAATATGAGCTTTTGTACCAACACTGTGTAGCTCTGTGGTTTGTTTTGTTACAATGAAAACAGCAATACTTTGTGTACTGATTTCTGGGACTGAATGAAGTTGAGTTTTCCTTATTGTACTTATTGTATTCTCTGTTGTAATGTTCAGTAGGTTTAAGAGTGCTTTTTGGTTTAAAACTAGATGGTTGGGATGCTTCAAATTTTTTTAAGGTTTGTGTTACAAGCTTAAGCTCACTTGTTATTTTATTTATCAAGGTCTCGTCTTGAGGGGATTTGCCTTGCTTTAGTAAAGCATTCCGCTCACATTTTAGCCGATTTTGACTTTGTAACAATAAGTGTGATTCAGCTAACTTAAGATTCTCTTGAAACTGTTCTAAGTTACTGTTATCCATTGGTATTACTTGGTCACAAATTTGTGGTTTAAGTCCCTGTATAGTGTGTTTTATTATAAGGGAATCTTGCATGTTAGGGTCGATTCTTTTACAAAGAGTTAATACTTCTATGAAGAAATAAAGTGATGGTTCGTCTTCCTTTTGGATCTTTTGTTCTAAGAGAGATTGTAGTTTAACAATTTTGTTTACAGGTGTAAAACTTTTGATTAACTCTTGAGCTACAGTTTCAAAATTTAAGTCTCCTTGTTGGATTTTGGTCTTATAATAGTTATACCATAAAAGTGCCGTGTTCGATAAATGTGCTGGGAGCAATCTTAGTTTAGTTTCATTTGTCCATTGATTTGCTTTAGCTGCTGTCTCATATTTTTGAATGCAGTCAAGGGGGTCCTCTGATTGTTGTCCACTAAAATGACCTGCTGATATTAGAGGTAACCTTTCTGCCATTGTGACTTATTTATGAGTTGGACTATTTATAATAATCAAGGCGATATTAGTTTTATTTAAATATGATATCGATTATGTTATACCTTTGTATATTTCTCAGTGCCTTAAAGTACTTTATCGTATGCTCATTTTATGATTATTTATCAACAGTAATGGCTACGTTTAATTAATGGTGCTAAGCCTTATTTATAGGTAATGTGCTTTTGACTGTAGTTAAAATATTAACTAACTTTTTATTAGCTTTTATTTATTTATTTATTTTTTTTTTTTTGCTGCCCTAATTATGTCGAGATGGGATGAGGTGTTATTTATCTTCTCTAGGTGTCTTGAAGATCATTATTTATATAGGTAATATATTTTTTAGGATTTCTTCTGTGTCGTGTTGGTGCGGGGTTTTGTGTTGAGGAAAACTGAGTTTGAGGCTACTTATTAATATTATTATTGTTTGATATATATTTATTTAAAGTATAATCAGTGCAAATTAATAACGATTTAAATTGCTTAAAGTCTATATTAGCAACTTTAAGCTGAACTGGATTCTAGAATGATTTGTAAATATGAATAATTAATGTCCCTACAACCTATTTCTTAATATCTTCCGCCAGACATTGCCTGAAATATTAGTTTCATAACATATTCTGCACCTAGACTCTCCAAGTAATTTTGTTTTTGCGCCTGTCCACCATGTAAGATAGTCCGCTTAGGTAGTACAAAAGTTAATACTTAAAGTAAATTATAAAATTGAGAGCACTTGGCAATAGTGAGAGGTTACTACTGATCACTTGATTGGAGAGTTTAGGATCAGAAATAATTGAATGCTACGTTTATGATCAATAAAAAGTATAATATAAATTAATATATACAGTTACTACAACAATTTGATAATTATTAACTCTTGTGAATGTTTTCAGAGATAATTAAATTGCTATTAGGATTTTAAAATATATTTCCTTTAAGAATGAATTAACTATGACATTGATTGTACATAAATATACATGAAGGTTTAATTTATATTTATAATAAACTGTCAAAATAAAACAAATTAATGAAAGTTCACATTTCAAACATTATTCTCATAATTTTAAATTATATTAAGCTTCTGTGACTTTAATGTTACTTGAACAAACCATTTTAAATTAAATGCAAATATAATAGAGTTGTTTCATATTTTCTGCATTGAGCTAAATCATTTATCAATTTAAAAGGTTGAAAACATAATGTGATTACTAAATTTACCAGTTCATTGTTATATAAGGCGTTTGAGTTAATTTAAAAGAGTTACTTGGGTTTTTGGGTTTATCCAGATTTTTCACTACACCGACACTTCACAAAATTTCGAATTGCCCATTTTTGGCACAAGGCCATCACTCCCGCACTACTAGTCACTGAAACTTTCTAATTACATTGTTCTAGGATGATGTTGGCAGACTAAATTAATTTTCTTCATCTTCCTTCCATCCCCTTACACTCCAAAGCTGTGGATCGTTGTCATTGGCTGTCTAAGTATAATTTTTCATGGAGAGGAAGAAGGCTATTGGTTCAATATGATATGGGGAGGTCTTTAGTTGGAGTTAGTATTGTATCAGCATTTCTCACGGATACTGTGCAATGTGGATGGATCTCATGGTGATAGGGTTCAGGGTCAAAAGGGATAGGTTTACTGGCTCTATTGTCTGAGAAAGGTTTAATGTCCGAGGAAGGAAAGATTCATTAGTTTGGTTAGAAATTGTAAGGGAAATGATTTTAGGAAAATTTAAAGTCTCTTACAGGCTATAACCAAAATCTTGTGTTTTAGCGAATTTCCCCTATAGGGAAGAAGCTATTACCGTAGTCGGCATGGTAAGACCTAGGCCCGGGACCATGATAACTTTTCGTTTTGAGGTCCCCAGACCCCAAAAACACCATTCGTTCGAAACTGTATATATATATGTGTCCGTGGGTGCGATAACTCTCGTAAAAAAGGTCCGATTTCGATGAAATTTGGTACAAACGTGTAAAGCAGCATTTATGACTTTAAGTTCGAAAACCAGAAGATCGACCTATCCGAAGGGGTATTTTGGGGGGGTTTTGTACCCCAAAAATGGGTTTTTTGAGTTTTTTACATACAGTTTTTGAAAAAGTAAATTTTTATTCTTTTTCATTGGAATCAGCTTAAAAAGACGCACAATTTGATGTTTTAATCATTGCTCTACGTCAATTGGTTACTGAGATATTGAGAGTGCTAAACACAGTACGTTGTCCAATGTTATTCTTATGGAGGATAAGAAAAATTGTATATCTCTCTTATTTAACAACTTATCCTGACGAAACTTGGTATATTGCTTCATTTCATTGTGGTCTATTGATATTTGCACAAAAATCCATTTTTTGCCCGATAGTTCCCGTAGCAGCAAACCTGCATACTCAGCCCCATGTTATTCTTATGGAGAACAATTAACGTGTTATCTCCTTTAATTATGAACATCAATTAATAGAAATTGGTATGTTATAATAAAAAAAGCAAGTAAATAGGATTTTGGAATTTGACTTTCGAGTTTCGAGATTCGATTTTTTAAGTTTTGGTTTCGGTTTCGAGATTTGAAATTTCTGGTTTTGACCATCACTATTGTCCAGTTTACTCACACATACAATAAACGGTATCAGGAAACTGACACATACTTTCTCCCTTTTAGCCAAACTTTAATGACAAAAATATTTGTTATTTACTAAATATAGAATATGAAGTATAGATAAATGTACAGAAAATTGTCTAAAATAGTTGTTTTCAGAAATATTTACCCAAATCCCTCTTTGGGAGGCACTATAGAGTCCGTTGCTACACACAGTGGTTTTGAGAGGGGAAATGCCCCCTTGCCCCCCCAGGGTTAAATAGCAACACATTTCGAACATCATCTGTTGGTCAATGCTAACTTGACCTGCATATCAAATTTTAATGAAATTGATCAGTAAGTAAGAGAGAAATAGTTATATTTGTATTCCCCATAAGAATAACATTGGACAACGTACTGTGTTTACTGCTAAATGAAAATTTCAATTTTCTCCGTAACTAGCAATCGTAGAATAGTAATTTAAAATACTAATTTATTTAGTTTTTTGAGCTCTTTTTAATGGTGAATAGTCATGTTTTTTAACATTTATGATTTTTTATAAAAAATCCAAAAAATTGAATTTTGGATGTTTTAAGTCCTGTAATTTCTGAACCCAAATTTTTCAAGAAATGCGGGTGGTGTCATTTTGTTGCAAACCTAAAGTTCTACAAACCACGAAAGTTTAATCAAAATCGTTAGAGCCGTTTTTGAGAAATTTGGATTTTTCATGTTTTTTGGCGGTTTTTGGGGGATAATTACCCTTAAAAATCAAAAATCCAAAAAAATGAAAAAAAACGCCTGGAGATATCGTGGATTAGTACCTACATACCAAATTTCATAAAAATCGGCCCATAGGTTAGGGCTCTAGCTCTGTAAACATCCACACAGACACACACACACACACACACACACACACACACATACGCGCGTAGCACTCAATCTGAGATCCATGGTTTTACACAGTATTGTGAGATCCGGCATAAGGAATGTTTTTTCCGAGAAAATAAATAACACTTCTTTAGAGTCTGTTTCATGCTTGACTTCGAGCATTTTGCTTTTAAGATTGCATTACAATTTCAAACTTGAATTTTGTAATATAATGTGAGCTCCGGCATGTAAGTCGACGTGAGCTCCGGAAATGTGTAAGTTGATGCGAGCTCCAGTTGTATATAGGTCGACGTGAGCTCCATCCCAGATAGCAAGGAAAATTTGCAAAAAATTTTCAGAAAATTTGCAAAACATTTTCAACCGCAAACCAAAATGTTTGCAGAAAATATGCATTGCAAACATGTTTGTTTACAAAGAACTTTACGCAAGTATGGAAAATTCCGCTGAATGTTTGCGGAAAATTTTCACTGAATATTTGCAGCAACTATGCAAAAAATGTTTGCAGAATGTGTTCATGATAGTTTGCTGCAAATTTGCAAGATAAGTTTGTGGCATATTTGCAGTGGAATATGTGCAGCTAATATTCATTGATAACATGTTTGTTTGCAAAATCTTTCCTGCAAATACGCAAGTCTACACTGTTCACACTTCTAGCAATTTTGCACTGGGCCCATTTTCTAAAGTAGGCCGCGGCCTACGGCGCGGCGGCAAATTTCTGGAAGCATATTTTTAAATATAAATTTGTCTACAGATTAGATGGATTTAAAATATTGTAATCTTACTTGCAATACTAGTTTTACTTTTTTAAACTTTGTAAATCATCTTTAACATTGAGTTAAAATAATTTTTTTTCTATTTGATATGTTATGCCGAAGGCAGGAAGGACGCGTGGATCAAAGTGTTTAATTTGTTTATTCGTCTTTGCCAGTCATGAAGGGCGACGTCACCGCTATTGTTCACACGGCCGATGTTCACCGGCGAGATAGCGGCGAGTATTTCTCGCGCGAAGTATCGGACAAAATAAACAAATGGTGCATTGTTTCTTACCCAAAACCACTAAATAAAAACGAGGTATGAGGTTAATTAGTTTAAGCTATGTGATTTGAATGGCATTTGGCATTAGTTGCGTAGGTAAAAGTCACCTAAGTGAACATTTCTCACTTTTAAGAATTGTATGATGACTGTTGGTAGTATACTTTCCAAAGTTTAAGAAAATCATCATCCACTTTGGTCGATTTACCCCACCGTTTTTGAGTTGCAGGTAAAAAAACCTAATATACCTCTAATTCTTTGGTTACATATTTTGAAAAAAATATAATTATTGTAGGGGTATTTTTGTACATTTAACTTGAGTTCCATCAGACGGATTTTTATATTCAACCCCTCACTGGAAACCCTTATTATGTATATTGAAAAAAATATAAAATCGGAATTATTTTAAAATGAATGGACGATAAACGTAAAATATTATATTGTAAGAAATACATTAGAAATTTATTGACAAATTAATTATTTTGTACAGTCAACTAATGCTTTATATAGATTTGTAGGAAACTGCATAAGCTTAAAGCCATTGTGGTCGATCAAAATCAAAACAACCTCTGACGAAAAATGTGTTATAACTTGAAGGAATCAACTGACTAAGCTCAAACATTGTCTAGACATTAACGTGTTACTCACCCGTAAGGTAACAATAATAATATTTTATTTATATAAAACAACCTCTTAGTTGTGGATCAATGTAATAAATATATAGCCTACATTTTGATATTAGGCTAACTAATGGTTATAACTATGCAGTATTTACAATAATTTCAACCTAACACATCCTAGATGTATAAAAAAATTAAGAAAAAGTTTAAAACAAACCCAACTATTTATTTAAAAATAATTTAATTGTTTCCTAAGCGGTCCATAAACTCAACTAAGTTATAAAATCCACTATGTAATAGGAATATTTCAAAAAATGTTGATTTGAATAAATTCCGATTGGTTTAGACTTTAATATAATTTGTTAGTTTGTTTCTAAACCGACACCTGTATAATGTAAGTAATATCTCCGTGATTGCCGCGTTATCGCTCCTGTGAATCGAGCCTCGTGTGAAGATTGAATGCAACACATTTTGTCGGTAACTAAAGAAACGATCTGGATGACGATTTTGTCGATGAGTTTAGCTTTTAGTTCATTAGTGAATTTCCTTTGGAAAGTGAACTATTAGCATGACCCGCACGGTAAAACTTAAGCCCGGGACCACCATAGAAGTTCCTAACGTGACCCCCTGAACACGTTTTGGGGGGTCGTTCAAAATTGTATATATATATTTATATATATGTATGTATAGATATAGACACATATATATATATATATATATATGTTTGCACTCTAGTGGTCGTATTTTTTGTCCGATTTACTTAAAATTTGGTAGTGACATTTCTTTCTGTAATCAGTTGGACAAGTTCGTTGGGCAAAACAATCGGAATGCTCTAAACCCCTTTTTTGGGGATTAATCTTTAAAATTTCGAGTTTTTGGGCCCAAAAAGGGTCAGAAAAGCTCTGGATGTAAAATAAAATCATTTAAAAAGATGGGAATTAGAAAGGCGAAAGTTTTAAGCCCTCTCTCGTCATCCTATTATTAATATTTACCGAGTTATTATAGAAAGTGTTTATCGACTAAACACAGTACGTTGTCTTATGGGGGTTTTATACTAGAAAAGCCTGCCATTCCTTTGTTAGAGTACTTTTATCATCCACAGAAATCTCACGCTTACTTTCAAGCCTGTCTTGACCTTCTCCTAACCTCGTAATGCGCAAAACTGTACTCCCAGCTTTGCAAGTAAATGAAACCAGGACTATCAGAACAGCCAAAAAATCCATGTTTTCAGATTTCAATAAAAATTGGACTAAATGTGTTTTTTTTTACACTGATTTTGATTTTTAAAAGTTGTTATGTGGAAATTCACTTCCCTCACGTCAGCGTGCTGCGTGCGAACTCGTTTATTTTTTAGCATACTGTGAAACTACAGTTGAATAAATTCTAAGACTATTCGTTGATATACATTTTAAACTACCTGTGGTACATTAGCTTTAGGGTGTATATCCAAATATATACATAGCACTGAGAATTTGTTTATCAATTCCAGCTGCTAATTGCTCTGGTGTGAGGAGTTTTCCTGCCTTAAGGGGGTGCAAAATAACTTTAAATCGTCGCTAAACGAAGATAAATAGCACTTATTGCGGGCCTAGATCACTCTCTCGACCAACGCCAACGCGGTCCCTTTGCGATAACTAAACTTCGACTTCTTTCCTTGTCCCTAGTTGTGGGGGGAAGGGGGCGGCAAGCTTCATAATATGGCCTAGGGGCGGCACGAAGCTAAAATGGGCCCTGATTTTGCAGCAAGGTTCGTAGAGCTTTCAGACCAGGTATGATTATTTCCATAAGAGTAATGTTCGCAGCAAAGATGTCTTACAAGGGCGTCCAGCTGATGCATAAATCAACAACATACTATAAAGTATTGCCAACCGTAAGGGTATATTAATGGTACAGCTATTTTTAAATTGTCACTAGATATGCAGAAAGAAAATTCAAACCCTTAATCCGTTAATCTAATAATACAAATAAATTAAAACAACATATTAGTATCATAAAACAACAGCTGATCATAGAATGTAAGCAGTTAAACGATATTAATTTGAAGTACAATTATGTAGAAAATATGGTACGCGTACGATAAATATTGTGTTTCCAGCAACCCTGCAGATTGGATTGGTGATCACGTGACCTTACAGCTGATTTTACCATGCAAACTGTCTCTTCTGGTTAAATTTAAAACCTTAAATAAATCGACTCAGCAAACCTGTACAAAGTATTTATGAACCTTGATTTTGCAGTGGATTTTTTCATTGAACTTACATGTTTATATGATGGTTTGCAAGTTTTCATTGTAACTACAAATTAATATTGCTGCCAACAATAATAATGATACTAGATTGAGTTAAAATTAATTTACACTGATTGTTGTATGACAATTAGCAACAGTCTCATACAATTGTCTTAGCGTAATGGAACTAACTGTTTAAATGTTAATGGATATTCAACATACAAACAAAATTATATATTTGAGATTCAGCTCAAAGTATAGTTTATCATACTATAATTTTAAACAAATTTATTGTGAATCATAGATTAAGAACAAAAGTTACCTGTTACTCAAAAATCCTGAACTTTTGCCTACTATACATTTTTAAACAATCCACAATTTGTTTGTAAGCATATATGATTGTTATTTACAAAAATATTTGAAATTATTGATGTGGTATTTTTTTAAATTAGAATAAGTCAAGAAAATACATTTTAAAGCATTCACACACCTACTTACATGATTTAATCTTAATAACCAAATTGTATTGTCAGGCAAATGAAATATAGACAAATTCAAAGTAGCCTAAGGGAACTTTATCAATAAAAGGAAATGGTCAAATAAATATAATTTTATATTTTGTAAATTATTATTTATTAAAAAAATGTTATAAATAAAGGAAAGCTATACAATATTTTATATACTACTGAAGTTCGCCATGTAACTGCTGTGTCCTTAAACCTTGTTCGCTGAAACAAATACAAAACTTATTAACGAACAATTTACATTATGTTAAACAAATCTTGAGATGGTGCTCCAGTCCTTTGCTTATGAGTGGATTTCCTATGGAAGGTGAACTATTAGCATGACCCGCACAGTGAAACTTAAGCCCGGGACCACCATAGAAGTTCATAACGTGACCCCCTGAACACGTTTTGGGGGTCGTACAAAATGATATACATATATATGTGTATGCACTCTAGCGGTAGCATTTTTTGTCCGATTTACTTCAAATTTGGTAGGAACGTTCCTTTCTATAATCAGTTGGACAAGTTCGTTGTGCAAAACAAGCGTAAAACGCTAAACCCATTTTTTGGGGGTTATTCTTTAAAATTTCGAATCTTTGAGCCCAAAAAGTATCAGAAAAGCCCCGGACTTAAAATTAATGCATGTATTAAGATAAGAATTAGTGAAGCAAAAGTTTTAAACTCTCTCTCGTCATTCTAGCGTATATATTTACCGAGTTATTAAAGAAAATGTATATCGGCTAAACACAATACGTTGTCTTATGGGATTTTTACATTAGAAAAGCATCTTATTTATGTGTTGGTTATTTGTATCTTCCCCAGCAACCTCGCACCTACTTTCAAGCCTGACTGGACCTTCTCCTAACCTTATAATGCACAAAATTGTATTCCTAGCATTGCAGGGAAATTAAACCAGGAGCATCAGAACAGCCAAAAAATTAAAGTTTTCATATTTCAACAAAATTTGAATAATTGTATTTTTTACACTGGTTTTGAGTTTTAAAAGTTTTGTATGTGGAAATTCACTTCCTTCACGTCAGCAAGCTGCGTGCGAACTGTTCTTCCATTAGACCAATGTTAACTTTCAAAGCCCATCCCTCTTCATCCGATTATCCTAAATCAAATGTATTGTTTATTTTAAATAGCAACAAAAACCTAAGGAATTTATATATTCATACCTATTTCATATCACATATAGTTCATTCATAAAACATCGTAAATATTGAACATTTTGAATTTTTTGAATGAATATATTATATATACAAATTTTGATCGTTGAAATCACTAGGTATTTTTTGCTATTCAAAATGACGGGCTTTTAATTGGCCTTATGGGGGAAGCAGGTAGAGACGTAACAAGTTTTGTGACTCGAGCTTAAATTAAAAAATACAAGTTATTATACCCCTGTCTTCAGCTTTAAGTTAACCAGGACTTAAGTTCAGGAACTACGATAAGGCAGTCCAAATTCCAACAGGAGTTTCATCTTCCGCTCTGCCATGTCCACCTCAGTCGGCGTTCACCTATCGGCCAGTACGCATTAACAGTGCACTTAAAATGTTTTTCGCTGTCGTGTGTCGTGTGTTTATGTTCGGTGTTGTGAGGCTTTTTTAAACATTTGATGACAGACATGCAAATTCAGTAAAATTTTATTGAACTTCAAGTCCTGAAGATGGAAGAAAAATTAAGCTTCTGAAACCGCGGTAGTCCATTTTGGATTAACTTAAAGCTGAAGACTGAGGTAAAATAACCTGTATTTTTTAATTATCTTATCAGCTTTGGAGGATATTCAATATTAATAGAGCTTAAACATTAAAAGTGAGTCAGTTAACAATCTTCTGAACAGTGATGAAGCCAGGATTTTATTTTATTGATAGTAGGTTGGGGTCTCGCCCACGAGGAAGTAAAGTGGAAGGAGGGGAATCCCGCCATAAAAAAGTATACTACTGGAAACAGATTTTATGCTATGCTAGCGCTTAAACAGAAGGGAGACAATAAATCATTTCTGTAGACCTTTCAATAGAGAAAAAAGTTATCTGTTTTTCCATCGGAATCATACAAAAATGGGAGAGTGTATACAAATTATCTCCAGTACTTCAAGTTCCTGGAAACAGTGGTTAGGCCAGTGTGTTGCAGTGAAGTTCACTGGAATACTTTCTTACCTAATTCCTCGTTGGAAAATAATCAATGTAACGAAGACAGAATAATACGAATACAACAAAAACCCGCCATAAATTATGAAAATTGAACTAAGTGCAAACATTTATATAAACTTACTCTTGTATAATTCTAGTTTTGGCCTGATTGAGGAATCTCTTCACGTGTTTTTTGGTAGCTCCTCAGCTGCCTTTGGGAACACGCTCATCACTGGATCTATAAATACAAATACAAAGTCTGTTTGTACTGTAATGTCTGGAAAGTGAATATTTTGAAAACAATAAGTTAAATACCCTCGTCGCAGCAACCTGTGTACTCAGCCAATTTCCAACGCATAATATATATGTCTTAAAGCACATAAAGCCGCATACCAGGTTTCATAAAAATATATTCACAAATAAGCGATATATACAATTTGAATTTGTCTCCATAAAAATAACATGGGGGATGAGTAGGCAGGTTTGCTGCAACAAGGAACACAAAAAATGGGTTTTTATACTAATATCAATATAACTCAACAAGGTGAAGCCACATACCAAGTTTTATTAGTTTATGTTAATAATTAAGGGAGACATTACATTTTACTTATCCTCCATAAGAATAACATGGGGGCTGAGTAAGCAGGTTTGCTGCTACGGGAATTATCGGTAAAAAATTTGTTTGTGCAAATAACAATAGACCACAACCAGATGAAGCCGTATACCAAGTTTCGTTAGTATATGTTCATAAATAAGCGAGATATAATTTTTTTCTTATCCTCCAAAAGAATAGCATTGGACAACGTACTGTGTTTAGCACTGTCAATATCTCTATAACCAATTGACGTAGAGAAAATATCAAAACACCAAAATGTGTGTTTTTTAAAGTTGAATCCAATAGTGAAAACTAAAATTAGACTTTATAAAATATTAAATGTAAAAACTTCAAAAAACCCATTTTTGGGGTACAAAATCCCCCCACAATACCACTTTGGATGGGGCGATCTGTCTGGTTTTTGAACTTAGAGTCATAAATGCTGCTTTACACGTTTGTGCCAAATTTAGTTCATATCGGACTACTTTTACGAGAGTTATCGCACCCACGGACACATATATATACAGTTTCGAACGAATGGTGTTTTTGGGGTCTGGGGACCTCAAAACGAAAAGTTATCATGGTCCCGGGCCTAGGTCTTACCATGCCGACTACGGTAATAGCTTCTTCCCTATAGGGGAAATTCGCTAACAAACCGGTCATAAACAGACGATATTAAAATCACAAAACAAAACGTAAGTGTTCGATATCGCACTTATCTACTGTATTCCCTGGCTTAAATCTATTTTAGAAAGCATTTCAACAGCACCTTTGGCTGATACAGTACACTGATATAAGTACGGTATGGATTAATGTTTTAAAACTGAATTTAAGTTAATAGAACTATCTTAGCTTCTGCAACAGGCCTTAGGCTATTAAGAAATAGTTTTTGGTTATGAGTACTTATTGAGAAATCGCCTTAAATTTAAATTATAAATGAAAATAGCTCATTATGAATTGGCTGAATCATTTGAAGTTTTAATTATGCATTTAGTATTCAAGAGTATACAAACTGTTTCAAAACTGAACTTACCAGGATGTCCACTCACCATGAATTCAGGAAAAAAGCCTTAGGTACCAGTAAGTTAATAGGAAATATGTGTCTATCCAAAATTGCGGAAATTTAGTTTAAATTAATAGCCAACGTTCCAAACTCCCTAAAAAGTGTATTTAACACTATTAAAATGTAAAATGTGAAAGGGGCCCATAAAGTGGGGAATATAAGCGAAAAAGTAACTACCGTACGTCACATAATTAACTCATCGACCAAAAATGACAATCATACTGTGTGATGTCGGCAGAAAATAAGGGTTAAATAAAAATGTATTTAAATTCATTAGTTGATAACTAATTGCACTAAATTATTATTTGCCAGTCGAAAAATCATAGAAATTTTGCAAGTCCAACCAATAAGTTAAATAATAAGCTAAATTAGGTCAAGACCTTATTTGGTATTTGCATGAAAGTAGGCCTAGCTATGTTTGCCATAGATCCAGAAAAATTAAATAAAAATAAAAATTGGACTGTCAAGTCAAGAAAATGGAAGGGCCCCTCTCGTGAATTTTGCCTTGATCCCCGCAAATCCTAAGGCCGCCACAATTCCAAAATAAATATTTCCAACAAATGATAATTAGACCTGCTTTAGAATCGCCCTGTAATCTAATCCAATGTCTAAATCTCATCTACACTAGTCTGACAGGGAAATATGAACATTTTATGAAACATTGTATTTTTAACGAAGTGACTACGTACACGTCCAATGTAAAGGCAAATTCACATCGCTACCGCTTAGGTTAGGATAGGTTAGGTTACGTTACGTTACTTTAGGTTATGTTAGGTTACGTTACCTTACGTTAGGTTAGGTTAGGAGGTTTTCTGGCTCTCAATCTGTTTTAAAAATCACAGGAAAACTAACGTACGGTGCATAATTTGGAACGGGCGTGAACAGTAGCGGCTCACGTCGGACGTGTACGTAGCCTCTGTCTATTTTTAACACCATACAAACAATCTTAACCAACTATTAATTTTAGGCTAAATCAGCTATTTAACCTCAAAAAAAATCTACTAACCTTCAAGGTAAAATTATCTAAAGATGTTATGATACTCTAAGCCTCTAAGTATTAATTATTTAGTATTCATAATGACTAATTGTTAAATACATTTTACTACATTATTATAGTTTAAACAAAAAAACTGCAACATTTAACCCCGTATAGGTTATTGGTCTTGTAGTAGTCCTACCCACCGAGTTAAACATAAACAAATCTAGGAACAACCCAAATGACAGAGATCCGTCTAAGCTTTTTTATTTTTCTTCCATAAACCGATTATTTTAAAACCAAAGTCGGCCTATTACCACTGTTATGACCGTACTATAAATAATTAATTAAATCTGAAGGCCTCTTTGAATTTGAAATTATTTTATCACCTAAGTATTTTTACTTTAAAACTTAACCTTTAGATACATCAACAATAACAGTATCAGTAACATAAAAACAAACAGTAAACAATTGTACAGTAATTAGGGTTAATAATAATAATTTGTACCGGGGTACTTACCAAGTTTACACAACAGTTTTCCTCTTCCACTCATTGTATAACATTATCCAGTTCTTCGGCATATCCCCACGACCAGGGAACTGCAAAATCTCTCACAGTCCCATGCGCCAAAGACTTTGATCATGGATCCCACTTCGACCGTATGAAACTTTTCGTGTGTAATCTAGGAGTGTAAAAGCGATGCTAGCGCGACGTGGTGTCACTATCTGGAAGCTTATACACTCGCACACTTTGGGAAAACGCATGATAGTGAGCTCCACCTCATTTCGGCTGATTTCGGGTATTTCCGTGATTCTCTATTCGTCAGGATAGCCAATTAGAGGCTAGTTCAATCCGAGATCCGGGGGGTCGGAGCTCACATTGAAAACGGAGCTCACATTGTTGGTGTGTATCCATATAACGGATCTCACGATGTATGCCGCGCAAACACACACACACACACACACACACACACACACACACACACACACACACACACACACACACACACACACACACAGACAGACATCACGTAAAAACCACTTTTTTGGGTTCAGGGAGCACCAAAACGAATATTTCCACTAACAACTCAAATTCGAAAATTTTTACGAAAGCAATACTTTCTCCATATACTATGTATAGGGGGAGAAAGTAAAAAGCAATTTTAATTTCCATCAGAAATTTGTTTGGGTTAAACAAAATTGTAATTACAACATAATATTGTTTTTCTTTAATCAGTGATGGAAAATGTCCACAGTAATTTATATTAATAACATAAACTCACCATCACCAACAATAAATTTGAAACAATGAATAAAAAAATAGTTATAATAACTTTGTTTGTTTCAGCTGTGAAACCTACACCAGGGAAAGACATCCGGAACTTTTTTAAGAAACCATTTCATAGAAATGGAAACAACTCATCATCACCATCTAACTCATCGACTAGTGAAAAAGTTGGAAGCAATGTGTTTGGTTTTAAAAACTTTGCTTCTGACCATCCTGCTGCAACCAGTGTTAAACCTTCAAATAAAGGAGTCAATCAAGTTGTTGGATTCGGAAATCTTTCTTCCAATGGATCCCAGTCTCTCCCCTACACTCCACCAAGGACATTAGGAGGTGGCCATGTTTTAGGGGGAGGAAAAGAAAGAAACATGAAAGGAAAAAATAGATCATCAACTCCAAGACCAAGAGGTGGAATGTTAGCCAATCGAGGGGGAGGGACTTTGGTTGTTTCAGGGACAACAAACAAAAACAAAACAGATGAAAAACCTCCAAGTCCTAACACTAAATTAAGAATAGATAATTTCAAAGTTTTTTCTGGTTCTGGTTTTGCTTTGGGTGGCAGTTCAGGTAACACTGATAGATCTTTGAGTCGTCTTTTGAGCCTCGGAAATGAGCCAGAGAATAAAAAGCTGAAAACTGATGCAGAAAGTATGAAGAAGCTAGAGCGTAAACATTCTTCTGGTGATTTGTGTATTGGTAATGACAATAAGGAAGATATATGCAAGTGTTCTGTTTGCAATGAAAGTATGCCTCGAGAAGAAATTGAAGTTCATTTGGAAAGTTGTGAAGGACTAAAAAATGTTTTCAACAATAGTAGTGTAGGGTATGATGTTGACCTTGAAGAGATAAGTGAAATTAATAAGAAATCTAAGATCACATCATGTCCTGTGTGTGCCTTGAATATTGCAGGTGACATCAACATCCATCTAGATGAATGTTTGACCACATCTGGAATTCTAAATATATTTGATCAACCTACAAACGAAATATTCAACCAACCCATGGGTGCAGTTGTAGGTAAATCCACTGTAGATAGTGACATATTTGATCAACCCACTATTGTAATAAACAATTCAGACTCACCAATTCTTATCCATGATGGGAATACTCCCAGAGAATCACCCATTGAAATTAGTGATACTGAATCACCGCTTGTTTTCCGCAATGGAAATATTTGTAAACCCAAATATGAATATGACAGTGACCTAGAAATTATTGAGCCTGAAAACAGAGTTGCTTGTATGATTTGTGGAATGCGATTCGGTGAGTCAAGAATAAATTCTCATGTCAACGAATGTCTTGATTCACAGGAAGATTAGAAAGACAAACACCTGTTCCTACTTAAAATAAAGAAAAATTGTACCTCCCTGTACTCACGGATGAATTTTATTCTGTTCGTATTATCTAGTCTGTGTGTTTGTTCTACTTGTATTACTTGCTTTATAAGTCATAGATGATGCCAATTTTCACTAACATACAGTTTTCAGGCATCACAAGAACAAATACTGAGTAAAATATATCAAAACTGGTACTTATTACTATGTCCAATTTTACTTATTTGTGTAGTTAAAGGTGTAACATCATAACTTTTATCTACGAAGTAAATATGAATCTGTAACTCATCCATCTCCATAAAAATGTATTGTAATTTGTGAGTGTTACCTCACTTTTATTTCTTAATATTAAATAATGTGTTATCCTTTTTGTACAATGATATTCATATAAATTTTATAATAAAGCTGTTACATTAAAAAAAGTTGTGTTTTTTTACTCAGTTGCCTTAGTTTAGTGTTTGTACAAACTCAGGGAGTTGCAAATTTTGTGGCAAACACTTAAGTATTAGAAATATCGCTAAATATGCTTGATGGATGAATCGTGGGAAAACCCAATTTTATTTTCTATTGAAATGGTTTAGCATAGAGAAATTTAGCAATAGCAATGTCTGTTACATTTAATCTCGGTTTAAGTAGTTGAAGTAAATTTATTATTAAATTCATGACATCAATTTTTTTAAATAATGGTCTGAATAAAATTATAAGGGTTACTTGAATTATGTATATATCCGATGTTTTCACGACACAGAAACTTCTCTAAATTTTGATATATTAAATAAATACCCCCGTAGCAGCAAACCTGCGTACTCAGCGAATTTCCAATGCATATATATGTACCTTGATACCACATAAAGCCACATACCAGGTTTCATCAATGTACATTCATAAATAAACGATTTATGACATTTTAATTATTCTCCATAAGAATAACATGGCGGCTGAGTATGCAGGTTTGCTGAAACAAGGAACATAAAAATGGGTTTTTAAACAAATATCAATATGACTCAACTAGGTAAAGCCACATACCAATTTTTATTAATTTATGTTCATAGTTAACGGAGATGACATTGCACTTATTCTCCATAAGATTAACTTTGGACAACGTACTGTGTTTAGCACTTTCAAAATCTCTGTAACCAATTGACGTAGAGCAATGATCAAAATACCAAATTGTTCGTTTTTTAAGCTGAATTCAATGGTGAAAATTAAAATTTGATTTACTAAAATTGTATACGTAAAAAAAAACATTTTTGGGGCACAAAACCCCCGTAAAATACCCCTTTCGATGGAGCGATCTGGCTGGTTTTCGAACTAAAGTCATAAATGTTGTATTACGTGTTTGTACCAAATTTCATCAAAATCGGACTATTTTTACGAGATTTATCGCACCCACGGACACACACACACACACATATATATATATATATACAGTTTTGAGCAGATGGTGTTTTTGGCATCTGGGGACCTCAAAACGAAAAGTTATGGTCTTGGGCCTAGGTCTTACCATGCCGACTACGGTAATAGCTTCTTCCCTGTAGGGAAAATTCGCTAAAAGTGATTTTTGTTAAAAATGTACCGTATGCAGGTTCTTAGTCAGGGTGCGAACAGAAAAGCTTATCCATTTATCATATAAATGTGTGACTTTTCTTGATCTAAAAACACCTAAAAATTTGTTTAAGAGTGTTAATTATTTACAAAAAATTCTTCTAAATTGGATTTACAAAAATGTAAATGTATGTACATAAAGGCAATTGTACAGGAATTTTTCTGGTTTAATCAAAGTATTTATTTATATTTTGCCTCCTAGATAGTATGTTTAGGCTATTGATGAAACAAGTCTGAAGTAAGTAAATTTGGAAATGGCCCGAAGTAGGCTGCAAATTATTAATTTACACCATTGCTTAAAAAGAAGGTTGGAGTCGGTTTATAGATAAGTACAAAATAGTCTTTCTTTCAAATAACTAATATGTGAATTTGGTTTGTGTCCACCACAAATTTTTTAAGTGACAGAAGATAGATATTTCCTGTACAACAGCAGCATTACAAAATTTTAAAAAATAAATAAGATACCCATTCATGATTTTTATTAGTTGTCAATAAGTAAATTGTATTAACTTTTTACATTACTGTTTACCTGTTATAACCATTCATTCCTTGAAACTATTAATAGTAATTATTCCATTCAACACAAACGATTTTAACTAAATCTGATCATTGAACAAGGTCTTCTGGACAGAAATACAGTCTTATCACTGATCCCATCGCATATTAGTGTCTCTAAAGATGGGGGAAGATAGTTTGTCTGACTCAGTTTGCATTAGCATCTATGTAGTTTGAAGCAGATATCAATGGAATATAAAAATGAGTAAGTACTTGCCTATGTGTATATTTAATTCCACACTAAACTAATATTGTTTTGATTTGAGTTGTTTCAATTTTTCATAATATTTTATCTAAATCTAACAAATGTATCTGTTAATTGTTTATCTAAATCTTTACATACATTTTAGATATTACTTTTGGTTTTATATTTATTTGTTTTCGTTAGCATAGCTTGTTATATATTTGATTACGGTAAGTATGAGTATTATCCAGATTTTGATTCCAATACACAATGGACATTTGGATACTGTAAACTAGTAAAAAGTTTCAAACAAATAACAAAACATGTCAACTTGTGCTGTTGTGACGTCAAATAATACAAAGGATTAATTTACATTTTTACTATTTTCTCATTTTGTCACTACAGCGGACGCTCTTTTAACCAGCAAGTTTGGCACCACGGCCATGCCGGATAACTGAGTTGGCCGGATAATAAAACATATATAATTTTTAAAGGGGATTAACTATATACAATACCCAAATGAACGAAACACATATTTTACATGATAGGTTGTGAAGAAAACACTGAGTACAAAATCTAAACAGTCTAAACACTGAAAAATGACGGGCACAGACCAGTGGCTAGTATCAGTATAGACTGATAATAACATAACCAGAAAAAGCCGATCGTATGTGCCTCGGCCGATGCCAGTCAGTAGAACGTGTCGGTTTTTAGAATGCCGGATAAAAGAGCTACTACTGTAAGTAATTATAATCGCAACACTTTTCCCCAACAAATCACAGTTCTTATTGCAATTTACAGTTTACTAATATTATAAAGCTAAATGTCTGAATGTGCGCTTTTTTGTTGCTCCGTCACACTACACTCACATACTACTGAATTGATTGTCGGAAAATAGCTAATACACCCAAAGCAAACATGTAGGCTCATTCACTCTTTAGAAGATCCTTTAGGACTCCAACCCATTGGCCTTCAATATTTCAATGTTAATCTAATAATCATTCAGGTTTATTGGATCAAATGATTACTTAAACAGGATGTTCATTATTTTGCATCGTTAAAATAGTACGAGGCACGTTTATATAGGTTTAAAATAGTACGTTAAAATAGAACACAGAATGCAGCACACATTAACCATCACAGTAATTTCATTTGCTAATTTTTGTCATTTGATGCATGCCTACGTAGGCATCAGTGTAGAAGTAAATTTACTGGAGATAAAACTGAAAATTCATATAGACTATACCATTAATGATAATCAACAAGAAAATAAAGACCCGGCCATAGCTTAGTGTGAAAAGCTGTCCAATGACAGTCAATGTTTTTGATAAAATCTATTTTTAGAAAAATATTGCAGTTTTCTGAATATAAAGTAATTATTTTTATTTGTGGCCATATGAAATATTAGTATCTGGATTATTAGCTCAATATGTAGGTATCCTTAGAGGCGGGGCCACCTTACATTAAATCCGGTAAATAATATTTGTCTGTAAGATTGTTTGGTATAGTACGGGGGTCGTGAAACTAAGTTTGCGACTTCGAAAGCCAAGGGGAGAACTTTTGGTAGGCGAAAAACCTAAAATCTTTTGCAATTTTTTCATTTTTGTGCTTGTAACTCTTAAACAATTCTACATACAAATATTATACTTGACAAATTTAAAATTGAAAACAAATACTATAAAATGTACTGGTCAAATATATATAAATTATGTTGCGTAGTTTTTATTCTATGACTTTGAAATCCAACGAAATTTGCTGATAGACCTTAAATTTACCGAGCTTTTGTTAGGTTTTTGCTTGTAACCCCGAAACGACGTTTCGTACAGAACATTATACTTCCTGAACATGAAGTAAACAATATTGTCTATAAAATTAAAGCGTCAAATATATTATTCTATTGTCTGGTTTGTATTCTACATAGCTTTGAAATTTGAGAAAATTTTCTCATAGGCCTAAATTTTCCCGCATAGGCCTATCTTTCAGGGCTTTGCATGTAACCCCTTAATGACGCCTCGTACAGAAAACTTTAAACTTGACAAATGTGAAGTAAATAAAATTGTCTATAAATTCACTGGTCAAATGTACTATTATAGTGTGTGGTTTGTGTTCTAAAGAACTTTGAAAGTCGACGGAATACTAAAAGTTCAGAAAGGGTTGGTTGCTCCAAGACAAAGACTTCAGTCGATATCAGGTTTTATCAAAGAACACTCCCTGCTGTTTCCTAAGGTTTTTTTGGGGGGATGAAAGAAATAAGAAACACCTGATTAACATATTAAAAGACCGTTTGGAATAATAATACCTACTAATATTGATTCCACGACAATGATTTAACAATGTATCAGATTTTACAAAAAGATTTATGGGAGAATCTTAAAACCAGGTAAGAATCTTTAAACTATCCAAGAAGTTGTATGCAAGTTTTGGCGGCAGCAGAGATCGTGGATGTACTCATTGTAAATACAGCTTTGTCACAATCGGCTTGTTTATATGGCGTTATTATTTACATTGAGAATGTAGACGTGCTCGTTGTGATTACAGGCAAAATCCAAACAAAAACTATGTGTATCCTCTATGCCAGTGGTTCCCAAAAGGTGGTCCGCGGACCCCCAGGGGTTACGCGAGAGTTTTTCAAGGAGTCCGTGGCGGCAAGCTGGTATATTAAATCGAACTACGGTATATGTTTTTATTCAGGAAATTTAATTTCTTTAACAACAACTAGCCTAAATATAATCCATAACCTGTTTTGAATAATAATAATTTTAGCTGTCGAGAGAGTTATACAAATAGAGGATCTATTATGGTGTTCTCCCACTATACCTGCATAACTGGCATCTGGCACCAACATCCCTCCGTCCCTTCCACCCTTTACTCTTTTCCGTGCTGCAGTAATTACCCAGTTTTGGGTAATGTCAAGATTGTGTAGAAATTATGAGGGGGTTACAACTGTATTGCCGACTAAAAGATGGTATTTTCTTGGCAGATGGCAGGCAATATTTCAAAGTCAGTCTGGCAACTCTGTGTAAGTGTAGGCCTAAATGAAGTCCAGCTGTCAACAGCCTAGTCCTAGCTTTATTTAACAGCATGAGTAACAAATTTAATTCTAGTAAAAGAATTAGTATTTGGAATTAGGATTTACATATGTTAGCTCTGAAGAGCCACGACCTCAATGTGTAATTTGCCTTCACGTTTTGAAATTAGATTTCTGGCTAATTGTGCAACGAGACCACAAGACGTTATCTCTGAAAGCAATGACACATTTAACACCATTTTGTACAACCTAAACATGTTAATAGGTTTTACATGAAGAATATATATACAGATAATTTATTTAAAAATTAACATCTTTTCACCAATGTGAATTGCCTCAAGACAAAGAATACTTGTACAAAAATTTTGGTATTTAAATTTGGTTGTATAGATGCTTTTTTAATATACTAATTGAGTATTTTACTGCAGTCTGAGCAACTAATGTCAAAATTTTGTTATCTAATTTAAATCTTCTCCACATTTCCTGAACAAAACTTGGAATTGTTCCTCTTGCACCAATTAAAATACCAATGACCTCAAAGTTTCTTATGTTGTACTTTTCATTGAAATATTTAAATGTTTGTTCATAAATTTTCTTTTTTTCTTGGTGTACTTCTGAGGTTTGATCAAGATTTGTTTCAAATCGTATAGTGGGATCAATAATAAAACATTCTCAATATAGAAATCTTCTCAACATGCATGATGGTTTCTCTGTGAATTTCACCAAATTGTGCCCCAATATTGAAGACATTTTGGGAAAAAGGATAGATTTAATCATTCACTCTGAACAAAATAACAACATTTGTTTACGTCCACTTACTAATTTAAACTGCTTTGTCAACAAATATAACTCATTCATATGCTTTGTAAAATAAAACTAATTTGATTTTTATAGAACAACTTTGTAAGTTATTTTCCCTCAAAAAGTACCTTTAATTTGTTATACCCAATTGGATATTATATTACTTACTACTAATACTTTTAATAATTAATAAGGTAACGGAGTAGAAAAAAAAATTGATTTCAAACCAACAAAGGTTTCAGGGGTCCCCGATGGTTTAATTTATTCACTTGGGGGTCCATGACCGACTGTCACTTGATTTGGGAACCACTGCTCTATGCACCGGAACTATGCATTTTATTTTGACTTGCTTTCTGTGGTTGTGTCACAACGTTGTCTTTTTTTAAACAAGGGAAATCATCATCTTGAACATCCTTGAAGAAAGCCACCTCTGTATTTTACAAGGCATTTATTTTATATGGCCTCTGCATTAAGGCATCTGCATCAACAGCCCAAATCAGCATAGCTGGAGAGAAGAGATTCATTGCGCTGAATGGCACTGGAGCGACACTCAATAAATAACTAAATGAGCGGAGATACCAGCTCGTCATAAAAAATACGCTACTGGCTGGGTAGCGTAGTTGTTATTGTGCTCGCCTCGTAATCCGAAGTTTGCCAGATCGATCCTGATCAAAATCGCAAAATTTTGAGAAGGATCGAAACTGAACCTAGCTGCCATTTGTCTTTGGGCTAATAATTAATGATGCTTTCTAAGAACAGGTCGACCTTAGGTAGTAACAATACCAGGGTTTGGACCGTTCCCTATCAAAACGTTAAAAAATGCCACTGGCGTAGATATATATATACAAAAAAATTTCAGGACGTTCTTCAAAGTTCAGTGCTGACCTGGAAACAGATTTGAAAATATGACAGGCTAGTCTTACATCCATTCCAATGAAAACAGCTCAAGCGTCCCAGCCGTTAATGAAGCTGGTATTTTTCCTGCAAAAAAAATAATACAACGTAAGTGCACCTGTCAAAAATCCACAAAAACTGCTTGGGTACTTCATGCTCCAACGCCTCATGTAAATTAAATTATATATCTCGATAACTCGATAACTTGATTTAATATGTTGACATTAATTTATCATCTTACATTTTATTTTAATTAACGAAGAAGGACTGGAAGAGGTAGAACATGAAGCCAAAGTGGAACCTGAAATATTTCCAGGAGATGAATATCCCCAACCTTGGCCATCCAACCAAAGAAAAATGAAGTTAATTATTTATTTATTAAAAGAATAAGCTAAGCGCAGGCTACCGGCGAAACGGTTAGGCCTTAAAATATAGTTTATGTGTTATTTAAAAGCCCCTTAGGGTCATACCGATTCTTAGGTATACCACATTTACACTCCTTTTCAGTTTAAGATGGTACAAGCAGTTTTTTGTTGTTTTTTTTTATTAGGCAGCCCTGGAATCATAACGAGCACTTCTACATCCTCACTGTTAATAACAACACCATAAAAACTAGCCGATTGTGACAAATCTGTTTTAACACAATGAGTACATCCATGACCTTTCCTGCCTCCAAAACTTGCATACAACGTCTTGAATAGTTTAAAGATAGGAAAGGGTACCTTGCCTGGTTTTAAGATTTTCTGACAAATCTTTTTGTAAAATCCGGTACATTGTAAATCATTGCCGTGGAATCAATATTAGTATTATTATTCCAAACGGGCTTTTAATATGTTAATTAGGTGTTTCTTATTTCTTTCATTCCTCAAAAAATTACCTTGGGAAACAGCAGGGACCCAAGTAGCATTCAACTATTTCAAAAAAATTTTAAACAATATCAAAA
Organism: Allygus modestus; assembly: GCA_963675035.1. Classification (NCBI taxonomy): domain Eukaryota; kingdom Metazoa; phylum Arthropoda; class Insecta; order Hemiptera; family Cicadellidae; genus Allygus; species Allygus modestus. Next base: position 330,922,645 of record OY776111.1, read on the forward strand.
CAGTTTTAAACTTGTATAAAAATCATATTGATATAACCAAACTTGGTATCTTTTTAATATTAATATAGTTTTAAAACAATTCTATTGAAATACAGATTTGAACCTATTTCAATATTTATTTAAATGGTTATCTCATTCAAAAAAGTATGTTTTTTCAATAGAATTGCCTGGTAACCAATTTTTTAACATGTTTAAAAAGGAAATCAGTTTCAAAAAGATAGTGTTCTATTGGAGACTTGAACCATTGATTATACATCCTTCCGTAGGATGTATAATCAATGCTTGAACCCAGGATCTTTGACTTACTGTGCATGCACCTTAACCCTCTCGGCTACTCTGATTCTCAAAAGATAGTTGTTAGACTGGGATATAAAAATTACCCAGTCTATAGTAAATAGTCTACACAGATAACTTGGACAAAACTTTTATACATTTATATTATGTGAATCAACTCGTGTGAATCAATAAAATCCTATACTCTAATGCGAGCTATGTCTGTTTGTTTGCAAATTATCTCAAGATCCAGCGGAAGGATTTTGCTGAAAGTTTGGGATTATAGGGGCTTTTGGGTCTAAAAAATCGATTGGTGGAAACCACTACCTCAGGAAAACTCGTCTTTTTCTAAGCAACTCATTTGAAAATTGGAAATTTTAACATTGGGCTTATGGAGTTTAAAATCATAACACTGGTTACTAAGAATAACAAAAACAAACCATTAAATCAGCTGCTATAAATTAAAATATTGTAAACTGCTGTTTTCATTATGGAAATAAAAACCTATTTGAATGGCAACTCTCATAATGGAAATAAAACTTGAATAGCAAGTCAAACTCTTTTTTCAATAGGCGAGTGTGCGTAGTGAACAAGCTCATCCAGGAGGTGAGTGAGTGAGGATAACGAGCTCTTATTGAAAATGAACGAGTATTTGAAATAAAACAAATTCAATGCCTCTTCTGCGGAATCAAACACCGAGCATGGCTCAGTCCCCCGGTACTAAAAGTAATGAAAGTTGGAACATATTAATTTGGTTCATTTTATTTATGTATCTATTTATTCTTGCCATGAAATATGACAAACTATGAGCAAACTAGTATATTTAATATAATTATAATAATAGCAAATGTAATGTTAATATAATATGCATATATTATATATTACTTTTATTAATACTGTAAAAATTATTAAAACCAAGTACAGTACTCTTTTTTTAGTTTCAAAGTTTATTTTCACTGGTAATTAATAATACGAATATAATGTAGTAGGATTTTCCAACAATAGCTTTTGTTGCCCAACGTCTGCTATGGTTGGATTTGCCAGAGCGGGCTACCCAAAGATTGGTTCGTTGGCCCAACCGCGTTAATGCCAACCGATATTTTGAGAATATTCTGTAGAATTTTTGAAAATAATGTTCTAAACTATTGCTCTGAGAAGTGTGCGTAAAATATTCCCATAATTCCGGCATATTCAGAACTTTCTAAGAATGTCCCTAGATTAATTAGTTACTTAGTTTCACAACCCCCATAATATATTAAACAATCCTACAAACAAATATTATTTAACAGATTTACTGTATGCTGGAACGTATATATATGTTGGACTATATTTAATAGTAAACTAAAAAATTAACTTTTAAAAGCTAGAAATTTGTGAAACCTGAGTCTGCCAGAGTACACCAACATGTATCCTTTTTTATGATTCATGTTGAAGGTTTGATTTGACAAATATGAAACAAACCCTTCTTGATAAAGGTATAAAATATAATATGTCCTTCAATAGCAAGACTAGTTTTTTTTTTTAGAAATGATTAAAATTATATGAGAAACTAATACACACCAATACTCGTTTGAATGATACACCAATACTCAGAACACAGACTCCTAAATGAGAAACTAAATAGGTTAATTAGAACTAACAAACCTCTATAAAGGGTAAGCTGAACGTCATGCAAAAACGGGAACTAAGACTTTAAAAAGTATTCAAAACAAAGTAGGCCTACAAGATAATAATTTTATAATTATAAAATCTGACAAAGGAAATTCTTTTGTATTAATGAATAAATATGATTGTGGCCAAAATATTATATATTTTATTGGTAAAAACCAACTTGGAAAAATTATACAGAGATCCTGTGGCTATTTTCACAAAAACTTTCAATAACATTTTGAACAAAAGCACAGAGCTCTTTACAGATAAAGAAATTAGATGTCTAAAACATATTAATATTAATGCCCCACACTTGAAAGGATTACCAAAACTGCATAAAGATGGGATCTCTGTTCGCCTTCTGTAGTCAACTACTTGACAGCGCCGAGTTATCAAACTTGGCCAACTTGGGAAGATTATAAAAGAACAAGAAGTATTGTCTAGTAGCCAAAGCCTAACGAATGGTGCAGATGTTATACAGAAGATTAGATTAGTACTAAAATATCTGAGCTGAACCTAAGATACACGTTAGCATTTGGTTTAGATAGATGTGGTGAGGGTTTACCATTTCCTTCCCTACATGTGCAAACATTTTTCATGCAGGACACAGTCAAAATGATTCAGTACATATCCATATTAAGAATATAAAAATAAGTTTTTTTTAATAGGCATAACAAATTATATTATTTAAGGTTTTCAATTTTGTAAACAAAATATGTGCTACATTGATATCTCTTTTGTACCTGTGAGCATCACACATTCTTGTATCATATTTTGGTGTTAAATTTACTTATGAAGAGAATATATTTAAAATGTTGGCCATGGCCAATCATTCTTTCAGTATGAAATGTATAGGAATTGAGTTTCTTACCCTACCTAAGAACTAATGGAAAATTCAATAATGTTGAACACTATTTATTGCAACCTTAATTTACACTAGCTGGTCCAACTTAAATACACCTAGCGCTGGTGTCCCGTTCTCTCTGTGGGGATCACTCTCACATAATATGCAATTTATTACAAATTGAATGTAAAGTGGAAACAATAAATTGACAGTCTGCAGTTAGAATTATTTGTTGTATTACTTTGTTATAATTGATGAATTCCTGGAAGATGAAAATAATACCCCCATCGCAGAACCTGCGTACTCAGCGAATTTCCAATACATATATAATTTACTCATGCTATTTGCCTCCTGGATTGATTGTATGACTTAAGAAATAAGGTTACATACCTTGTCGTCATCAATCCACAATCATTTTTAGTTTTAATTGTTGTTCCACTTTCAACCGTTGCAGAGATATTCAAAGTGCTAAATACAGTACATGAAGCATGGACACAGTACATGCTTTGTGTCAATTAGTGGATTGATGACGACAAGGTATGTAACCTTCTTTTTAAGGCATATATAATGTGTCTCAATACTTCATAGAGCCACTTACCAAGTTTCATAAAAATACATTTATAAATAAGTGATATATAGAACTTTATTTATTCTCCATAAGAATAATATTAGGGCTGAGTTCGCAGGTTTGCTGCTACAGGGAAAATCAACAAAAAAACTTTTTTGTGCAAATATCAATATTCCACAACTAGTTGAAGCCACATATCAAGTTTCATCAATATACATTGATAAATAACTGAGATATCAAATGTTGTTTATTCTCCATAAGGATAACATTGGACAATGTACTGTGTTTAGCACTTTGAATATCTCTGCAACGGTTGAACGTAGAACAACAATTAAAACCACTCACACATACACACACCCACACACAGCTAAACTTATTAGTAAAAAGAAATGTGGAGTTTTTAGTAAAATTATTTGAGAAAAATCCGAAAACCTTTTTCCCCATAAGATTAACATGGAAAATTTTATGGATGCGTTTTTTGACTTTTCTCCACAACCACTTAACCTAGGTTGATGATTCAAAATACTAAATTATTTGTTTTTTAAGCTCTATAAAATTGTTATAACCAAAATTGAGTGTTTTTTTAAATTTTAGGGTGTAAAATTCAAAAAAATGATTTTTGGACAATTTAAAACCCCCTTCCCATAGTCTAACGATCTGGTTTTCGAACTTAGTCATAAATGTTACTCTCCACATTTGTGCCAAATTTCTTCAAAATCGGGCGTTTCTTTCAAAAGTATATATATAATGAATTTGAACGAATGGTGTTTTTTGCATCTGGGGACCTCAAAACGAAAAGTTATCATGGTCTCGGGCTTAAGTCTTACCATACCACCTACTGTAATAGCTTCTTCCCTATAGGGGAAATTCGCTAAAATTCAATAAACTACTATGCAATTTTGGCTAGAAATTTAGCTTAATTTTTTTATGACAGTTCAATGCACCTGTATTGTTTGTGACCAGTAAATTATTATATTAGCTGTTTATTTAAATTCAATTAATTAACACAAAAAACTCATTTGATACAAACCTATTATAAAGCTTTCTTCCTCAAGAATAACGAGCCAAAACAGCAGCAGCATTATTTGGTTGTTTTGTATGAGAACTTTGAGGTCCAGTGGGGCAGAGCCTCTAAGGTCCATGGGAAATATAAATTCTTTGTGAATCATATGGACAAAAAAAACTTTAATTTGACACATCAAACATACAAATAAGTCATAAAATAAATCATAGTTTTCTGCACAAAAAATCCTACTTTTTAGAGAATTAATAAGCTAGATCCTACAAAAATATATTTTCTTAGAATTTTATTTTACCTTACAGAACACAATTTTGTCATCTATTCTTTGCACTCATAATACAATTATTTAGGATATTTATAATTTGTTTCCAGATACAGTGGTGACCAAGGGACTGGGTTATATTGTTGTAAAGGTTTTAGCATTTATCTTCATGAAAGTGGAAATCCTAGGAGGTAATATAGTTTACTGTGTTTCATACTTGACAACTGTACTTTAACAAATTCCCTTGGAGTAAAACTACGTAAATGTGCCCTTGAATCAGGGGTGGTCTCTAGTAGAAAAAATTATTTTTGTTATATATCATGAAACTAAATTGAATAAAAAAAATACTGAAGGATAGACAGTGAATGGGTGATCAAGAAAGATACATTAACCTGGGATAGCTTTAAGTCAACGTTTTAATGCTTGACTGGCCTAGAATTTGAACAGGTATAACACAGGATTTATTATGTCTTCACACAAGAGCAACAATAAGGGAAATGGCATGTGGGAGAGCAGATCAGAGGCTGAATTCTAACAAAATCTTATCAAACAAAAAACGTGAGTTTACTGGGCGGCCCTCTATCTTCTACTTACTATTGGAATAAGAATAATTAAGATTATACTGAACCTAAACCAATCTTTGATTAATCAAAAACAATCCAAACGTGTATTTTTAATTGTGAAGAAATAATTATGCCTTTGCTCGCAAAGACGTTATCTTCCTCATTATTTATGGAATAGTTATTTGTTTTTGGGGCCGCCTCAGGTTTGTGGTTCCCCGCCTCAGGTTTGTGGTCCCTCACCTCAGGTTTGTGGTCCCCCGCCACAGATTTTTGGTCCCCCGCCTCAGGTTTGTGGTCCCCCGCCTCAGGTTTGTGGTCCCCCGCCTCAGGTTTGTGGTCCCTCACCTCAGGTTTGTGGTCCCTCATCTCAGGTTTGTGGTCCCTCACCTCAGGTTTGTGGTCCCTCATCTCAGGTTTGTGGTCCCTCGCCTAGGTTTGTGGTCCCTCGCCTCAGGTTTGTGGTCCCTCACCTCAGGTTTGTAGTCCCCCGCCTCAGGTTTGTGGTCCCTCGCCTCAGGTTTGTAGTCCCCCGCCTCAGGTTTGTGGGCTCTGGACAGTCACTAATCAGCCGACCTTACCAGACCACCCCTGACTTGAATGCTCATGAATATATTTATCATGAATATTTATTTTTAATTTCGTTTGATGTCTTACTTAAAAACTACTCCAATTAGAATTGTTATTTTCTGGTCATTATCTAAAGTAATAATATAAGTAGAGATTAAAAAAAAAAACATCTAAACTAATCAAAGGCTGAAAATCTACAAAAAAGAGTCCCAGCCTCTAACAGATGGGTGAACATATAATGTACGCAACAATCCAAATAGTACAATTAGTACACCTAAAGCTGTGTGATTTGTTATACAGCATGATCGCTTGTCAAGTGTAGATCTTGTGTGTGTAATTACATATTTAAAAAAGGATTGAATCCTTCTGAACACCCAACTTAAAATCTTTATCTTTATAGAACTCACCTTAACGTTTTACCAAGATTATCTCTAAATTGATTGATCAAATAATCAATTCTCTTCCAGATGCTAAAAAAGTATCATCTGAGGAGTTTTTTTATAACAATGTCGTTCCGTTCTTTGACTCTCCAACAACTTTGAAACCATCATTTGATGAAGCTGTAGAGCAGTTTTTTGGTGTAAGAGAAGAAGACAGGTTCTTCAAGAAGGAAGAAGACATGTTTGAAAAAATGAAAGAAGACGAAGAGTTCTTTTTTAAAGAACAAATAAAGCAAGATAAGTTGGTGGGAAAAAACAATTCAGTGACAGTCACCCAGCAGAGCAGGTTGTGCAACTGCCACGACGTCTACTGTGGTTGTTGCTACTCTGTCAAACTGTTCGGGAAAGAAAAATTTAAAGGTAATGTAGAGAACATATTAATTATAGAAGTACAAATAAATATTATTAATTTCTTTTAATTACACAGGGGCATGGCCTTAACTCTTTGAGTGCCAAGGGCTGATATGATCGGCTTTTGAATCTGTCGCTTAAAAACATTGTTATTTACTGTATAAGCAATTTCACCGAAGCAAGCTCTTTCTGCGGTGTGTGTCTAGTATGTGGTGTAACCTGGTTGGCACAAATGGAAGTAACTCGTCCAGCTATTACACCGTAGTACCACATGGTCCGATGCAACTGCTGATCAATGGCTGAGCGACTGCCCAGGACTTCATGGTTTGGTGAATGATAAGTTGCTATCTCCCTGACCAGTGGGTAAGGTTTGGATCGAGGGTTCGAATCATGTTCGATGCCTCAGTCAGGGTTTTTATGTGCAACCCTTAGAGGGTTCAGGTGTTCATTAATTTTTAGTTTAATAATTTAACAAAACAACACAGATTCAACCACTCTATTCACAAGCTTGGTGCACATAGGGTTCAGTAGTGGTTAGAGTGTGTGACTTTGGTTGGTCTGGTTGGTTTGGCCTGTCTCAGGATTGATGCCCTCCAAACAACAATGGCCGCTTTTGGCTATCTGGCGATGCCTGGCGGTTTGGAACTTACCTTAAGCTGTAAGTTTACCTAACTTGAAATAAAAAGGAACTGGTCCCTGAGATGAGGCAGGATGGACTTTGTCTTGATAACGCTAAACGAAAAACATCCGTGGACTATCATCCAGCTAGCTGGTCTTGCTTTCCAGCTAAGGCAGCTACCGACAAACAACTAAATATTCTTAAATGTGTACAATTTATCAGGAAAATATGGATAGGACAAGCATGCTTACCTTGGAAAATATAGGCATCCTACTGATAGCACACTGACACTACAAAACACACATAAATGAATATTTAAAGGCCACTGGCCTCTAAATCACTAGTGACTTACTTCCTAGACAAGTGCCATTCTTCTCCAAGTTGACAAATTGGTCAGATACCTTTAAATATTCTTTTATGTGTGTTTTGTAGTGTTAGTGTGCTATCAGTAGGATGCCTATACTTTCCAAGGTAAGCCTGCTTGTCCTATCCATATTTTCTTGATAAATTGGAAAAAAGCCCTACCCAAAACTAATCCTACTACAGCTAAACTAATTGGGTACGAATCATGGTAAAATGGTGACAGCTCGTCAGTGTATGAGAGCTGTCCATAAACATTCCCCTGTTGTCAAATGCATTCCCCTGAGGCTGGAGAATAATACACACGTTGTTCTTTGATAATCATAACTTATCTCAAATATATTTCTTTCAATATTGATAGTTATCCCAAACAAAGAATCAGTGGTAAGATCCCATTCTATATTGATTGGATTACCAGTTGCACCACAGTGAAGCTCATCAAAGAAGAGCTTCTCATTTACGTCTGATCTCATAGAAGAATTTTTTATTCAGTTAAAGAATTGTTTCATAACTATGGTAAATTCATAGTAACATAGTCACCTATAAACTTTGATAATTTACTTTTAAACTCTTAAATAATTCACGTTAAATATAGGTTGTTGTGTCAGACAGTTGGCATTGAGCTTCTGATATATTATAGTCAGTTCCATTTCAAATGACCGTCATGTTGCCTTTATCGGAGGGCAATATTATTATATCTTTATTGTTTTTCATAGTAGAAATATTGTTTTCCTGAGTCTTTGATAAGGTTATTTGTTTTTGGTAGATCTTTTGAAAAATCAGGATGAGAAAGTTTTATTAAAATGGCATTGATTCAGTCCTGTTAAATAATATTTTTTTACTTTGAACTTGTTCATAAAACTTGTCATTGATTCATCATAATTCGTAGTTTGGTCAAAGTTAGCATTTGAGCTATTACTTTTTGATATTTCAACTGGACCGGACTATTATTTTGTAAACTGACTGAGTTGGCAGCTAAATGATATGATCGTAGCTGGAGGGAAGTTTAGACCTTTCTTTATTAGATACTTATTTCATTAGCATTCAACTCATACTTTTACAAATTTAAGAAATATTAATTTTCTTCAGTGTCCAGGTTTGGGTCATGAACGATATTGGGTCTGTTGACACCAATGTTGCTTGATGTAACACTATCTGTAAACATAAACCTTGTCTACATATTACTTGTGAGTCGTTGGCGTAGTCGTCAAGGCAACGGACTCCGGAACCATGGCAGTGGCCCTGTCGTGGGTTCAAATCCCAGTCCTGGCATGTGAATTTTATCAGCAATGTACAACTCGTACTGAAAAGGCTCACCCTGTGCTCTGCTGGATATACTATCCACGCATACATACATAGAGGATTCTCTAGTGGAGCTTTACCTTTTAACCTTAAATCAGCATTCTAGATTAATTTTGTTGTTAAAATTCATACAGCAAATGTCATTCTTCAGATGACATGTCTCAATAGACATAAAGAATATTTATTTTTACTAGAATTCAAATATTGTAACTAAACTGCCCTCATTTACTTTTCTCTGTGCAGGCTGCATGGAGATGGAGTATGTGAGCAGGGACTTTGCTATCTTCATCACGATCAGCATCAACGGCCACATAATCATCACACGTGTACTCTCAGGTGAACATCATTTCATTTATTTCAATTTAATTAACATAATCAACTTATTTCTTCTCACAAGTAAAGCTATGATGTATTTTAACGGTTTTGTATTTCATCTATGTATGTACTACAATCACAGTCATATGTGTTGATCTGTTGCAACAATTTTAAAGACTAATGTTCTACATAAAATAGTATTTATATTATAGAGAAAGTACCTGGGGGGGGGAAGGCCAGTTAGTTTGTTTAGATGACTTGGAGTAATATTTCCCCATTTCCCCCTGCTGATAATCAGATCTGTATAACTCATTTGCTTCTTTTCTACATTTTTAAGGTCACTCCAGGTGTTATTTATAGTTCAATGTCCCTTTGATTTATTTTACTACTCTATAATATTAATCTTCACTCAAATCGTTTAATCTCTGCTCTCAGGAAACCACATGTTAATAATCCTATCCTATACTCTAATATGAGTAAGGTTTGCTTGCTTGCTTGATTCATTGCTTGCGACACTGATGTCAAAAACGGCTCCAACGATCTCCTTCAAATGTTTGAAATAACTAATTTCTGGGATAAAAATAAGTTCTAGACATGCCTCATCCCCAGAAAAAATCAAATAATGTAAAAAAACTAAAATGAAAAGTTAAAAGAATTAACATTGGGCTTATGGAGTTTCAAATCAAAACAAAAGAATTGTAACAGCTGTTCATAATCAACCAGGGAATTGTCAAAGTGGGTGAGCACTTTTTCGTCTACAACATTTAGAGGTTGTGACGTCACGACCAGAACCACCGAATCATCAACCGATTGTTTGTTTGTTTTATCGAATGAACTTTCAACTACGATTGTTATTGTTTTGTGGTGGAAAAGCATAAATGGTGATTCGATTAAAATTCAAGCAGATATAAGTTAAATCAAAAGTTGTGGATACAGTGTTAAATTGGATCTAAAAATTGATGTACGTGAACAAACAACTAGGTTGCAGTTCACGACAAAATTATAGTAACCTAACTTAACCTAACTCCGCAGAGCGCTGTATGGTGGCTGTTCGTTGTGCAACATAATTACAAATAAAGGGATTAGTATAAGTAAATAAAAGTCAAACCTAAAAAAGTTAACAAAAAAAGTGAGATTTAACCCCGAACAAATTAAAGTAATCTTTAAAACACATTTCAGATTTCAAAAAGTAAACATCAAAAGTAAGATTCGAACACGGGACCGCACGGTCGTGGATCTGACGCCGTATCCACTGGGCTACCGAGGCCTGCCACCTTGGCCGAAAGTTTCAATACATCAGGCAGTGAGCAACGATTCATTCGATAAAACAATCGGTTGGTCTGTTGATGATTCGGTGGTTCTGGTCGTTCCGTTTCATATTGTCGTGACGTCACAACCTCTAAATGTTGTAGACGAAAAAGTGATCACCGTCAAGGTGGGGGATACTCATGTTGTTTATGATTATTAACATGTGGTTTCCTGAGAGCAGAGATTTGAGTAAAGATTTGAGTAAAGATTACATATATAGAGTAGTAAAATAAATCAAAGGAACATTGAGCTATAAATAACAACTGGAGTGACCTTAAAAATGTAGAAAAGAGGCAAATGAGTAATACAAATCTGATTATCAGTAGGGGGAAGTGGTGAGATATTACTCCAAGTCATCTAAACAAACTGACTGGCCTTCCCCCGAGCAAAGCTCGGCCCCAAGGTACTCATATACAACTTGAGTATTCTTTGACAGTTCCCTGGTTGATTATGAACAGCTGTTACAATTCTTTTGTTTTGATTTTAAACTCCCTAAGCCCAATGTTATTTTTTTAACTTTTCATTTTAGTTTTTTTTACATTATTTGTTTTTCCCTGGGGATGAGACCTGTCTAGAACTTATTTTTATCCCAGAAATTAGTTGTTTCGAACATTTGAAGGAAATCGTTGGAGCCGTTTTTGAGATCAGTGTTTTTGAGATCAGTGTCGCAAGCAAGCAAACATACAAGCAAACCTTACTCATATCAGAGTACAGGATAATAGGATAGGATCATACATTTTTAAAATGTAGGTTTGTATTAGTGTTTGGTATTGATATTCGCTATATTGGAAATATCGATATTTTAAGACTGATTATCTATATTTGGCATTCGATATAGTTATTGCATCGATATTTTCCTATATCGATTTTACTAATTTTAAAATTTATACTTATTATAAAATGTATTCCAGTGCAGTGCTTCTTAATTTTTTTTTAATGAGTACGATATATTTATACTATGCATTTAAAAAACATATGCACTAATAATTAAAATGAATTATTAATTCAGTAGTATTTCATGGTGTAACAATCTTATCACCAATCAAATTTTTGTTTCGTAAAAAATTATATTGTGCATGATCCTACAGACTGATATTATTATTGCCCATCTAAAGAATCATTTTTAGTTAGAAGTAGGGCCTATATTGTTTGTAGGCTACAAAATACTTACAAAGGTGACGAATTTCATGAACATTTAACATTGTGAAATCCCTTCAAAAGGCAACTAAGTAACTTAACAATTTATGTCCATTTTTATTTCCAACAATTGTTTATTCGAATTTACCTTAACAAATTGTGTTGAATAAATGGCATTACAGCAGTAATAATTGTGAGTCTGCGTCCTTTATAAGTATATAGTTTGGTTAAACACCTAATATTTTCCACAATGACAATGATATTAGTTTAAAACAGACATTTTAAGTCTGTGGTTCATAGAAAGAATGCAGAATTAGTTTTTATATAGTTCTTTAACACATTTCACTTTTGTTGGCCTACAAAGCAGATGTTATATTTAATATAGATATTCTACACAATGTCGATATATTTGGCTCGATATTATCGGGGTATCGATAGTCCCTGCCCGATACTAATACCGATATAGATATTGATATTTCCTTTCAATATCCAAACACTAGTTTGTATACTTGGGAGAATTTTTCAGTCTCATTACTAGGGTTGCCTCATGGTAGGGTGGAAAAAAGAGGAGATTTTATCTGGCGACCGCTGAAAAAGAGGGTATTTGTAATAACCCCCATGGGGGAGGGACGGAGGGTCTGGGGGTGCCCCCCCCCCGGAATAATACTGAATATCATGTATTAAAAAAATGTGTTTTAATGCACGTTCACTACCGACTTCAAATTTGGACTTTCAATATAGACCGACGTCATGTATTTGTGACACTCCGGTTTTTCGCTATAGACCGATGTCACATATGTGTGACGCGTGGAGCGCTAACCACAGCCCGATGCCACGTATTTGTGACTCGAGCCTATCGTTACTAAATACTGGCAGTGTATTTGAGCGTCTTTTTAACTGCATATTGGGCTATAGGAATGTCTGTCACATATAAGGGTCGCTGTGGGTCTGAGCGTGATCGTAAAATCGCTTGGTTGCTTGGTATAAATAGTTATGTAAAATCGTGTTCACTTGTTGTTTAGCCTATATCTTATCGACACAATTTTATTTGTGAACTAACACTTTTTAGCGTCATTTTCAAAGCAACAGGCCTATGCCCTTTACCATATTTTGCAGATTGATACAAGGAGTAATGAAAAATATTGTTCACTTGTCATAATTTTTCATGTTTATCAACACTTTTTTACTTATATTTAAAACAATGTAGTTTTTCCTCTTTGAATAAACATACGATTTTTAACTGAAAAGTGTTTCTTTATTTTTCTTACCAAAACAATTTTTTTAAATATATTTTATCTTTGAGTCACACATGTGTGACAGTCGGTCAGCAGTACAATTCATATATGCATCAGTAGACCAATGCTATTGACCGACGTCACATATATGTGACGCAAAATAAAAATCCATAAAATGTACAATTGTTGTTTATAAATGAGTCAGATGTTGTTTATTAGTATTTTGAGCCATAATGACAGTTGAAACTTAAATCAAACATTTGGTCTGGAGGTATGCTTTTTATTTTTGCATTGGTCTATTCTGGAAGTATATCATTTACAGTTGGTATGCTACGAACACCCATGCGTCACACATACGTGATGCTCGGTAGCGAACGTGTTAGCATATAAAATCAATTATATATAAATAATATTATAATATTATCTTATTATTTTATCTATAATAATATTATAGATAAATCAAATTATTTGCTAATTTTAAATGCCTACGTTTCCCAAATTTAGTGGGTGCGATAACAAAGTAATTAAAGATTAGTAAATAAATGTAGGAAAATGTATTTATTATAATTTTTGTTTGATTTAAATAATTGTAAATCACACAAAAACTATAAAAACATAAAAACTAACATGTATAGCCTAAAACAATATAAGCTACCTTCTTTTCAGATTTATAATTTAATAAATTGCAAAGCCATAAATATTTATACTGATTTTCAGCGTTTGATAACAGTGAATATATGTGATAGTTAATGATATTTCCCGCAGAAATAAAGCAAATAAAGTCAAACACTAACAAATAATAGAGGTTTAGAATTACAGGGAGACAGGATTTAGCTTTGGCAATCGTTGCATGACGATACAGTTGCAAACTTAAATAAATATTTGTTCACAGATGGGAATTCAGCACAAAATTTGCGTTATTCAACACATTTTACTTTCTCCCCCTATACATAATATATGGAGAAAGTATTGTTTTCGTCAAAATTTTTGAATTTGAGTTGTTAGTGGAAATATTCGTTTTGGTGCTCCCTGAACCCAAAAAACTGGTTTTTACGTGATGTCTGTCTGTGTGTGTGTGTGTGTGTGTGTGTGTGTGTGTGTGTGTGTGTGTGTGTGTGTGTGTGTGTGTGTGTGCGTGTTTGTGTGCGTGCGTGCGTGCGTGTGTGTGTACAGAGCTAGAGCCCTAACCTATTGACCAATTTTTATGAAATTTGGTATGTAGGTACTAATCCACGATATCTGCAGGCGTTTTTTTCATTTTTTTTGAATTTTTGATTTTTAAGGGTAATTATCCCCCAAAAATTGCCAAAAAACATGTAAAATCCAAATTTCTCAAAAACGGCTCTAACGATTTTGATTAAGCTTTAGTGGTTTGTAGAACTTTAGGTTTCCAACAAAATGACACCACCCGCATTTCTGGAAAAATTCGGTTTCAGAAATTACAGGACTTAAAACATCCAAAATTCAGTTTTTTTGGATTTTTCATAAAAAATAATAAATGTTAAAAAAGATTACTATTCACCATTAAAAAGAGCTTAAACAACTAAATAAATTAGAATTTTAAATTACTATTCTATGATTGTCAGTTGCGGAGAAAATTGAAATTTTCATTTAGCGGTAAACACAGTACGTTGTCCAATGTTATTCTTATGGGGAATGCAAAAATAACTATTTCTCTCTTATTTACTGATCAATTTCATTAAAATTTGATATGCAGGTCAAGTTAGCATTGACCAACAGAGGATGTTCGAAATATGTTGCTATTTAACCCTGGGGGGGCAAGGGGGCATTTCCCCTCTCAAAACCACTGTGTGTAGCAACGGACTCTATAGTGCCTCCCAAAAAGGGATTTGGGTAGATATTTCTGTACATTTATCTATACTTCATATTCTATATTTAGTAAATAACAAATATTTTTGTCATTAAAGTTTGGCTAAAAGGGAGAAAATATGTGACAGTTTCCTGATACCGTTTATTTAGAAACAATTTGAAAATGAGGAGATTTTTAATTTTTCATGGAAATTCCTCGAAGCCATATTCTTACCCTCACAAAATCCGGTAATCTCCGGTGAAATGGCAACCCTTCACATTACCAATTTGAATAGCTGATGTTTCCAGTGAACTTAAAACTGTTGTAAAATGATGATGAATATACATTAATGAATTCATTATCATTAATTTATGTAATAATTAATAATGACAGGATACTCCATTGACTTCCAGCATAGTCCCTATTAGTTGCTCAAGACAAAACTAATTAGGCTATAGCCATTTAAATTGTTCACTGACGCAATCATTAAATACTATGTAAGCATTGTCACTTTTACAATAAAAAGACCTTGAGAAATGTCTGGCAACTCCATTTACCAGATCCAACTCTTGTCATTTGTCACTTTAAGTAGTTCTTTGTTTTGTTTCATTCTAAGTTTGGTTTGTCCTTATTATCAAATGAATTTTCAGTTTTTTATCAGAGAGTTTAAATAAATAAAAACTGGAAATTTTCACAAAGCTTCTAAAGCACCATTGAGAACCATATAAACAAAATTAGAAGTCAGTTAACTTCCTTATAAATTAAATGTAACTTTCATTGGTTCTGTGAATTTAATGTGAGCCTGGCTTGAGATCATACATTTTTAATAATTTAAATTATTAAAATTAAAGGAAACTCATAACTACTACGGCTAGATTAATTATTTCATAAATATGGAAGATAATTCAATTGATCCAAGGATTGCTGAAATTGGAGTTGGAATTCACTTTGAATTAAATTCATTGGTTGGTCAATATGGTGTGGAAAATCTACAAAATATTTATCAGAGAGTTGGAAATGTTCTTGATTTATGGAATAAAGATTTCATTAAATTAAATGAGACAAATCAGAAGTATATGGAATTGGAAAGTAATTTCAACTATGTGAAATTAAAATATGAAACAGAAAATATACGTAGTAAATCATTGCGACAAGAAATAATTGAGCTGCAGGAATGTGGACTACAAAATGAAGCTCAGTTAAATTTGAGCTCTTCAAAAGTTATTACATTATCTGGTAACATTGAAAATCTCGCAAATAAGTTACATAAACAATCTTTGGAAATGGATGAGCTAAAGTCAAATATAAAAAACCTGAATATTAAATTATTACAGAGGCCTATTATTACAATAAAGTATCACTAACTAATTACAACATCACAAAATCAAAATGTATTGAATTAACTAAAAAATGTGATGATTATAAAACACTTCTCATGGGACACAGTGAATGGCTTAGTGATAGTGGAGTTACTGTTTACTATCAACACCTTGCTCAAACAGTGTTGAAAGATAGACATGATTTATTATTACTAAAACCTAGTGTAACCCAACTATTAAAGCTTGGGGACGAAAGCACAGTGGTAGAACAGCTGAAGAATATAACTAAATACAGTTATATATTCTTTCCATTGAACAACAGCACCGAAGCCAGTGACAACAGCGGGTCACACTGGACGCTCCTTTTGTTCAATTTTGAAACTAATAAATGGTATCATTGTGACTCAATAAAAATGATGAATCACTTAGCTGCGAACTCACTTATCAGTAAACTGAATAAGATATTGAAACATGATTTTTGTCTCTCAGAAATGGAGTGTACAACACAAACAAATAGCTCTGATTGTGGCATTTTTATGCTGATTTTTACAGAATACTTTATAACTAAAATTACAGGCCATAATAAGACAAATGATTTTCTTATGAAAATTACTGAAATATATGTCAGTGAGAAAAAACTGTTACTAATAAGAATTTTTTCAAAAAAATGGAGGGAGGTGTGTACTGGTGTTGTCGAGGAAGGTTCTCAAACTCACAGCCATTCTAAGATACGAGTACAACAAATTCATGAGGACAAGAGCATTAATCAGCCCTTCACTAAAACATGTGTAAATGCTAATAGCCCAGTCAAACAAATTCTATTGATAGGGGACAGTCAAGCAAAAAACCTCTCAGCTCTTTTACAAAAAGTGCTTGGTGAGGCTGCTGAACTGACAGTGATTAGTCAGCCCGGGGCACCTTTTAAGTATCTAATTCATGACTTACGTGATTTATCCACAGGCTTCACTGACAAGGATGAAATCATAATTGTAGCAGGTGCCAGTGACATATAGCCAGACAGAAAGAGGCAATACATACCTGATTTAAAATCCATTGAGGATCAATCAAAACTTAACAAAATAACTATTGTGTCAGTGCCACTTAGATATGATTGTAACCTATACCATTCCAACACACAGTTTTTCAACAAAATGGTTAAGAAAAGGTTACAGAGGAACTCAAATGTAGTATTTTTTAATTTGGACTTTCTACAAAGGCAAGATTATACAGCTCATGGATTACACCTCAATGGGAAAGGCAAATTGCAATTTTCAAGAAATATTGCAAGGTTTTTGAATGAACCCTCACTGACACCTGAAAACCCTATGTGACGATTTGTTCTAAACCACCTATTTCATCAACACCAAAAAATGGACCAACACAGAGACATTCTCCTAGCAAACAGTTTTCTGATAACCTGAAAAATTTAGACGAGTTTCCTCCTCTACTGATCCCACGAACTCCAGAAGTACGAAGAATCAAATTTCAGCCTGAAGCACGAACAACGTTTCAAAAGAGCACACACACCATGTTGAGCAGTGAAGTCACAAATGAGTCGTCCGAACCTGCCGGCAGTCCATGGAGAGGGTGGAAAGAGAAGGACATTTTTGGGAAGAGAGACTCCGCAGATAATTTTAAGAACTTTGTGTCAAAATTAGAAAATAAGAATTGTTCAGATAGCAGTTGTGAAATTCAAAAAACAAGATATTCTTTAAGGAAAAGAAACTATTTTGAAAAAAAAACTTAAATCTTCAAAGTGAAAACTTGAGTATAAAACAAACTGCAATCTGTAAACCTATAAATAAATATCAGTCCTCAAATAGAGGTGATGAGATTTCTATACTTTCTTTAAATATACAATCACTTCGGAAAAAGTTGAATCATTTTGAGATTATTCTTGAGGAAACTTCTACAGACCTTGTCTGTTTAAGTGAGCATTGGTTATGTGAGGAAGAAATTCATTTCTATATCCCTGAAAATTTTATTTTGGCAGCTCAATATTGTCGTAAACCACCTTTGATACATGGAGGTACTGCTATTTATGTTAATAAATGTTTAAGTTATGAGATGATTGACTTGTCAAATTTTAGTTTTGACTATGTGCTATTAGGCTCATAGATTATGACTTTGTGATTTTGTCAGTATACCGAACTCCAGATTGTTGTTTCTAGGAATTCACAAAGAAATTGGAAACCCTTCTGTTGTACATAACAACTAAACCTAAACTTTTTAAATATGTTGCACTGGCAGGAGATTTCAATGTAGATATTTTAAAAATTCACGATAAAGAAAGAAAATAATTTTTAGATTTGCTTAGATCTTTTGATTTATATTTTACAAATGACAAACCTACCAGAAACCTTGCTTGCCTCGACAACATGTTTACTGATATTCATAAAAATCTCTTTCATTGCTCTTTGATTGGAGAGGATATAATTTATGATCATGCAGGGGTTGTTGTAAAACTTTTATTATAGCCAATACACAAATTTAATAGAGGTTCAAGTGAAAATGTTGACCACTTTTATTACAAGCGTTTGATCTCTACAGTAAGGGTTGAAACCTTGTAAATAGTTTAAGTTTTGTTGACTGGTCTGTCTTATATAATACTTTTGATGTAAATATAGCATTCACACATTTTTTAAACAATATAGTTCATAATTTCAATGTTAATTGTCCTCTTGTAAATATGAAAGCTAACAGTAAGAAGGAGAAACTAGATTCCAAAAGGTGGTTTTCACCTGAACTAGAAACAATGTGCAAGTACTTATTATTTTTATATGGTAAGTGGAAAATTAGTAAAAATTTAAATAATAAGATTATTTTTATGAGATTTAAGAAAATGTATACACGTAGTATTAGAGAGGCTAAAATTACATCAAATGACCAACAAATCTCACAATCTAAAAATGCCTGTAAAAAAGCTTGGGAAATAATCAGAAAAGAATCTGGTCAAGTTAAAACATTTTCTAATATTCCTCTATCTCCTAATACCCTTAATGAGTTTTTTGTAGGTGTTTCAAATAATAATAATGTGAGAAATCAGCCTAGAACTGTAGATAACATTTCTCACAGTGACATGTTAAAGAATTTTCCCAAGCCAACTGCCAATTGTTTAAATGTTTTTAAGTGAAATTTAGTAGATAAGGAATTTAGTAGAAACTGTGCATGCTATAGTTTGTAAACTCAGCAACTCTCGTAGTGAAGATATATGTGGGCTTTCCAATTTTGTTCTTAAACACATAATTAACCTCATTTTAGTTCCTTTTACCCACCTTATTAATTTAGTGCTTATTCATGGCAAGTTTCCTGATTGTTTAAAAACTTCAAGTCACTCCAATTCATAAAATAAACGGTATCAGGAAACTGTCACATACTTTCTCCCTTTTAGCCAAACTTTAATGACAAAAATATTTGTTATTTACTAAATATAGAATATGAAGTATAGATAAATGTACAGAAAATTGACTAAAATAGTTGTTTTCAGAAATATCTACCCAAATCCCTTTTTGGGAGGCACTATAGAGTCCGTTGCTACACACAGTGGTTTTGAGAGGGGAAATGCCCCCTTGAACCCCCAGGGTTAAATAGCAACATATTTCGAACATCCTCTATTGGTCAATGCTCACTTGGCCTGCATATCAAATTTTAATGAAATTGATCAGTAAATAAGAGAGAAATAGTTATTTTTGCATTCCCCATAAGAATAACATTGGACAACGTACTGTGTTTACCGCTAAATGAAAATTTCAATTTTCTCCGCAACTGACAATCATAGAATAGTAATTTAAAATACTAATTTATTTAGTTGTTTAAGCTCTTTTTAATGGTGAATAGTAATCTTTTTTAACATTTATTATTTTTTATGAAAAATCCAAAAAACTGAATTTTGGATGTTTTAAGTCCTGTAATTTCTGAACCCGAATTTTTCCAGAAATGCGGGTGGTGTAATTTTGTTGGAAACCTAAAGTTTTACAGACCACTAAAGTTTAATCAAAATCATTAAAGCAGTTTTTGAGAAATTTGGATTTTACATGTTTTTTGGCGATTTTTGGGGGATAATTACCCTTAAATATCAAAAATTCAAAAAAATGAAAGAAACGCCTGGAGATATTGAGGATTAGTACCTACATACCAAATTTCATAAAAATCGGTCCATAGGTTAGGGCTCTATAGCTCTGTACACATCCACACACACACACACACACACACACACACACACACACACACACACACACACACACACACACACACACACACACACACACACACACACACACACACACACACACACACCAAAACGAATATTTCCACTAACAACTCAAATTCAAAAATTTTTACGAAAACAATACTTTCTCCATATAGGGGGAGAAAGTAAAAGGCAACAAAAACGAGTCATCTAATTATCGCCCTGTAGCTTTAGCGCGAATTTTAGGCAAAGTAATTGAATCAAGTTTATTTTATCAATTGAATACCTATTTCACTCAACATGATTTATTATATACAAGTCAGTATAGTTTTAGAACCAATTTTTCAACTACTATGGCTGTAGAGGAAATAGTTGATTACATTTTAAGTGGTTTTGAAAATAAATTGGTCATTGGCTTTTGCCTGATAGATTTAACAAAAGCTTTTGACACAATTTCTCATTCAATTCTTTGTGACAAACTATCCTATTATGTTGTAAATAATAATGAATTAAGTCTTGTTAAATCCTACCTTTAGAACCGCAACCAGCTAGTGGTTTTAGGGCAAAAACGTTCAGATATTTTAGACATAAAAGCAGGTGTTCCACAGGGATCAGTTTTAGGCCCTTTCCTCTTTCTAGTTTTTATCATAACACCAAACTATCTAGGTTTTTCTAGTTTTTTGGTGATTTTAGCTTTAACATTCCTGCTCGCTCGGTACTTTGTGCCGATGACACCACTTTGCTCTGTGAAAACTTAAACTATTTAGCTGTTAAATCCCAGCTCAATGATGCTCTTGAGTGTTCTAAAATGTGGTACAAAATTAATAATTTGACCAAAAATTATGAAAAAACTGAATTTATTTATTTTATGCTTAAAGAAGAGACAATTTTTGACAATGTATCTCAGTCAGTTAAACTTCTTGGTATTCACCTTGACAGCAAGTTAAGCTGGGATGATCATATTACTCACCTTTGTAAAAAATTGGCAAGAATAACATCTTTTAAGAAAATTAAAATCATGTGTTAGCTTTAATTTATTGTTAACTACTTATTATGGTATTTTTCATTCACAACTTCAGTATGGATTGCGTCTTTGGGGTGGTTCTCATTTTGCTCAGAAAGCATTTATCTGGCAAAAAAGGCCCTTAGAGCCATGTTGGGCTTGCAGGATCATGACTCGTGTAGAGGAAAATGTTCAAATTTAAAGATCTTGACTTTGCCATCCATGTACATTTCTTGCAATTTAATACTCATTAAAATCAATCCTGTTAATTTTCTCAGCCATTCTCATTTATACAATACTAGACACAAAAGTAACCTTGTCCCTCCTCAAATTAGACTTTCAAAATCACTAAATAGTCACATTTACTTACAATACCTTTTTTTCAATAAATTGCCTGCTTCTGTTAGAGAACTGCCCTTAAGACCATTTAAAAGGAAAATTGAACATTTGTTAAAGCTGAGAGAGTTTTTTCAGTGGATGAATTTCTTCATAGTAACTTATCTGATCTGGATTTCAGTTAATTGATTCTACGTGATACACTTATACACTTATTTGTTGTAATATACTATATAATATGTTTAATGTGTTGTTGTATATGACTATGCCTATTGCAACAATTGTATTGCGTAATGGCTACAATAAATCTTATTGAATCTTATTACCGAAGGTCGATATGTAAATAGGGGTTGGCCCAGGAAGCATGGTAGTATTCCTAATAACTATTTAAGAATTTAACTGCTAACAACAATAGAATTTCAGTATTTGTTTAAACAGTGTAAAACAAATCAAAAAATAACTTTAATCAAAATCAATTTAAAAACAAGCATACACCCATCTTTTAAGGTTCTTTATTTTTATACGGTACCTTAATTAAATCTTTATGGAAAGCCAAACCATCGCAGGAACTTTGTAAACACGTACCTTAGGTACCTTTGGGCCAAATACTTAATTGAGAAGTCTCATTGAGACTGTTGGAGAGAAATATTACTTTTTGATACAACCTCTCCTAAGGGAGACTTTAATGAAGTCTCTATTATTTGTTATAGAATAAAAATATATTATTATTATATATTATATAATAATAATATATTTATTATTAAAGCTACACTTAAATGAAATAAAAGTGTAACATGAGTTTTCCTTTTTTGTAACTGATCCTATTCTATCTGTATGCAGAAATGAATAAAGATATTTCTGATTCTGATGTTTAAATACTTATTTTTTATTGGAATTTGTTACACTTCACCCTTTTTGTTACCAAATGAAAACTCAATTTATTTAATTTTAAGTATCAAGACAATGAACAGAGCAAATGTTGCTGGGCCCAAAAACACTCGTGGATCTCTGATTAGTTGTGGGTTGCTTCAATGAAAAACAAATTGCAAGAAACTATTTTATTTAACCTTGTAAACATCACAACTTATACATTGCCTAAGTTAGAGCCAGAAAGGAGTATTACTTATTTGTCTCAAATGTATCACCTTAGAGGGTTATGTATGACTTTGGTTGACTTCTGGCCTTTTTACTTTTATATATTTTGTTCGTATTTAATATTTTTATTAGTAAATGCAGTTCCCAGGCAATAGTGTTAAATTATGGTGATCAGGAAATATCGTAAATCGTAAATCAGGTGGTCTATAAAGCAAGCGAGTGGTCGGGAATTAATAATAATAATTTCATAGTCCTCCTAACTATTCCTCCTGACCTCCGACCCACTCTATTCTCCTAAGTAATACTACCACCAAACGATTTGCACACTTAAACAATTTATGATCAACTTCACTTAATACACATGTGGATCCTGAATTGTGCTCTGAACTGCAAAATGATTTACTTTGTACTCTTTTTTTTTTGAAACCAACCAAATTGTAACTCTCTATTGCATTAAATTCTCAATCTCCTAGAATTTTGGATTTTACTCAATTTCTAGCTCTCACAATATTTAAGATCTGAAACAATTTTATTGAATCTAAATGTCTTTCAAAAGTGTTCTTTCTTTAAGATAAATTAATTCTTATACAGAAGTTGCATTCTCAAATTACATTACAATAAATAGGAAGTTATGTTAAATAATCACTGAATATGAAACTGCATTAAATAAATCAACAGTGATAAATCAATTCAAACTTAACAATTATTAAACATTGACCAGGATTCACTACAACATGTGCTCTGACGACATATGACCAATAAATGTAAAATCAATTAATGTTACTTACATGACCATTGTAGATAATTACATTCACACACAATATAAATACACTGTTACACAATAATACACTATATTCTAATAATACTAATTATTTAATTAATTGTTATCCCCAAAACGACAAGAATTGCTGTGTTTGAACTTGCTCCTAGCATGTGTAAATTTTGAATAAACTTTAATAAATTAATTAATTCGAATACGAGATTGTACAGTGAATTTCGGCCTTTTCTTTAAAATAATTCGTGAAATAGAAAACGTATGGGGTGCACCCCATTAACAAATCGACGAACTTTTAGAATTGGCAAAAGAAACGCTGTATTAATTTGGAAAAGATTTTAGATGATGCTACACCGAATTGTTCCGAGCTAAGAGAGCGAGTGGCCGCGGTCGATTGGTTTTGTGTGTGAGGCCAGTCATGTGGCTGCATTGTTGTTAGGTCCTTGGGTGCGCGGTACCTTCTAGATGTTCCTGACATGGCGGCAAGTTTGAGTTTGAACATGTAACAATTTCCCCCCCTCCTAAAGAATTTTTAATTTTTGTCCAACCTAACTTGAGATAAAGAGAGAGAGAAAAAAATAACACAAAAATTAAAAATTTCTAAAGTCAAAGCTAACAATACTTATAAAGATGAATGTAAAAATATAGTATCAACAGCGAGAGAGATGGTGGACGCTTACATTCCCTGGTATGGTAACATTCCCTGTAAGTTCCACTTTAGTCACAGACTCATCCCTAACACTCGGTGAAACTAACTGTTCAGAGCTTCATAAGCTTCCAGTTTGTTGCACTGCACTACACATGTAATTTTATCTTGAATTCTGTTCATGATTGTGATGAAGGCTTTTCTGTTTAAGTGAATTCCATCTCTCCTACCATTATAATAAAAGTGTTCAATTAAAGAGTTCATGTTGTGACCAGTGAAAATTGTATTTAAATCCAAAATAAATATGTGAGACTTTGTGTTTAAGGTTTTGATATAATGGTTTAATTGCTTACTTTTTGTATTAAATTCAAAATTAAAAAGAGCCTCTGGTATGGTGAGAAGAAAAACTGTTTTTCCGGCATAGGTTAGAATATTGCAGTTGACCTTTATGTTCCATGTGGAGACAGAGAGAGAGAGGTGACTCCTGACATCGATGGTGCCAATGAGCAGAACACAGGGTGGATGTAGTTCGGCAGCGTGTCTCCGCACCTCGGTGACGATGTGTCTCGTAGTCGCCCCTTGTATGGTGATATGTCTGGTGGTGGCCAGTTTACATTGTTTTACTGCTCTGCACAGATGGGAGTCTCCCACACAAGAAAACCTGTCACATGGATTTACATAAAGGAAATGGATCTTAAAAAAAATTAAATCAATAAGTCACAACAATTTATTCTGAAGTAAAGAGAGAGCAAAAAGTATATATATATATATATATATATATATATATATATTTCAGACTGGAGGAAAAAATTTCTTTATTTGATCAACATTAACTATTTGTTTTTGTGTCTGATCATTGTCCAAAGCTATTTCAACATTAACCGGTGAAGTGAGTTTAGTTACAGTATAAGGTCCCCTCCATTTGTGACAAAGTTTCGCTGTTATTTTCTTATCTTTATTACTAAGGGAATGCTTATACAAAACAACCTTATCACCAACAACAAAATTAGATGGAGTTTGATTTCTGTCATACCGTAATTTCTTTCTATTGTGCGCCTTGGTGAGATTTTGAAAAACATTGTCTAAACTCGGGTTGTTATTATGTCCTGTCTCTAAATTCCAAAGAAATTGCAATGGGTGTGTAAGTTCTCTACCTAAGAAAACGCTTGCGGGGGTGAACTTTGTTGCTTCATGTGTTGCGGAATTAAAAGCAAGCATTAAATATGGTAAATAAATGTCCCATGACTTATAATTTTGATTATGAAGAATTCTCAATGCAGTAACTAGAATTCCTATTAACTCGCTCCGCAACATTTGATTGAGGTCTATATGGCAAAGTTGTTACATGCTTAATTCCTAAACCAAAAAGAAATGAAAAAAAATTCTGCGATGTGAAGATGGAGGCATTATCTGTAATTAATCGCTGTGGAATACCATGCTGTGCAAAAATGTTGTTTTGTAGAATATTTATTGCGGAATCTGATGTTTGTTTTCTAACTGGGTATAAAAAGCAGAATTTCGAAAAATTGTCCACCAAAACGAAGATTGATTCATTTCCTCGTTGTGTTCGCTGTAGCGGACCAACAAAGTCACAAAACTATTGCTCGTTACAATTCGTCGGTATATGAGAACTTAATTGACCAATTTTTTGGTTTTGCGCCGGTTTTGAGAGTTGACATTGTTCACATGACCTAACAAAATTCCTAATAAATGGTGTCATGCCTTTCCAAATAAATTGCTTCTGAATGTAATTCATAGTTTTGGCTATGCCCACATGTGCAAACATAGGGTTCTCATGAAAATATTTAACAATAAAAGTGTGCATGGACTCTGGAACTACTATTTTGCTTTTTCTGCCCTGTTTACCAAAATACAAAATATTATTGCGCAATGAGTGGTTCTTGACTGGGATTTTATTTCTCAAATCTGAAATAATTAAGCTTAAACTCGGGTCTTGTGCCTGTTTTTCCCAATTGAAGTAAATAGTTCTGGAAAACATTGCAGAGTGCAACATGTAGAATCCTCGATGATTTAAACGATATCATCCGTATCATCCTTGAAGACTCTACATAAGGCATCTGCCACTACATTTAATTTACCCCTAATATTTTCTATTTCAAAATCATACTCTGAAAGACGTAACACCCACCAAATCAAATTGAGCTGTATGTTTACCCTTATTCTTTAAAATGTACATAACAGCAGAGTTATTGGTTTGTAGTGTAAACTTCTTGTTTAAATATGGCCTAACTTTCTCAACTCCATACAAACATGCTACAAATTCCTTTTTATGGAATTTTAAAATACCTCCATGGGGTGTTTACGTTCTGTTTCACTTAATGTCCTGGATGCAAAATGAACCGGTAAAATATTATCTCCCTCTTTCATTTGTAGAACTGCTGAAATCGCATTGCCACATGCGTCACAGGTGACAACAAAATCTCCATTAAAATCTGGTAATGTTAGTTGAGTTGACGAAACAAGGGAATTCTTTAATTTATCGAAAGCTTCCTGGTGTGTCACTGTCCACTGAAATTTAACTTTTTTCTTCCTTAAGTTATTTAGTGGCAAGGCTGTTTTGGAAAAACCCTTAATAAAGCGTGAATAAAATAAAGCGTGTTTACACATCCTAGAAATCGCTGAAGTTGTTTTAAATTACGAGGTCTGGGATATTTCAAAATTGGTTTAATTCTATCAGGGTCCAGTGAAAGGGTTCTGTTCGAAATGATGTGCCCTAAATATTTTATGGAGGTATGGCCTATCCTAATTTTCTCAGGATTTATCGTGATGTATTCCTTAAACTTATGTAAAAGCTGTAAAATGTGTTGCTTGTGATCATCCCAATTCTCGCTATAAATTAAACAATCATCCAAAAAGTTGAAGACAAACTTAAATTTAAAATCGCCCAAAATCTCATCCATAACTCTAGTAAGTGCTTGGGATCCGATTTTCAGACCTTGTGGTGTTTAATAGTGTAGTACTGAGGAAGTAACGTCATTAATAAATGCTACAAAGGTTTCTTGGGGCCACTGTAATAACAAACTTATTTACTACTCGCTCTAACTGTAATCCTGGAAAAAAGGCTGTCAAGATTGAAAAGTGCAAATTATCCCATATGTAAGATTCAATTCTAAAACATGTGACCAAACTTCAAAAAGATGTGCTTTTGTCTGGGGCAAAATTAATTTAATTACTTCATTGTGACCAACCCAAACAATCTGAAAAATCGTGTTTACTTGTTTCAAAAACTGAATAAGATGTGACTCATTCTCCCCTGAACAAGGTTGTAGTTTCCTAACTAATTCAATTACAACGGTGCGATCAGTCGTTGAGAGCGTGCTAAAATTCTGACCTGTTTGGTCACGCGTGTCGGTTGCACATTCCTGTCGTGGCATGTATCGAACATGTGTGGAGTCTCCCCGTGGTTCAAAATTCTCGGGCAATAATTTTGCATCACGCAACCTATCTTCCAAGCTGACATGCGCACCTGAAGGGGAATGTGGTAAACTGACATTATTGCTTGCCTGAGGGGCCTGCTCCACCTGTATCACAACAGGAGCGGATCTATTCGAACCTTGAACTCCTAGATAACGAGATTGAACCCTCGCTGCCCTATCTCTTGCAGTTGTGACATATTGACGTCCATAAAACATTTTTTAATCAATATCTTAATCTAACAAAATATAAATGATTTGCACAGTAATATAACAAAAATATAAATAACAATTAATTGGTCATATTTTGCCACAATTGCAACCCACAAATCAGTGTCTGCCTGCTACCA
This sequence comes from Allygus modestus, assembly GCA_963675035.1. Lineage (NCBI taxonomy): Eukaryota > Metazoa > Arthropoda > Insecta > Hemiptera > Cicadellidae > Allygus > Allygus modestus. Next base: position 330,950,417 of record OY776111.1, read on the forward strand.
CTTGTTACACTTCACCCTTTATGTTACCAAATGAAAACTCAATTTATTTAATTTTAAGTATCAAGACAATGAACAGAGCGAGTGTTGCTGGGCCCAAAAACACTCGTGGATCTCTGATTAGTTGTGGGTTGCTTCAATGAAAAACAAATTGCAAGAAACTATTTTATTTAACCTTGTAAACATCACAACTTATACATTGCCTAAGTTAGAGCCAGAAAGGAGTATTACTTATTTGTCTCAAATGTATCACCTTAGAGGGTTATGTATGACTTTGGTTGACTTCTGGCCTTTTTACTTTTATATATTTTGTTCGTATTTAATATTTTTATTAGTAAATGCAGTTCCCAGGCAATAGTGTTAAATTATGGTGATCAGGAAATATCGTAAATCGTAAATCAGGTGGTCTATAAAGCAAGCGAGTGGTCGGGAATTAATAATAATAATTTCATAGTCCTCCTAACTATTCCTCCTGACCTCCGACCCACTCTATCCTCCTAAGTAATACTACCACCAAACGATTTGCACACTTAAACGATTTATGATCAACTTCACTTAATACACACGTGGATCCTGAATTGTGCTCTGAACTGCAAAATGATTTACTTTGTACTCTTTTTTTTTAAACCAACCAAATTGTAACTCTCTATTGCATTAAATTCTCAATCTCCTAGAATTTTGGATTTTACTCAATTTCTAGCTCTCACAATATTTAAGATCTGAAACAATTTTATTGAATCTAAATGTCTTTCAAAAGTGTTCTTGCTTTAAGATAAATTAATTCTTATACAGAAGTTGCATTCTCAAATTACATTACAATAAAAAGGAAGTTATGTTAAATAATCACTGAATATGAAACTGCATTAAATAAATCAACAGTGATAAATCAATTCAAACTTAACAATTATTAAACATTGACCAGGATTCACTACAACATGTGCTCTGACAAAATATGACCAATAAATGTAAAATCAATTAATGACACTTACATGACCATTGTAGATAATTACATTTGCACACAATATAAATACACTGTTACACAAGAATACACTATATTCTAATAATACTAATTATTTAATTAATAGTTATCCCCAAAACGACAAGAATTGCTGTGTTTGAACTTGCTCCTAGCACGTGTAAATTTTGAATAAACTTTAAAAAATTAATTAATTCGAATACGAGATTGTACAGCGAATTTCGGCATTTTCTTTAAAATAATTTGCAAAATAGGAAACGTATGGGGTGCACCCCGTTAACAAATCGACAAACTTTTAGAATTGGCAAAAGAAACGCTGTATTAATTTGGAAAAGATTTTAGATGATGCTACACCGAATTGTTCCGAGCTAAGAGAGCGAGTGGCCGCGGTCGATTGGTTTTGTGTGTGAGGCCAGTCATGTGGCTGCATTGTTGTTAGGTCCTTGGGTGCGCGGTACCTTCTAGATGTTTCTGACATGGCGGCAAGTTTGAGTTTGAACTTGTAACAAATTTAATTAGCTGTATAATTTTATTTGACTATAACATTGAAATTACATGAACAAGCAAAGCTGTTCGGCAAAGCTATTACTACAGTAAACTCTCAGAAATAAGGACTATTGTGGCAGACGGCCGGTCCGGATTTTAAAAAATCCGGATTTTCTGGAGGTGGGCATGAATCATCAATTCCGCATTTATACTGAACAATTATGACAATATGCGTTTACATTTCTGTGCTAATACAAGAGTGAGCTTCCAGAAGAAAGTGATGAGTCATCGACATGAACGGAGCAGCGCACCGGAAACGCACTCGATAACAAACACGAATGAGGACTTGGACCATCCGGGGTCGGGTTAATGCGCCTGACGATGCAAACTGCATGACATTTGTGTAATGTGGTATAATCGCGTGAAAACTGGAGGTGATAAACCGTAAAGTTCCATTTTTTCTATTTTTATTTGCAACAAAACAAATTTAAATAAATCGAGATCATCGGTCCGGATAACCGAGAGTCCGGTAAGTGCGATCCGGATATCTGAGAGTCTACTGTATTTATACAATGACATCTACTCATTGTTATCTTTATGTTGAGTGTGTAACTGTGTTTGTAGGTCGTAACCCTCTGCCGTTCTGCTCATCAACGTCGTACGTTCCTCTGGTCAGCTTCTGTATTCGTCTGTACGACATTCACCACAACCCCCACGGCCTTAGTCTATGCATGAGGCTAGAGGCTACGTCCATGCGACGCATACTCTTCTCTATCAGGTCTGAACTTGTACAGGTTTTATTTTAACTTTATAATTGTGATGATAAACAATATCTCAAAAACGTATTGCCATCCATAGTCTTTTAAGAGCGGTTACAATAAGTGTATGGGTCACTTTCCAATTTCACTATGTTAATCATTCGCTATTGGCAAAGTCTTACTCCACTAAGCTGCATTTTCTGGTTGGGATGAAAAAATAACTTCTGAATATTGTTTTATTTGAATGGCTCCCGCCAGTAACGTTGTAAGCGACAAGTTTTACAAAATCAAGATTTCTATGCAGTAAGGTTGGAAACGACATCCTCAACTAGTACAGGGTATTTATTTGTTGATATCTTTTAAGTTGGCAGCACTAGGACCGGTGGAAAACCACCAGTTCTTGGTCCCGCCGTGCAGTAACGTTGCAAGTGTTCGGGATGGCAACATCACCGCGAGTGAGTCTTTCTGCATCTGACTTAAATCACTTAAATAGAAGTAAAAGACGACCAATTAACGTACATAGTTGGTCCCGGAATGTTCGAAGAGTAAATAGAAATTCCGGGGAACCGTACATCACCGAGAAGAAAAAACCAATCCCAGGAAAACTGCCACCACGTGAGGTACGTGCAGTAATGTTGTAACCGCCAATTGCCAAAACTCTTATTTATCGTAATATATATATTTTTTTCTTAATTTGTTTTTATTTAAATTACATGATATTAAATTAAAGTGATACCTAATCATATTATTGTCAAATATATACACAAATTAAAAATTTTATTGGTATTCTTTATTATAAAAAAATATGTCATCAATAATATTAAAGCGGTATTTTTCATATTTTATTTTTCATTTCAGGGAAGAGTTTGCAGATGCCAATTTCAGTGTGGGGAAATAGAGCATGAAGACAAAGTCTCATTGTTCAAAGAATTCTACAAACTAGACTACAACGCCCAATTATCCTTTCTAAAAGAGGTTTGTTTGGTCATTGGTGAAGTGAAGCGGCGCCGGGTGAGTGAAGATTGTTCTACTAGATATTGTACTGTACAGTATTACATCAAAACTAATGATTCTGTATTCAAAGTTTGTCAAAAGACTTTGTGTGACATCTATAAGATAACCCCTCGTAGAGTTCAAATTTTAGTGGACAAAATTAAGTTCAAAAAACCAATGAATGATGGTCGAGGCAGTCACGAAAATAGACCTAACAGGATTCCAGATGAAAATAAAGATTTTGTTATGAGTCATATTGCTTCTTTTCCTTTACAAGAGAATCATTACTCTAGAAATGAGAGTAAGAAACAGTGCTTATCCCCCGATTCGAGCATTGAGAAAATGTGGAATCTTTTTAAGGAAAAGTATCCCGATACTCAAGTTACTTTACACTGTTATCGAGATATTTTTAATACAAAGTTTAATTTAAGATTTGGAGTCCCTCGATCAGACACTTGTGATCTTTGTGACTCTCTTTTCATTAAAATGAAATCAACTGATGATCTACATAAGCTAAGGGAACTAGAAATAGAAAGTCAGTTGCATCATGCTAGGGCTGACAGTGCATACAAATCTCTAGGAAATGATAAAAAGGCAGGTGAAATTAACAAAGACACGATTTGCCTTTGTGTTGACCTTGAGCAGGTTCTATACTGCCCTACTTTGACTCATGGTAATACATTCTATCAGAGGCAGTTATCTTGCTACAACTTATGTGTCCATGACGAGGGCAACAACACAGCAATGATGTTTTTATGGGATGAGACTAAAGGTAAACGAGGTTCTGCAGAAATTGCATCTTGTATCCTTGCATTTGTGAATCATAACTTCACACCTTTAACAAACAACAAGACACGACATTTAGATATGGTCAGATCGATGTACAGGGCAAAATAATAATTGGAAAATGGTAGCTCTTATGCAACACCTTGTGATTAACAATTACTTCACCACGGTAGATCAGAAGTTTATGACCACAGGCCATAGTTTCTTACCATGTGATAGAGACTTTGCTCTGATTGAGCGTCAAAAGAAACATTCAATGGTTTATGTGTCATCGCAATGGGTTGAGGTAATTACAGCGTCTTCAGAAAAATGTTCTGTTTATGTGATGAGTTCTGAAGATTTCAAAGACTTGAGTATCGTGGAAAAATCGCTAAGGACGGGTACATTTAGAATCACACATTACGTGTGGTTACGAATAACGCATGACGATCCTTGTACTCTACAAGCAAGAGTGTCTCATAACATCCTTCAACCATGGACCCGTCACTGCGTGGCTAAAAAAGCAAAAGGTAGAAGGCACGTCAACCTCCCACCAGTCAAAGTTTCAAGATTCCCACGACTATATGAAGGACCTTTATCAATAAAAAAAGAGAAGAAGGCAGACCTGATGTCAATGATGCCATACATTCCAGCGGAATTCAGAGAACTTTACACCAACATAAATGCTGACGACTAGGCTCAGAGCGGTTTCGAACTAAACATTACCTTACCTGTTTCACAAGTCCTTTTCTAAAAGGTTAAAATTAAAGGCCTTAATGATGTTAACAAGAAATGTTTTTTATTTCATTTTATGTTATACTTAAAGTTTTGGTTTAGTTTACTTTCTCTATTAAATAAATGTAAGTTCAAGTTAAATATCTAACTTTTTATTGATTATAACAGTTTTTATATTGTAATTTTAAGGTAAATATTATACTTTTCCATTTTAGGACATGTTAAATATGTATTTCTTATTGTAATAATAAACTTTTTTACTCATAACAGCTCATATATGTTTTTACCCAATAACGTTGCAACCACCATTTCACCTGAAAAGTTGCAAAAACGTTGTAAACGATTGTCGTTTGCAACGTTTTTGCAATTCTGAAATCACGTATTTGGTCATAACTTAATAACTGCATGAGATATTATTATAATGTTTAGTTTAATGACCTATTGTACTGTTTAATGCATATGTGACCAAAAAAGAAAAAAAATTCCATTGTTATTTTTACAGTAATTCGTTTTTTTAATTTCCTGAAAAAATTACATTTTGTCGCTTACAACGTTACTGGCGGGAGCCATTCATATATAGATCCTTTTATTTGATGGAAAGCTATGCTTGTGATTATAGTATAATGTTAGTGAAATATAAGGCAATTACATTAGCACAATATGACTAACTTGGCTCATCACAAATTATGTACAGTAACCTGGTAAAATGCCTCCTGAGTTGAAATTTGGTACATACATTCTTATTTGGTCTTAGAAAAATTGGATATAAGAAATTCAAGATGCTTTAAGAAGAAGATTTTACAAAACTCCCTCAGAGCTCCACCCCACCGACCTTCAAAGTTTCAACGTTAATCTTATGGACATACAATTTTCATTGGACCAGATGATTACATAAATATATTAATTTCAAGAGCATATCATCCTGTAGAGTTTAATTTAATTGTTTAGTGAAGGCTGCTTATGTTACAAACATAAACTCATTTTATTTGTTCAAAACATAATGTAAAGCAGTTATAACAATTAAAAATAAATTAAATAATGTAAGTAAATTAATAAATTGAATTATATAAAGTAAATACCCCTCTCGCAGCAAATCTGCATTCTCAGCAAATTCCCAATCTTTATATATGTTTCTCACTACTACCAATGCTACTACATAAAGCCACTTCCCAAGTTTCATAAAAATGCATCCATAAATAAGTTGATATACGAGTATAACAGTTATTTATTCTCCGTAAGAATAACATCAGAGCTGAGTATGTAGGTTTGATGCTCCGGGACAATCAACTAAAATTGTTTTTGTGTAAATATCAATAGACCACAACTAGGTGAAGCTACAGCCATAGGACAGTTAATAGGGGAAGATAAGGCTGGTATTTTGAAAAATCTTATGAGCAAGGGTACTAGTACTCATGAGCCAAGTTTAATTAATATACATTAATAAATAATTGACTTATACATTTTTATTTTTAGTTACTCTCCATAAGGATAACATTGGACAAGTACTATGTTTAGCACTTTGAATATCTCTGCAATGGTTGGTTGTAGAACAACAATTTAGACACCAAAATAATCATAAGCGTAATTTCAGTATTTTGATTGGAGGAGCAAACATGTTCGTGATTGTTGTGACTTTATATACATTACAATAGCATAATCTCCAAATTACTGGGGGGGCAACTGCCCCCCATGCCACCCCCGAATTACGCCTGTGAAAATACTGTAGTTGATTTGTGGAGCTAAATTTATTGGTAGAAACAAATGTGAAGTTTCAATCAAACATATGTTATTCAGAAAATACTTTGGGGCTCTTCCTACTGTCCTCCAAAATGCCCATATTAATTTTACTGACACTAAGAATTTACCAGTCTGATTAAATTGGAATCAGGTAGAAATAAGTGTAATATATGTATGTGTAACATATATCATAAAAGCTAAATGTTCCCATTGATCTGTTCCCATTCACAGAATAATTTGGGGCACTAGCCTTCAAAATTCCCATGTTAAGTATTTACAGGACTGGAATTAAGTTGATTTGTTACAGTAAATAGTTTTATTAAGGAAAATGTTAATGAATTTATGTGAATGCCCTCCCTTGCTTGCGCTCAGGTTACTTCGATGCGTCTGTCTTCTGATTGGCCACCGGTAAATTACGGGATTGCAAACTATGTTGAATAAAACATATCTGTAACAGAAATCATTACCCGGTATTGCAATATTCTTAACAAACTAATTTAGAACAAAAGATCTTTAACGGTATGAATTAAAATACTTAGAGAGAGGGAATGGCACTTTACAGGTTGATGGGTAATATTAATATTGATTAAACACATGCATATTCCTGTCCCAAGACTTGTTGTGTAACTCTGTGTCACCGGCATTTACAATTTTGAAGTTAACCGTCACAATCTTTTCCTGGGCTGAGATTTGGTAAGAAGATATGTAGACCACTACAAATAGACATACACCTACTCTTGTTCTGTTTTCATTTGAGGTTCTGTCCCATTGGTCTTCAAAATCCCTATATTAATCATTATGCATCAACTAATGATCCGATAGAGCTGAAATTTAGAAGGAAGAAATGCAATGAACCTAAAACCAATCATGTTCCTATGTAATCTTGTTCAGAAAATCCTCTTGGGTTCTGTTTTGAAAATCCCTTAAAATCCCCTTGTTGAGCTTATTGGCAGTAAGTATTTTATGTGACCATTGCGCTAACAATTGGTGAAAACACACATATAGGCTATACGCAAAATTAATTATTGTAAAACTAAATTTAGAGAGATGTGTTCTGCATGCTAATTAAATTAAATTAATGACATGTATTTCACTGACATTACGACATATAGGAGCAAAGCAGTGGCGGGCAATAGCTGTACAGTTACATTATAAAAGCAACCTGTTAACTCAACTTACAGGCTCTCTTTAACAAAACCTTTGTGTAGAACTTATACTTTTCAATAAATAATATATTGGAGTAGTTAGTTGTTGGTTAGTTGGCTGCGGGTCGCTCCAAAATGTGACTTTCCGATTGTCGCTAACTATATTTCAGGAAAATCCACAAATAATACTCTAAGAATCAAGTATAAGCTTAAATCTAATGTTATTTTACCAAGAAATATCAATATACAATTATTCTATTATTAAAATGTCTTATAGTTTTGTATTCATTCGCTAAACAAATCATTGAAACATCAATAAAGCATACGAAAACCATAGGTAAACAAAATCTGAAAATGATGTACACCAAAGTAGCTTACGAGAAGCTAGCACATGCTGACAGTAAAATAACTTAACCACTTGAAGTGCTGTTTCACACTAACTTCATGAAGTTGTATGGAAAAAGCGGGTTTCAAGAAGTAGGCTATGTGGTGGTAAGGGGCAGAACTGCATATGCATATGCCCCGCAGTCAAGAGTTTAAGAAGATAAATAAATTTATTAAATATAATTGATATTGTATCAGCTATTTACAGAAATATATAACAACACATTCAGCATGATTTTGATTTGAATAATTTTAATTTTAATTGCTATATTGGTTATTTACGAAAGTAAGAGCTTATTTGAAAACTCAGATGAAACCAACTTCTGTGTGGTGCCATTCAGTGTAAAATAGTGCAGAACATATTTGCTATTTAAAGGTGTAACTACTTTCCAGCCAGCAGATTTGTTCATGGGGACAGCTAAATATTTAAATTAATTTTATGTTTTAGCTTTGACTGCATCAAGATCGACCAACACCGCATCTCGTTCTACATGCCTCCCAATGCAACGACCTTCGGCGTGGTGGGGTTTCATCTCGGGGACTCGGACCCTTACATCTCTTACCAAGACTGGACCAAGCTGCACATCCCCCTGCCGGAGATTACCCCCGCCCCACCCCCTCCATCCCCACCCCAGCCGACCTACAGGCATCACTTCCTCTGGCTGCCTTGGTGACGCCCACTACTGGTCAGAAGAGAACAGGAAAACCAACAACTCTGCCATATTTTACCTATAAATATGTAAATTTAAATCATTTGTGATGTTTTCCGACTCTTACTTAAAGGCACATAATGTGGATAGTTGTACCGAGCCTCAAGTTGATCCCACACTATTCACAAATGTAGCCGAATAGCACCAATACCGTGTTGATCACGTATGTTTGGTAAAATGTGGAAATTCCACAAATACTGAAAACAATTTTTCATTTATTCATTCATTTAAATAGGTATTCAACAACTTGGCCCCACCAAGTTTTGTAGAACTTATCGGTGGGATTCAATATGTAGCAAAAATGTTGTTTTCATATGTACTGTACTTAACAACATTCCTTATTATACTAAATGTATTTTGGGTGTGTACTTTACTTATATACTTTTAAAAAATCAACAAGGAACAACAATCACATTAACAGTAACAGCCTAGAAACAATCAATAAAATAAAAAAGCAACAACAACAAAATATTAGTATTTACATCCATAATATTCCTCTACATAATGTGAAAATCACACCATACTCTCATACTCTGTCATATTGATTTTAATGTTTGGAATCCAGAGATTCAGTCTAGGAGCTGATTTTCGAGTCATATCAGAGGGAGCCGGTGTCATTGAATGTTGATTCGACAAATGTTCGGAAAGCTCCCATGCTGTTACATTATCGACTACCACATTACATTCGGCAATGGTCTGGATCTGGTTTCACGAAAATATTTTTCTGATTGTTTCAGGGTTGTATTTGTAGGTATCTTGAAAAGGTATCTTTCCATTAACTTTAAAATTGTTGAAAATAAATACCACCAAACAGAGACAAACATTCAAGCAGAAGTTTGTTCAAAATATTCAGCCATATTCACGAATAGTTTGGGACTAGCTCTATAGCAATTCATACTTAAATTTTTGATGTTAACTTATGTGAATTTAATCTCAAATGTTCTTGATTTAAAAACTTCCAAATTATTAATAAAAAAATAACTGCAAGCTATAGTTAATCTGCTGCAAGCTATTAATAGAATAAGGACCAAAAGATAGGTTGTTGTGTGATTTAAATTTAGTACCTTATTTTCAAAACAATTTTTTCCCAAATTTATTTTAATTTGTTCAAGTATTTATTTATGCATAAATATTTTCATGACAATATTATAGACCCTATGCTTTACTTTTGTATTCTTAGCAAAACTGTTTTTGATATTGAAATAATACAAGTAAAATAAAATAGCTTTGAAGTTGTGTTTAGTGTACAATTTATTCAATTAATTAATAAATTAACTGTTGCAATTATTGTTTGCTACCAATTTAGACAAATAGTTTTCAACCAAGTAAAATCAGCTCAAAATAGTAGTTTTCATCACAAGGAGCAAAAGTGGTGGTTTTTGGTGCGCAATTGTGAACCAACTTTGAATTAACCCTCTAATCATCATTGGTCTGTCTTCTACAAGATAATCCATCACCAAAGCTGATATCTGCTTCTGTGAAACCGAGTTTCAATTATTTCACCGTTGTTTTCTAAGGGGTAACATGGTAAATAATTGCATGTTAACCTTCTTGATCTTTGACAAGATTGTTATTTTTTTATCTATAAACAGTTAACTTACTTATAACATCGTTGATCATTTAAACTGTACCATACAATGATGTATTTTTCTGTGGTGTACACCGAATCATAAAAGTTTCCTTTATTTTGCATAATGATAACAAATGGTAGTTTTCAACTCAAGAAGCAAAAGTGTGTTTTTGGTGCTTAAACATTTTTCTGAGCTCGGCTTCGCCTCGCTCGTAAAACACGATTGCGCACCAAAAACAACCACTTTAGCTTCTTGTAATGAACATCTTTTTTTATCATGCTGCCCATATAAGCCCTTGATAATTAGAATTTGGACAACAAATTAAGGGATTTCTTGTTTTGTATCGTTTAGGTAGTTCAGATAGGTTAACTTTACAATATATACACGTATTTTATTTACAAACATAATGAATTCCGTGTTTGTTACCTTTGAAATACACAAACGCAAAAAGGAACAAATACAATCTTTGAGGTTAGCGCACTGAAAAAATCCACAGCTGATTTTTCAGTGTGCTATTTTAAGGCATTTGCTCGTTGTATATTTGTACAGTTGCAAATAAAAAATTAAAGATAAATACCCCGTCGCAGCAAACCTGCATACTCAGCGAATTTCCAATGCATAATATATGTCTTAATACCACATAAGGCCGCATACCAAGTTTCATAAAACACACATTCACATATTCACATATAAGTGATATATACAATTTTAATTATTCTCCATAAGAATAACATTGGTGATGAGTACGTAGGTTTGCTGAAACAAGGAACACAAACAATTGGTTTTATGCAAATATAAATAGAATTTAACTAGGCGAAGCCACATACCAAGTTTCATCAATATTCAATTATAAATAAGCACTATATAACATTTTATTTATTCTCCATAAGAAAAACATGGGGCTGAGTAAGCAGGTTTGCTGCAACAAGGAACAAAAAAATGGGTTTTTATGCACATATCAATATAACTCAACAAGGTGAAGCCACATACCAAGTTTTATTAATTTATGTTCATAATTAAGGGAGTCATTACATTTGACTTATTCTCCATAAGAATAACATGGGGGCTGAGTACGCAGGTTTGCTGCTAAGGGAATAATCAACAAAAACTCAATTTTTTGTGCAAATATCAATATACCAGTACTACGTGAAGCCATATAACAAGTTTTATCAACATACATTCATAAATAATCGAGATATCAAATTTTATTTATTCTCCATAAGGATAACATTGGACAACGTACTGTGTTTAGCACTTTGAATATCTCAGCAACGGTTGGGCGTAGAATCAAAATTTAAACACCAAAATGATTGTTTTGTGGAACTGAACAGATTAGTAAAAGCAAATGTGAAGTTTACATTAAAATAAACTGAGGAAAAGCCGAAAACCTTTTTCCCATAAGATTAACATGGGAGATTTTATGAGTACGTTTTTTGGATTTTCTCCGCAACCACTTAACCTAGGTTAATAATTCAAAAAACCATATTATTTGTTTTTTTAAGTTCTATAACATGGTCAAAACCAAAATTAGGTTTTTAAAAAATTTTAGGGTGAAAAATGCAAAAAACTGATTTTTGGAAAATTTAAAAACCCCATAAACCCCCCTTCCCATGGTCCGATTTTTCTGGTTTTCGAACTTAAAGTCATGAATGTCATTTTACACATTTGAGCCAAATTTCATCGAAATCGGACGTTTTTTACTCAAGTTATCGCATTCACGGACACATATATATATAGATATATATATACATATATATATAAATTTGAACGAATAGTGTTTTTGGCATCTGGGGACCTCAAAACAAAAAGTTATCATGGTCTGGGGCTTAAGTCTTACCATGAGACCTACGGTAATAGCTTCTTCCCTATAGGGGAAATTCGTTAAAAAGAAGAAAAATGTGATTTTACAGTTTAATTTTTTTTAAATTCAGGTCCAAAACAGCTGCTTTTTGTGTATGATTTAAATTATGACAAAATTATTGATTTCAAGTTAGTCCCTTTTGAACTAGCAAGATTTAGATGTGGCATCATTTTAAAGTTTAAATAACTTCTTTAGTTGCATGATTTGATAAAATCCTGTTGAACTAAACTGAATACAATCAATTATGTCTCCCAGTACTACAAAATATATTTACACTTATACAGGGGCGTATATAAGCCCGCCCCCCTCGATATGAAAAAATAAATTAGGAAAAGATTAAATAATGTGAATTTTGTATAAAAATAGATAGAAAATAGCGATACAAAGTCAATATTGAGCAGGTAGCAGCACGGAACGGATCTGTGTTATAGAGTAGCAGTTTATGTGGTGCAAATTCATAGGTGCTGGTGGTCCCAGGCCTCTGCTGGTGGCAAGAGGTTATAGCTTGAGGCGATCTGCGCATGCATGGATATCTTACTGGCGATCGCAGCAAAAGGTGCTTAACTCCACCGGCAGTAATGTACAGTTCAGCATCAGCCATTGTTTGACGTTTAGTTAGATTAACTCTGATGTACCAAAGTATAATCAATCAATCAATCAAGCATTGTTGTTAAGCGTAAGTGAGTCGCAGTCATAATGAAAAGATAGCTTAGCTTCCAAACTTCTAAAAAAAAATATATATATCTATATTTGCCACTGCACTTATACTATACTTACATACAAGATGATAAATATTCATAAAAGATGATACAAAGCAGTCAATCGATTTCCAGTCAACGGTCATCATGAGGACCAAACAGAGAATGGCATTCTCTAATTAATAGTATACCTACTTTGTATAAACTTTGATAATAAGCACACAAATTTTAAGCAGCAATATTTGTTATAAAAAACATGCTTCAAGTCCTTAATACTTTCAAAAACCTTTTTTTCTATAATGTGTGAGATGAGCTTTTGAAATCAGATTTTTAAAATCAATCTGATTTCTAAAGCTCATCTCACCCATTAAAGGGTATAAGTTTAACTTCAAAACAATTTTTCTAAATTTTAAACAAAACGTAATGCTTAAATATCTTGTGCCAGATGAAGTATCTACTTTGATCATCCTGTGATTGAGACTGAATGATGACCGGTGTGACTGGCCAAACCAGCCTTGCCTTTATACCAGCTTTCCCCCTTGCTCCTTGGCCCTTGCCCCTTGGCCCTTGCCCTTGCCTTACCCTGCACTATATTTTATCATATATATTTTTAAAAATTGCCAAAACTTTGGCCAGTCCGTCAGATTGTTCTACTGGGCCGATTTTCATGATTCTTTTGTTAACTGATAGGTAATTATGCCTAGATATGTCATCACACATCCAAACTAACATATCGTCAATAGGCTTTGCCCCACTGGCTCCTAAAGTTCCCATGTTAATCTTATGGAGGAAGTTTGTTTACATCAGATGATTACTTAAAACATATGTTCATTAAGTAAGAGAGTTCATTTGGTGTGTCAAAGAATAATGCAGCAGGAATACAACTCCTTATTTTTTCTACTTTCTACAGGTGTTTATATATTTCACAATTTAGATTTAATCCAGTTATTTTTGTATGAATAAGATAAATTGAGAAAATAGCTGCTTTCTTTATGGGCGTTAATACATTCAATAATATACATGAAATCCAGTTATTATTTCACGATGATAGATTAAGAAAAAGCTTCTACATAAGAGAAATAGGCAAGCTACATGTGTTGAGATGGGAAAGTTTTATTATTTGAGGTTTTGGTGTTAACTTAGGGCCCTTTCAAAAACCTTTGACCTATTAGAACTTTACGTTTAGAGCTATAAAAAAACTTACGCATGATCATCGGATTCCTAATCGTTTCCTAATGAGCATCTGTTTCGTAATTGGCAAACTCTCCCCGGAAACTTCAAAAATTCTTCCTATGGGGAATAAAAAGTGACATAAACCTGTAGATTTTCTATACAAATCTTCCGCATATGTTTGTTTGTTCTTTTTTTTTAATTTGCGTTGTATACCTTAGGAATCAGTTGAGAAATTGATTTTAAACTTAACGTAAGAATTGTATATGGTTTGTTTTGAATTTAGTTTTCCAGTTTTTAGTGTTCTCAAATGGTGTTTTTAGCACTATGGTATCATACTTACTCCCGAAGTTAGTATAGTAGACTCAAACCTAAGGCTTATTTCACATAACGTCACGAAATAAGTGTCAAAGCCAAAAGAGAACCTAGTGACTTTAGAGGCTAATTCGAGGTAACTCTTAAAAGTTTTGTTTTTGAGGTTATAAGTTATATCCGGTGATTAGTTTTTTCTGTAATTACAAGTTTGTCAGCATTGCTAAACGCTGTACTAAAAATTAATAAAGAACCCTGTAGAATGCTTTAGCATTAGATGTCATGAAGGGAAAACAATAATTGATTATATTAAGGGTTTAATCTTTTATTGTGTAATGGGATGAGCTTACAAACGACACTATGAGGAAATTTTGGTTTCTTCTTACTATAGGACATAACATTGATGGGAAAATATATGCATAATCAACCAGCCCCAGGAAAGAAGGCCTGAGAATATTAGTGTTCACATACATTTATACATATATAAAATATATTATGTACTTTTCCTTAAAAAAATCAAGATGATCATATGTTATCACCACATAACTGTTTTAAGCAGATGAACTGGTAATAAAACAAAACAGCTGTTACATTAAATTTAAAACCCTTTACAGCTGCACTCTAGCGGAGAAAATGTTAGGAATAATGACTTCAAGGTTAAAGAGAACGTTATCATTATTTATAAACATCCTGGTTAATATTTTAAGGCAACAATTATAAACATTACACATGATTTTCATGAAACATTTGAAAGAAACATTGTTAATTTTTATTTTGCAAATAATCATAGTATAAATCTAAATTTATTTTCTTTAATTTTAAAACAAATTTTTATTTAAAAGCTGTTTTTTTAATAACAATAATTTGGTTTTGTATGTTGCGTTACGGAGTTTATATAATTTACAATTATATAATTTTGTTTTATTATTTTTAAATTATGTGGTATTTCAACTGTTAACTTGATGTGGAGTGGAACAATTTACGTCAATACAATCCATGTGAAGATATGTATATGGGTCATTATAAAATTAATGGCCAGTTTGAGAAAGGTAAAAAAATAAAAAAATAAAATTCAAAAACAAATGATTTATTGGTAAAGCAAAATAAATATTCTAAACAATACAAACTGAAACCTAGCAGAGCTTAAAAATTATATTTAATCCTTATTTTCTTGTTTTTTCTTTCAGGATAACAAATTTTTTCCCCTCTATTACGTTTTTGTTTCTTGATTAAAAAGTGAAAAAAATTACTAAAAGTTGAAAGTTTTAGGCTGAATGTAGAAGACAAATGTAATTACTAACGCCCACATACATAAAAACGTGTTATTTATTGATTGTTGTATTTTTTAGACTGTAAAAATTACCTCATTTCAACATAAATTTCAAAAAACGTAATACAACTTTCCATTATTTAGAAATCCTTTATTAGTTTTATATTGAAAATTGAATAAAACTATGAAAAAAGCTACAGTCTTTCTGTTAATCCTAAATTCAAAATGATTTTTTTTAAATTACTATTTTTTATGAAGGAAAATGTAGCCGTGAGCGAGGGGAATCGGCGTGAGCAAGGGGAAAATCAGCGTAAGCGAGGGGAAAAAATGCTGTGAGCTGAGAGAATCACTAAAGTAGTGATATTTTTAGATGTTTTCAACTTAGAATAGAGTTATATTATACATATTGTTATTAGGGGGGCCACCAGTTGATTGACGTGTTAGTTGCTCGCAGGGACAGTTGGTAGGGTTTTATAAAATAAGTATAAATAATTAAATAAAGCCCTAAAACCCACTGATCGACATGTTAGTTGCTCGCATGGACAGTTGGTCGACTTTTAAATAAACAAACGTAATAACAGATTTGCTAATTGCTGGATGTACCAGTTGCTCGCGCTCCCCACTCTGCCTTCCAAAGAAGAGGGGCAAGGCCAAGTTTCTCTGGTGCATAGCCTCACCATCAACCCAATGTTTGACCAGCCGCATGCGGGACCACACAGGACGCAGGTGCGGCAAGAAATTTGCTGAACCTTGTAACCAAATTTCCCTGATGTTATGGATTGTGCTCCTACCTTTTGGCGCTTTGGAGAACTAGTCCAACTAACTTGTTACGCAGTACAACACCATATAGCATACCTTGTATTGGTTAGTTGTGATTTAAAAATCTTCCCGCGCCCATTGAATCGTTTGCTGCACACACTAGCAGCTAAAAAGCGACACGCACCTTCTGAAGAGGAGACTTTGTATATGTGGTGGGAGGAAAATATTTATGTTTTGATACAAACTAAAATACTAAAATTTTGATTGTACTAAAATACCAATATCATTTAGATGTAGATTTAGATTTAGGTACCCGATGTTGTTCTTATTAGAGTAAATATTAGTTTGTTGTCTAGCTTATTTTCTATATATTAATACTCCAGAGTTTTTTCTTCACAGTCTTAACTTGATAACGGCTGGACGGATTTTAACATTTGAGGTGTCAAATTAAAGGTATTTTTACGTAGATTTACCAATACGTCTCAGAATTTTAAGAAAGGACATAACTTAAATACTGTAATGGGCTGAATTTTCTTTACTGTGACGCTATCCGAAGGCGTAAGTATAAATTATATATTGATTGATAGTATATTGTTCAAATTATCCTCAGATGTTATCATCCGTTATCAGATGTTTCGTTTATGTTTGTTTACAACTGAAGTAAATTTTTGTTGGGTACAAACTTGCTCGGAACAGGACAAGTAGTAATATTTTAATACTATTTGGCAAGGCCCTTAATTTGGTTTTGGCCAAGGTGATACTGGAGACAACTATTGGTTTAAATGGATTACCGTTTGAAAAAAATAAACACTTTTAAACTAAATTTAAATATGTTACCAAATCTGCTGTGTTCTGTAGTGTCGTCTGCTCGGTTATAAAAGTAATGAATTATGTTTATGAAAGAGCTCCAAGAACAATAAGACTTGAAATATGGTTTTACAATACTTGTTCTGCCCAGTTCATATGAATAATCATAAGATTATCCTACTGCAGTTTCGACGTTAATATGGAAACCATAAAAAACATAAACCATAACCATAATAAACCTTAAACCATATACCATAACCATATATTAAACCGTATTTTAAGTTCAATTCCAGTTCAGGGGCTACACACCAAAATGTTTAAATAAGACTTGCTTGCAATAAATATAAATAGTTTCGATTTATCACATCCGCTTTCAATATTGAATCGCGTTACTACATAGACAGGTCGGTGATTGTCGATTATCGCCTTTTCTCCCCCACCACATCTACAAAGTCCCCACTTCACGAGGTGCGTGTCTCTTTTTAGTTGCTAGTTGCTGCACACAGGGGCAGTTTAGTCAGTGTGTTATTTTTGTATTTGCGCCCCTTATAATTTGGCGCTCTCGGTACCTGCCTATTTATTTGGCCTAGTGGAAAATGGAGTACTGGATGAAATGGTAGTAATATGCTTCAAGTTGGGAAAGTCTTACTATCTTATACATAGGTTTTTCTTATCTTTATTGACTGGTGGCAATTACCATAGATTAAGAATACCACAACTATGTTTAATCTATGCAATTACTAAAATATTCAAACTTATATTTTGTTTAAACCGCTATACTTGGAGTGGGAATTATTATGCCCAATAGGGTCAGAGCCTAAAAAGATTCTCGCAATAGGAAAAGGCATATGTTAAATTATAGTGTTCCAGTATCTAAGATCTTCTCACGATATTTCAGGTTCATTTGAGAATTACTTAACAAAGAATTTAAGGCTATTAAGTCTGTGCCCGAACGGGTTTGTCTTTTTTTCTGCGTGATGGTAAACCTGATAGTTTTGATACTAATGGGGTGGAATCTAAGAGGATTTACAAAAAGCAGTAGGCCATATTTGGAAGAGGTACATTACCAAACGTCCTACAGAATTTCAGCACAATCAGTCAAGCGATGAACGGGGCCGCCTTGAGGGGGGACAACAGGGGCCCTCGATTTTCAGTAAATTCATAATATTTACCAATATATTTAAATAGAAGTCTCTGGGATCCCCGCAGAAGTTTTTACCCAGTCCCCTGTTTGTCTTGTGGAAGCCCTCACGATGAAGTGAAATCACCCAGAAGATTCTCGTACCTCCACACGGCAAAGGGAAAAAGTATTTTCTAATTACATTTCAGCAGTTTTTGTTTATTTTTAGGTGCGGACAACTGGCCCATCAGAGTAAAAGCATAGATTAAACATACTCTTGTTGTGGTATTCTTAATCTACGGTAAAAGTCATACTGGCTCATATTGTTTAACACTATTTCCAGTTTTCTCATGAATAACACAAAAAAAAACTCCAATAAATTTCATGGCTCTATAAGCGGCGTTCAAAAAGATTGACAGATTTTAGGTATATCCTTTGCATGTAACATAAAACCAGACAATACTGTATTAACAGCTGCAATCATGATACAAATATTACCATATTTGTCTAAGTCACTGGGAGACCGAGCTTTGATCAGTCCATGTCAGACAGTTTGTTTATATGAATGGAGTAATTTTACACCACGTCCCCCTAATGGCGAGAAAATTTGCTTAGCTTATATTTGACTCTTGTCTGCATGTTTAACGTAACTCCAGTTGTTTTTATAGCTCAATATTCCTTTGATTAATTTCATACATGACCGCTTTATATGTATTCTTCATTCAATGGTTTTTACAATATACACTGATTGATTACAAACAGATGTTATGATTCTTTGGTTTTGATTAAAGGTAGATTTTAAATATTTTAGTTTTCATATTACTTTTATTATATTATTCGAGTGTACCAAGAGAATTACACCTGCCTGGAACTTATTTCTATCCCAGAAAATAGATATTTCCAACATTTTAGGCCATCACTGGAGCCGTTTTTTAAAATCAGATTTACAAGCAAGCTAACCTTACTCATATTAGAGTATAGGATAGACAGATATTGAACTTTAGGGGCGGACAGTACCCTTCACAACGTAACTGACAAAACCCTTTATGCCCAGCTATGTTTAGAGCCAGATTTGGGGTCTGTAGACCCCTAGGCTCAACATGTGGTGCCCCCCTTGGCCGTCCACCGACAAGGTAAACTACATTTTTTGGAGTATGGTTTTAGGTTTTTATGGTTTATGTATAGTGCGAGCTTCCTCGTGGATCGGGCCAATAAGCAATTGTCTATGTAGCCTATGCCTAAATCCGGCCGTGGCTACGAATCAGGGCAAACATTTCTATAGCTCAATCTTTATAATATATTCATAAATAACGGAGGAATTGTTTGTCAAAATACTCCTCAACGTATATATAAGGTATACATATATATATATATATGTATTTACATATATAATGTACATATGTATTTTATTTTATACAGTTATAAAATATATTATGGGAACAAAATAATACCAGTTCGTTCCTATTTTGATTTAGTGTCATATAACTACAGTCACATTAATGGGTAAATTGTTATCATATGGGAAATTGTGGTTGTATGTGTTGGTATCTATGCTCAGTAACGATCAGCTCCACGCTATGTTACACCTACACCTCTACTAGGGCAGCCTACAGCTGTGAACGAAAGTGGACTGTTCCTGTAATTCCGCGCGTATATCCGCCTCTCCCCTCTCATAAAAACAAGGAGTGGGGGGCGCGAGCAATTGGTAGTTTGAGCAAGTAGCCCATCTGTTATTATATTTATCTGTTTAACAGTCGATCAACTGTCCATGCGAGAAACTAACATGTCGATCAGTGAGTTTCAGGACTTTATTTAATTATTTATACTTATTTTCTAAAACCCTACCAACTGTCCCTGCGAGCAACTAACATATCGATCAGTGGGTTTCAGTTCTTTATTTAATTATTAATATTTATTTTTGAAAAGTCAACCATCTGCCCCTGCGACTAACTAACATGTCGATCAACAGGTAGGCACCCATTGTGTCATGTTCACAAATTGAAAATAAAGAATAATAAAATTAGAACATTTTCACTGTTTACAAACCCTATATAACCTGCCTACTATTTAAGTTTTAGAACCAAGTTTAATTCTTGTTGAGAACCAACCTCATAAACTGTGCAATCTTGTAAGTTCATTAGAAGATGTCTTACAATATTTCAGATTACCAAGATAAGTTGTAATCAATAATAAAATAGTAACAAAATTGATTCAACATTGACTGATGCTACAGAGCAGCACAGGTTCTCTAGTACAGTATGAATGTAAATATATTTTCTAGTATTGTGAGACGTAGTTTATTGTATTGTATCCTGTTTAAGATTTAATAAAAAAAAAATTGTTCAATAACATTAAATATGTTTTACTTAATTTGTTATGATACAGCAGTGTGTGATACAATTGAATGCTTAAAAACTATTGTTTATCCTTAAACAATTAAATAGCACAACTACAAGATCGTTTTCTTTAAGTTACCTCCTATAATCGTTATATTTATTTTATACAGTTTTAATAATGCTATAATACAGCCGAATCCAATTACACCATAGCATTCATATACCAACCACTTTAAATACAGACAAGAAAGAAAAACATACAATGTATATATGAGCAAATATAATTGTTGACCGAGTCCATTAGTCCATGTTGCCACTGAAGTCGTATTATACAAGTCGTATTAACTATTAACTATTAACATAAAACTATATATACTATATTTATAACTACTGAGACCAATAATTTAGCATTAATAAGCACAATAATAAATACATTTAACATACTACAAACAATATTGAATAGTAGTAAAGAAAGTTCTAATAATAATAAAAAACGAGTTCGTACACAGCACGCTGACATGAGGGAAGTGAATTTCCACATAAAAACTTTTAAAACACAAAATCAGTGTAAAAACATACATTTATTCAAATTTTTATTGAAAACCGTGATTTTTTGGCTGTTCTTATGCTCCTGGTTTCATTTACCTGCAAAGCTGGGAATACAATTTTGTGCATTATAATGTTAGGAGAAGGCCAGACAGGCTTTAAGGGAGGCGTAAGGTTGCTGGGGATAATAAAAGTACACCAACAAATGAATAACATGCATTTATAATGTAAAACCCCCATAAGACAACGTACTGTGTTTAGTCTAAACATATTTTCTTTAATAACTCGGTAAATATGTGTGCTAGAATGATGAGAGAGGACTTAAAACTTTCGCCTCACTTATTCCCATCTTTTCCATGCAATAATTTTACATTCAGGGCTTTTCTGACCTTTTTTGGGCCCAAAAACTCAAAATTTGAAAGATTAAACCCCAAAAAAGGGGTTTAGTGTTTTCCAATCGTGTTGCCCAACGAACTTGTCCAACTGATTACAGAAAGGAATGTCTCTAACAAATTTGAAGGAAATTGGACAAAAAATGCGACCGCTAGAGTGCAAACACACATATATATATATATATATATATATATATATATATATATATATATATATATATATGTATATAAATACAATTTTGAACGAACCCCCAAAACGTGTTCAGGGAGTCACGTTAGGAACTTCTATGGTGGTCCCGGGCTTAAGTTTCACTGTGCCACCGTGCATGCTAATAGTGCACTTTCCAAAGGAAATTCACTAATAACAGAGTAAGTACACTATGCAAAATCACTTTACTTATATTTAAAAAAGTTATATTCACTTTGGAGCTTTGGAAGTGAGCTTCGATCAAAACTATAAAATGAATTTAAAAACATCAATGTCGATATGAGATCATTTATTATTATACAACCTCGCCCTTACATTTAAAGGTGAGAAGTAACCCAGATTGGTTCTTGAGAAACGGGGATATATCATATGTGAAGCAGTTTTTTGTCAACGCAACTTCTCCCTTATTTCTTGACCAATTTTAATGTTTGAAGTGTCAGAAAATACATCTCAGTTCGTAGTTTTGCAATAAAGTTTTTAATTTTCAATATTTTTACTTCCAGGGCACGGGTAGCCCTTAAAGTTCATATTTTGTCCATAACATTAACATCAAAATCAAAATAAAAAAATTCTTTATTTGTGAGTACAAAACCTGTACATAAATTGTGTCACAATATTCTTATTATAAAACTCAATAACAGAGTCTAAAACTCAATACAGAGAAAAATATATGATTAAAATCAATTTGAATTACAATAATTGCACATTCACAGACCAGCAGAGAAAAATTCAGTTAAGGAGTAATGTGGATTATCTATTAGAAAAGTTTTCAATCGGGTCTTAAATTTTACTTGATTGGATTAATTTTAGCGAATTTCGCCTATAGGGAAGAAGATATTACCGTAGGTCTCATGGTAAGATTTAAGCCCGAGACTATGATAACTTTTCATTTTGAGGTCTCCAGATGCCAAAAACACCATTCGTTCAAATTTATATATATATATATATATATGTGTGTGTGTGTGTGTGTGTGTGTGTGTGTGTGTCTGTAAGCACAATAACTCTCGTAAAAAAGGTCCAATCTTAATGAAATTTGGTACAAATGTGTGAAGTATCATTTATTTGAATGAGTTCGAAAACCAGATGAATCACATGATCCGAAGCGGGTTTTTGGGGGGTTTTGTACCCCAAAAATGTTTTTTTTTGGGTTTTCACATATAATTTTTATTTAAATCAAATTTTAATTTTTACCATTGAATTCAGCTTAAAAAACAAACAATTTGGTATTTTGATCATTGTTCTACGTCAATTGGTTACCGAGATATTGAAAGAGCTAAACACGGTATGTTGTCTAATGTTATTCTTATAGAGAAAAAGAAAAATTGTATATCTCGCTTATTTATGAACATTAACAGACAAAATTTGGTATATGGCTTCATCTGGTTTTGGTTTATTGTTGTTTGCACAAACAAAATTTTTCGCCTATGGTTCCTGTAGCAGCAAACCTAGGTACTTGGTCCCCATGTTATCCTTATGGAAAATACTTAAAATGTTATATATCGCTTATTTATGAATGTATATGGATGAAACTTGGTATGTGGCTTCACTAAGATGAGTTCTGTTGATATTTGCATAAAACCCATTATTTTGTGTGCCTTGTTGCAGCAAACCTGCGTACACATCCCCAATATTATTCTTATGGAGATTAATTAATATTTTAAATATCGCTTGTTTGTGAATATATTTATTATGAATCCTGTTAAGTGTTTTAATGTGTTATGTTATATATTCATTGGAAATTCGCTGAGTATGCAGGTTTGCTGAGACGGGGTTTTTAATTTGTAGTGGTAATAGTTTAAAAAAATTGGCTCCCATGTTTGTAGGGTTACTGTTGAATAGAGATAGTTTGTGTTTCTGAATTTCAATATTATTTTAGCGAATTTCCCCTATAGGGAAGAAGCTATTACCATAGTCGGCATGGTAAGACCTAGGCCCGGGACCATGATAACTTTTCGTTTTGAGGTCCCCAGACCCCAAAAACACCATTCATTGAAACTGTATATATATATATATATATATATAAAATATATATATATATATAAAGCTATATATATATCTATATAAAAAAACTATATATATATCTATATAAAAAAAACTATATATATATATATATATATATATATGTGTGTGTCAATGGGTGTGATAACTCTCGTAAAAAAGGTTCGATTTTGATGAAAATTGGTACAAACGTGTAAAGCAGCATTTATGACTTTAAGTTCGAAAACAAGACAGATTGACCTATCCGAAGGGGTATTTTGGGGGGGTTTTGTAGCCCAAAAATGTTTTTTTTTTAGTTTTTACACATGATTTTTGAATAAGTGAAATTTTATTTTTTTCCATTGGAATCAGCTTAAAAAGACGCACAATTTGGTGTTTTAATCATTGCTCTACGTCAATTGGTTACTGAGATATTGAAAGTACTAAACACAGTACGTTGTCCAATGCTATTCTTATGGGGGATAAGAAAAATTGTATATCTCGCTTATTTATCAACTTATCCTGACGAAACTTGGTATATTGCTTCATTTCATTGTGGTCTATTGATATTTGCACAAAATCCCAAGTTTTGGCTGATAGTTCCCGTAGCAGCAAACCTGCATACTCAGCCCCATGTTATTCTTATAGAGAATAAGTAATGTGTTATCTTCTTTAATTATGAAAATAAATTAATATAACTTGGTATGTGGCTTTACCTAGTTGAGTTATATTGATATTTGTATAAAAACCCATTTTTAGGGTTCCTTATTTCAGCAAACCTGCTTACTCAGCCACTATGTTATTCTTATGGAGAATAATTAAAATGTCATAAATCGTTTATTTATGAATGTATATTGATGAAACTTGGTATGTGGCTTTATGTGGTATTAAGATAATATTATATGCATTGGAAATTCGCTGAGTATGCAGATTTGCTGCTACGGGGGTATTTATTCCTTGTATTGTAAGAATGAATTTCAGAGCACAATGTAATTTTCTGTGGATTGTTTTACTTTCTCTCTCTATACATAGTACATGGAGAAAGTATTGTTTTCGTAAAAATTTTTGAATTTGAGTTGTTAGTGGAAATATTCGTTTTGGTGCTCCCTGAACCCAAAAAAGTGGTTTTTACGTAATGTCTGTGTGTGTGTGTGTGTGTGCGTGTGCGCGTGTGCGTTTGTGTGTGTGTGTGTGTGTGTGTGTGTGTGTGTGTGTGTGTGTGTGTGTGTGTGTGTGTGTGTATGTGTGTGTGTGTGTGTGTGTGTGTGTGTGTGTGTGTGTGTGTGTGTGTGAGTGTGTGTGTGTGTGTGTGTGTGTGTGTGTGTGTGTGTGTGTGTGTGTGTGTGTGTGTGTGTGTGTGTGTGTGTTTGGATGTGTACAGAGCTAGAGCCCTAACCAATGGGCCGATTTTTATGAAATTTGGTATGTAGGTACTAATTCACGATATCTCCAGGAGTTTTTTCATTTTTTGAATTTTTGATTTTTAAGGG
Organism: Allygus modestus; assembly: GCA_963675035.1. Taxonomy (NCBI): domain Eukaryota; kingdom Metazoa; phylum Arthropoda; class Insecta; order Hemiptera; family Cicadellidae; genus Allygus; species Allygus modestus. The sequence continues at coordinate 330,975,620 of OY776111.1, forward strand.
TAATTATCACCCAAAAACCGCCAAAAACATGAAAAATCAAAATTTCTCAAAAACGGCTCTAACGATTTTGATTAAACTTTAATCGTTTGTAGAACTTTAGTTTTCCAACAAAATGACACCACCGGCATTCCTGTAAAAATTCGGGTTCAGAAATTACAGGACTTAAAACATCCAAAATTAAGTTTTTTGGATTTTTCATAAAAACACATAAATATAAAAAAAATTGCTATTCACCATTAAAAGGAGCTCAAAAAACTAAATAATTTTGTATTTTGAATTACGATTCTACGATTGCTGGTTTCGGAGAAAATTGAAATTTTCATTTAGCGGTATACACAGTACGTTGTCCAATGTTATTCTTATGGGGAATACAAAAATTACTATTTCTCTCTTATTTACTGATCAATTTCATTCAAGCTTTATATGCTTGTCAAGTTAGCATTGACCAACAGAGGAAATTCGAAATATGTTGCCCCTTAATAACCCTGGGGGGGAATAGGGGGTATTTCTCCTCTTAAAACCACGAGTGTAGCAATGGATTATGTAGTGCCTCCAAAGCACATTTGGGTGGATGTTTTTTTAAAACAACTTGTTTACAAGATTTTCTGTACATTCGACCGTGCTTTGTATTCTATATTTAGTAAATAAAAAGTAATTTATTCATTAAAGCTGGGCTAAAAGGGAGAAAGTATGTGTCAGGTTCCTGATACCGTTTATTTTAAGTATATTACACAATCAAATATATACTGGTCATAAACGGTGAATACCGCCAAACTCCTAAAATAATCTCTAACATGATCATCATATTTAAGCTTCAACATAACTCTAATTGCTCTTTATTGTAATAATAAAATTCTATTTAAATTATTATTACTTGTGCTTCCATAAACACTTAAACCATATGCAATGTGAGAGTGTACGTTTGCATGATATATCATTTTCAATACTGGTAAGCTACATAAATTCAACATTCTCTTCAAAACGTAAATCCCGACATTAATTTTATTTACTACATCTTGTACATGGTTGTTCCATGTTAAGAACCATGTACAAGATGTACAACATGTTCCATGTTAAGTTATTATCGACTGCTAAACCTAAGAATTTGGTGCTATAAATTTGGTCCAATCGTTCATTTTCAACAAAAACATTCGGTTCAATTAAATTTCTATTTTGTTTGCTTTCAAAACATATGAAATTAGTTTTATTGATATTTAAAAACAAAGAATTAGCTTTAAAAAAGTTTTGTATGTTTGCGAGCTGAGTTTGACTTGCTTTTTCTAGATCATTTACATTGTTAGTTGATAAAATTAAATTTGAATCATCGGCATAGAGGATAAGTTGGCTTTTAATATTGTCGATATTTTCAAGAGTTTCTGGAAGGCCTTGTAGATAACAAAGAAATAACAAGGGCCCAAGAATTGAACCCTCTGGGGAACCCCAGTTTTTGTTTTTAATTTATTTGATTGAAATTTAGTGATTTTACCACCTAATACATTTGATATTTCTACAAATTGGAACCGATTAGAAAGGTAGGAACAAAACCAATTCAAATCAATGCCTGTGATTCCATAGGACTCTAATTTTTTAAGTAAAATAGTATGAGAAATAGAGTCAAACGCTTTAGAGAGATCCATAAATATTCAAATTGGTCTCTCTCCCTGGTCTACCGAGTCAATTATGCATTCAGAAAATTCAGCTAAAGCAGAAACAACAGATTTTCCTCTTCTGAAACCATGTTGCTCTGCGTCAAACAGTTTGCTTTTTTCCAGAAAATTTACCAATCTATTATGCATAGCTTTTTCATAAATCTTTGATAATGATGGGAGAACTGAGACTGGGCGGTAATTATCTGGATCCTGTTTGCTTTCTTTTTTATGAATAGGCACAATTTTAGAAATTTTGAGCTGTGAAGGGAAAATACCAGACACAAAAGAAGAATTTACTAAATGTACTAAAGGTTTAAGAAGAGGTTTGATAGCAAGCTTAATTAATTTCATAGGAATTTCATCGTAACCACTAGATGATTTGTTTTTAAAATCTTTAACAATGTTTATGATTTCTTTTTCATCCACAGGAGTGCACTTAAAATAGTTTTTTGGAAAAAGTTAAGTTGAATATTTTTAAGATTTTCACAATCATTGTTGTAAAAATTCTTAAAATGTGAATGGGTTCTATTTCTTGAAAGGTTTTGAACTGTATTAATGAATTGTAAATTTAACAAATTAGATACTTTATAAGGGTCTGAGATTTTATTTTCATTCAAAGTCAAAGTAATGTTTTCTACTACCTTTTCCTTTAAACTGCTGGTCTCAACATTAATGACATCCCAAGTACATTTCCCTACATTACAAGAATTTCTTATTTTATTGTCATAGTGTTTTTTCTTAGACTCCACTAACATAGATATTTTTACATGAAGAATAATAATCTGTATATTTAATTCTGTAAGCGAATTGGTCCCCACAAAATATCTCGAGCTAGGAAGAAGTTAAGTTATGAAGATTCATTTTAAAGCTTGAGGGCCAAGGACGGTGGGAAAAATATCAGAAATATCAAAAATTACATGGGCTACGCCCCACTGGACTTTAAAGATCCAATGATTTTCTTATGGAAATATCACTACAGTGTTTTTATTAATAAGCAAACTGAACTAATAGCTGTGATTATCCACTTACACAAAAACCATATGTTAGGGGCTATAGCCCCTGAAAGCCACTAAAGTTTTGTTTGTATTTAATTGCTTACTATTAATTGGTGAGTATGTATTGGTGTATGTGTGTTCGTAAATGCAATAACGTAAAAACGGCTGCAAGGATCATTTTCAAATTTTACACAGCTGTTTTCCAGTACACTTTACGCTACCATTTCAAAAATGGATCACATTTGTTTAATCGTTTTTTAATAACTAAAATTTAAAATTTGTACAATTTCTATTAGGTAAAGCAGTGGACAAAAATTACCGTTAGGAAAGTGCGAGATAGTAATAAAGTATTGTTTCGTATTGACAAAAAACAATTTACAAATTATCCTATTTACATGTTTTATGATTAAATAAATAAAGTACTGTCCGTTAACATGAGTTCATAAAATCTATCAAAGGTTTTTGAAATTTTTAGATTAAAAAATGAGTACAAGTTTTTATAAGTAAAGACAACGTTATCCTGTAATGTGAGGGAGTTATTTGTTTTTCCACTATATTGTAGCATCCTATTATTTTACATTTACTTCTACCAGCTGTTTTATTTTGTCAGTTTATCATTGATGAAGGAACGAAGTAAATGAATCTATAAAATGTAAAGATAGTCTAGATTGAATTCACTTTCACAATTCTGTGTTTCCAAATTCACTTTTGCAATTCTGTTTTTCCGTGCAATAGCTAAAAATATACTCAACTGATTAGAGTAAAACTTGACAAGTAAGTTCATTAGGCTGAAAACGATGCTGTTATTAAAAATGAAGGTCCTACATAACACCTTTTTCATGATAAAGCATTTTAAAATCCCAACTTAATCCCCATAAGAAAATCATTGGATACGAACCTGTGGTGGTAGCAGCGTGCTAGATAATAATGAAAATAATGTATTACATTTTCCATGTAAGAAATAATTTCATGCACACAATTGTAGAGTCCCGTTGATCTTTTATAAGTTTTCAGATATTAAATATTACAAAAACAGGCATACCAAAAACCAAATAAAACTAAATCTAGCATCATAATGGTCATTCACGGTCTGGGCATAACTCAGTTGGTACGTCCGGCGCGGTGGCGGTCAAGTCAATGTGCAATCAAAATTGGAGGTTAAAATATACTTTAATCAATACCCCCGTAGCAGCAAACCTGCATACTCAGCAAATTTCCAATGGAGAAATAAATGTCTTAATACTACATAAAGCCACTTACCAAGTTTCATAAAAATATATTCAGAAATAAGCTATATATACAATTTTAATTATTCTCTATAAGAATAACATTGGGGCTGAGTACGCAGGTTTTCTGCAAAAAGGAACACAAAAAATGGGTTTTTATGCTAATATAATTATAACTCAACTAGATGATGTCATATTATACCAGTTTTTATTAATTTATGTTCATAATTAAGGGAGACCATGGGGGCTGAGTAAGCAGGTTTTTGCTGCTATGGGAGCCCTTGGCAAAACTTTTTTTTAGCAAATATCAATAGACCACAACCAGACGAAGCCGTATACATCAGTATATGTTCTTAAATAAGCGAGACATAAAATTTGTCTCATCCTCCATAACATTAACATCATACAACGTACTGTGTTTAGCACTTTCAATAGCTCGGTAACCAATTGACGTAGAGGAATAATCAAAATAAAAAATTGGGTGTTTTTTAAGCTGAATTCAATGGTTAAAACTAATATTTTACTATTTTAAAAATAATTGTTAAAAATGAAAAAAAAAATAAATTGGGGTATAAAATCCCCCCAAAATACCCCTTCGGATGGAGCGATCTGGCTGGTTTTGGAACTTAAAGTCATAAATGTTGCTTTAAACGTTTATACTAAAATTTCATAAAAATCAGATAATTTTTACAAGAGTTATTGTGCTCACGGACACACATATATAAATATGTATATATATATGTATAATAGCTGCTAATCCCATGCTTCACAATGGGGAAAAAATTCAGAGTAGAAAAACTAAGCAGTTATGTGTGCTGCATTCTGTGGTTAACCCGTGGAACAATTATGGATCAAGATCAGCTGTTTGTATTTTCATCAGCTCAAACAAAAATGAATGTCCATAAGGAAAACATAGGAACTTGGAGTCCCGTGGGGCAGAGCCCTACAGGATTTTCAAAACGAAATTAGGACTATGTTTTTATTTGGTATAAAAGGAAGATTCATGTACATTTTCATGCCAATCGGTTCAGTAGTTTTTGAGTGATTGAGGAACAAAAAGCAGACAGACAGACAGATAGACAGACATACCATCCCATTAGTAAGGATATACAGGGTGTCTCACGTAAGGTGTCTCAAACAGATTGCAGACAAACCAATGACCTAGAAGGATGAAATAAATTTATTTCCCACTAAATCGACCCCAAGGAATAACGTAAAAATATTTTTAGTTTGTTACAAATACAGGGTGTTCCTAAAACGGAGGGTCTCTAGTTATAACCTCGGAATTTTCAAATATAAACATATGTCAAGTTATACACCATTTTAAAGCAATACACTCAAATTTTGGCAAAAACAGAACTCACTTATCTTATTCCGTTTCAAAATGGCGGCTATTTTTTGAAAAATATTGACATTTATGGAATATCCTGTACCTGCAAAACCAAAAGACATATCTTAGTTCTGGTTCAAAATTCGTACTCGTTTTAAAATCAGCGTTACCCTGGTATGCTACATGATAGTATTTAAAGCAAAATTCAAAAATACAAAAAATTCTTTTTTTGAAAATGTTTATGTACCCAAAACTTCAAAAAGTTCAAAAAGTCAAGTAATGTATGTCAAAGAGTATATCATGTTAAAGGTCTTGGAAATCCTAGCAACTTTCTAATTAATACCAACCTTGTATCTCTTATGATTTTTTAGCAATCAACAAAAATCATCACTTCCCCATATAAAGTGCATGTTATTTGTGCGTAACACTAACAAAGTACTCTGAAAATATTTTCCAATAACATATTATCCTTAATTTACTTTGCCTGTTATGTAATTATAACGATTAATAAATGCGATGGGTGTAATTGAGGCCACTTAGTGAGCTGTGACACAAACTAGGCAGTTCAAAGTCACAACCTTGCTTTGGATGGTTGCAAAACTGTGAAGAAGCACAACTGAACTGTGACAGATGAATTACTGAGCTGGGAAAGAGGACTGGAAGTCCAGTCTGTAGTCTGTACCACCTGACATCATGGCCAGGTAAAGTAATGTTGCTATCATCATATTAAACACATTACATTTAGACCATACTGTAATTTATTTAATATAAACTGTTAGATTATATACAGATATAAATTTTAGTTTTACTAATTAAAAAATAGTATAGTATTAATATGCAACATATAATTTTATACAGTTTTAGTATTTGACTCTTGAAAGTATTTATCTCATAAATGTTGCATTTTATTTCAAAAATTATTTTAACAATATTTTACATCAATTTAAAAATAAATGTTGTTACCGGTATCCCTGAGCAATAACTATATTATTAAAATAAGTTCTTGATTTGTTTGGCTATTTTAAACCCCTAAAACTATTATTTTGTGTACATACTTGGTATCAATGAAAAACTCTTACTCTCTAGATCTGCCTTTTGGGATTTTGAACAACCTCCACCTTCATAGCTTCACCCCAATGGCTTTTAAAGTTCCAATGTTAATCTAATGGTGTTGTATTTTATGTAGCAGTCAAATAAATTGACAGTTAAGCTGTGGCCAATAGCATGGCTGTACAATGTCACTGTTGTCATTTTGCCATAGAAAAATATCACTCAAATGTTATTCCGATGATCATATGGTGTGGAGTTTTGGCAATGCAGCACGTCTACTATTGTCTGATCTCGGTTGATAGCCTGGTAAACCACGCCCTCAACTGGCAATTTATTTGGCCACTATTATAGTTAGTCAGCTGATTAAAATGTAAATAAACTTTTAAAACGTCTGGCTCTATGCCTGCTAGCTAGATCCCCGTGCGGAGAATGGGACATCAACTAGTCTATATTTTATTTTATTTCAAATGCTGCAAAACAGAACAAATCCAATTATATTGTAGCATATTTAACTAAATATAAATACAAAACTGGAAACACACTATTGTTCATATGTTGAGTGTCAACTTAATTACATGAAATATCACAATGAACACAATAAATATGTTACTACTAAAAGTGCTAATCATGCTCTACAAGTAAATATTAATCATCGTAACACAATATGCAAACTCTGTTATAAGCAGGATCATTACAATAAGGAAATTTATAAATAAATAGGATAGAAAAATATTTAAAACAAGTACTGTGACATAAAACTATTTTCGTGCAATTGTTTTTTTGTAAAAGGCGAAGGTCGAGGAAAACATGTCCACATCTTGAGGAAAGGTACTAAACAACCTCATCATAACATTAACAGGAGCCTGGGCACTCAGGTCGGTGCGTGAGAAATGTGGACTAAACAATGCGCGGACTCTGGACGAAGGACGGGGCACAAGGAAAGCTAACCGCGATAAGAGCTCAACATCGTTGACCCTGCCATTATTTGTTAATTTAAAAAGAAAAAGTAGCATTCCAGTATTACGTCGTCTCCTCAAACTCCATTTCCAATAGATACGTCATAAGTATAGTAGCCAAACTTCCTAAAAAACAAATACCTCAGAAACTTTATTTAAATCTGTTCGGTCATATCAAGAAGATAATCATGATGAGGGTACCACACAACAGCTCCAAACTCCAGTCTAAACCTTACCAAGGCGAAAAATAACAGTTTTAGTTCGAAAATGCTATTTAAAAAACTGCCTGATCTGAAAATAAAGCCAAGGCCGATTTACAACATTCAGTAATGTGGTCAGCAAAGGAAAATTTGCAATCTATAGTAACAGCAAGATCAGTAATTTTAGATATAAATTGCCAGCACACTCCATTTATAGATTATTGAAAGTTAATAACATTCTGAGTGCGTTTAGTGTACCTTATAACAAAACATTTCTCCCCCTCCAGAGTCGTGGAATGATTATCACTCGACCTCAACCTCTTCATTATACTCCAGAATGAAGTAGGATTCTCTATAATAGTATTCTTAATATCACACATATAATCATATATATACAGTAATCTAATTTTATACTGCGTTTTGACTGAGAATTTTAGTTTTTATACTCTTCATTCAAGCCCTGTATATTATTTGTCTTAAGTCTCTTTCTTACTTTTTCTTTCATTTTTAGCGAATTTCCCCTATTGGGAAGAAGCTATTACCGTAGTCGGCATGGTAAGACCTAGGCCCGGGACCATGATAACTTTTCGTTTTGAGGTCCCCAGACCCCAAAAACACCATTCGTTTGAAACTGTATATATATATATCTATATATCTATATATATATATATATATATATGTGTCCGTGGGTGCGATAACTCTCGTAAAAAAGGTCCGATTTTGATGAAATTTGGTATAAACGTGTAAAGCAACATTTATAACTTTAAGTTCGAAAACCAGCCATATCGCTCTACCTTAAGAGGTATTTTGGGGGGGTTTTGTACCCCAAAAATGGGTTTTTTGAGCTTTTTACATATAATTTTTGAAAAAGTCAAATTTTAGTTTTTACCATTGGATTAAAATTAAAAAAACACAATTTGGTATTTTGATCATTCCTCTACGTCAATCGGTTACCGAGATATTGAAAGTGCTAAACACAGTACGTTGTCTAATGTTATTCTTATGGAGGAATAGAAAAATGTTATATCTCGCTTATTTATGAACGTATACTGACAAAAATTGGTATACGGCTTTACCTGGTTGTGGTCTATTGTTATTTGCTAAAAAAAAAAATTTTTTTCTAAAGGTTCCCGTAGCAGCAAACCTGCGTACTCAGCCCCCATGTTATTCTTATGGAGAAAAATTAAAATGCTATGTCTCACTTAATTATGAACATAAATTAATAAAACCTCTTACATGACTTCACCTAGTTGAGTTATATTGATATTTGCCTAAATACCCACTTTTTTCGTTCCTTATTGTAGCAAACCTGCGTACTCATCCCCCATGTTATTCTTATGGAGATTAATCAAAATGGAATATATCGCTTATTTATGAATGAATATTGATGAAACTAGGTATCTAGCTTCACCTAGTTGAGTTATATTGATATTTGCATAGAAACCAATTGTTTATGTTCCTTGTTTCAGCAAACCTATGTACTCATCCCCAATGTTATTCTTATGGAGAATAATTATAATAGTATATATGGCTTATTTGTGAATATATTTTTATGAAACTTGGTATGCGGCTTTATGTGGTATTAAGTCATATATTATGCATTGGAAATTCGCTGAGTATGCAGGTTTGCTGCGACGGGGGTATTATTAGTTTAATTGAACCATAGGAAAACTAAATTGGGTATTTACATTTTTTACTTGTTTTCATAGAAACCTGTTCATCAAGAACAGAGTACAGACATGTATAAAAGTTGTCTACTGCCAAATCAACATTCAAACACTCCATTACAGAATCCCAATTAATATTTTTTATAGAATTATAAAGTCTTAAATAATCAAAATGTTTAAAATTATAAGACTTTTGCTTACTTTCAATGTGACCAACATGTTTACTTTCATGCTTCAATAACACTTCAAATTTAATGCCAAAAGGGCGATGATAGTTATGTATTCTAACGATGGGATATTCCTCTTGCATGCTTAAGTTATCAATATTAGTTAAAACTAAGTCTAGAGTCCTACCATTACAATTAAATACATTTTTTTTAGAAAAAGGTCATGCAATTCACAAAAAAAACAACAGCTATTTACAAATCTTTCCCCCAGAAGCCATATCAAAGTTCTGACCATAAATATGCAGATTGAAGTCCCCTAAAATAATGATCTCTTCGTTATTAAAATTGAAAGCATCAAGTTTATCGAAAAGTGCTTTATAAACTGAAGCAAAAGAGTTTGGTAGAAAATAAACTAGCCCAAAAATATAGAAGTTTTTACTGAAAACATTAATTTCAACCATATATTTTCACCCTCGTTTTCAAAATCATACAATCGGGTGGATTTTATTTGACCATTTATTGCCAGTAATACATCTCCACCCATTACATTAAGCCCATTTCGGTCCTTTCTATACATATCATTACCAGTAGGAAACAATTCAGAATTATAAATAAAATCATTTAACCAAGTTTCAGTTACTGCTATGATTTCAAAATTATTTTCACTAATTCCTAATCTAAATGGTAACGTCTTTGGCCTTAATAAGTCTTAATAAGCCTTAATAAGCCTTAATAAGCCTTAATAAGTCTAAATGGCCTTAGATAATTATACAGGCTTAAAATTACAATACATTCAAACAAAAAAATCCATGCAGTAAGTAATAAATAACATGCAGTCGATTAATATCGGGCGGTCCTTCTCAGACTTACGTAGGAATATTTTGGCACTGCTTGTTTCCCACGCAAATTTATAACGATTTTCATTTATAACTTGCGAGTCTCGGCCCACAAAATGTGCGTTTCACGCGTCAAGGCCAGATTTACGTAAATAACATGCTGACTGGAGAAACCGAGATTAGATGCAGAAAACCCCTTCTTCTTGATAGCTCTACGAAGCACCTCCTCCATATCCATTCGTCGGCAAAACTTGACAATAATACTCCTAGGGATATTGTCGTTTCCGTTAGAAGCTAAGCGATGATCGGCATCGACCATTGATGGCTGAAAATTAAAATTCAGAACAGAGGCGACTCTAATAACTAAATCTAAAGTGTTCTCATTGGGACTCTCTGGCACTCCCTGGATCTCTCAATAGTTGCACCTAGAATACTGATCTGCATTATTAAGTTTTTTCTTCAAAATACCCACTTCGTCCTTTAGTTTCGCGTTTTCACACCTTAACATATCAATGGACCCATCATGTTCCTTAAACATTGCGTCAGTCTCCTGAAGTTTAACTTTAACCCCCCTCAACTCATCAAAACACATGTCTGCAGTGCGCGTAATATCGTCCTTAACCCTTTGAGTGCTAAGCTTCTGAAAGGAGTAGTTGAATCTGTGATGTTATGTTAATTTTGTAAATGTCTTGAGCGTCTGAACAGTTAAAATTAATAAAAACATGCTTCCGCTGGACACACAAACAGTAAAGGATAGGTAAAAAGTAGCAAAACACCTGATCAGATGTGCAACTCACAAAGAATCCACCCATAGTGTCAGCTTGGACCTGAGCCGTCCTCTGTTTGCTTAAGGCGCCCTGTTTGCTTATCATGCCCTCCCCTTAAACTCTGCCACAGACAGGTGAACTCTCCATGAGTTGCACATAAAAACCACCGACTGTGACGCCCTCGATTCAAACCCTCAATCCAAGTGTTACTCCCGGCCGGGAAGGTAACGCCATTGACTATAGTTACTGTTATATTTATAGTCAATGGTAACGCCTTAGTCCGCACAGCCACTGATCAGACTAGCAGCTATAGCGGACCAGGCAGTATTAGAGCCTAGGCATTGGACAAGGTAGTTCAGTTTGTGTCTACCAGGTTTCACTACATGTCAAACTCAGACTGCAGACTGAGCACCTAATGGTACAATCGCTTATGAAGCTATAACAGTGTTTATTGATAACAGATTCAAAAGACGATATATCGGTCCATAGCACTGAAAGGGTTAAACTGTTGCAAATCATTTTTAATGTTGACAATGTCTCCTTTAATTGCAGTACTATCCGACTTTACTTCACCAAGCTGCGTGATCATCACATCCAGTTTTTTATCCAATGCTTGGTAGTCACTGACACTTTGAGAGCGTTTACGTGCGGCTGTGCTGTCCTGCGGCGGCAGCGGTGACATTGCGACAAACCAGATAGCAGCACTGGACAGAGACGTAACCCACATGACCTTGACTTGTCTTACTGAGCCCTTAACCTTATCAGCTAATTATAACAATTTACACGAGACAAAGACACACACGCAATTTAAACAACTTATTATCGTGAGTAAATACACTTCAATTATTTACCGCACTGTGAAACAGACGATTGACTACTAACTCTTGATAATACTCGCAAAAACTACAAAAAACTATGAGCCGGAGCGACACGTGTCTAGTACACCAGCATGTTTACCCCTCTACATATATTTAAAAGAATATATTATTAAAAGAATTTCTTGATTTTTGTTGTGATTTTCGGCCCGCAAAACTCTTACTTTGTATACATGTTTGGTATCAATTGAATTGAATTAAAAATATATTTTATCATAAAGTATAAGATGGTATAGATCGGATGGCTTCATTATACTAACTATCACTAACAGCAATTTACAATGTTAATGAAAAGCTCTTACTCTCTAGATGTGCCTTTCAGGGTTTTAAAAATCTCCATCTTCAGTGCTTTGTCCTATAGGCTTTCAAAATTGCAATGTTAATATTATGGAGTTATTATTAATGTTGTTTTATGGAGTATTATTTAGTTAGTCAGCTGATTATATTGTAAATCAACTTTTAAAACGTCTGGTTTATGCCTGCCTGCTAGATCCCCGTGCATAGAAGGGTATATCAGCTAGTTATTTTATTATTAGAAAACTAGCTGGTGACATCACACGGGGTTCTTGAAGTTATAAAGGACAGATGTTTACAAAATGTACATTTTACTTACTGTTACTATGGTAATTATAAATTAGTACATCAATTTCAGTAATAAGAATAAGACAAGAATTTCCGATGTCCAGTTTGCACGGATAGATATTGCAGATGGCCTTATTTGCCACTCTTAGAAAACGTAGAAACAGCATTTTACAGTTATACTTCATGCACACTCATGCTTCACAAACTATAAGCAAGCTCAACCAATGGTGCTTTGCTCCACTGAGTGCCTCTTACAGCCCTGGAGCAGAAATTGTACTGACATTACTGGCAAGTTACAAAAAATTGTGCTGATGCTAACTTAATATTTAGTTTTAAGACTAAATTATATTAATATTTTAAATGTGAAAGTTTGGCTGTATGGGTATTTGTAGTTCCATCACACATAAACTTCTGGACCAATTAAGCTAAAATTGCATGAATACAGCTAACATATAAACCTCATAATGTCTACATCCAAGCTTAGGGCTCCACCCCACGGGTCCTGTAAGTACCATTGCAAATCTTATGGGAGGATATAATTTATAAAATGACCAGCTGTAGTTGTTTCTCAGTTAGGGTAAAGGAAGTCATATGGTAAAACTAAATAAAGATTTGTAGTGATGGGCAGGTTAATATTTTAAATGTGTTTTAATTTGAGCAAAGCCGCGGGTAACTGCTGGTACTATCTATGTGTTTTGGGAATAAAACACATTAAAATTGTTGCCAGATATACACAGTAAGGCATATTTCAAGTGGTGGCCATATTAAGTTATAGCTTATTTAGAAAAAGTAGATTTGTTGAGAACCACTGTTCATATTTAACCAGAAGGTCAATTGTTGTTTTTTTGACAAAACTTGTTTGCTCAGAGACTAAATCAATTGATAATAAAAGAACACTACCACACAAATACAATGTACGACACCAACTAATAAGGAACATTGTGAGCAAGGTTGACTATCTAAGGCATTATCATTAATCAGTATTACAAATTAAAAAATAAGGTCCTACTAAGATTTCACTTTTAGGCACAGTAGGCTATACATTTCTAATGGTTCTCTGATACCCTGATAGAGAGCAGCCACCAGGGCCCTAGGATGAAAAATTGCAGTAAACTCAGGTGACCAATGTTACTTTAATGTGATTAGCACATTCAGTGCAGTGCGCCGGATTTCTGGCAGTCGCCTAACAGGGAAACAAATGCAATTATCCTGAATATACACGATTAACGCAGTGAATGCGTTAAACAATACTTCTACAATATTTGTGTAAACTTGACCCTTTTGTTTGTTTTTGGCCATATTTTTGCAGGTCAAAAGGCAGCAGGGTAAGGTTGAAACTAGAGCTAAACTCATGCAACATCCAGCTACATCAACCTAGGGAATAAGCCTTGTGCACAACAATTATTGTAAAGAACTTCCTTGTGACCACTTTAATCGTGGCTGATTGTAATAAACAAATGTTATTAATTCAATAGTTTCAAGTCTTAGAGTGTTGTTTTATAATTTCAGTCTACCAAAACAGAAGAATTGTGAGGCAAAAAGGTATTTTTCAAATCTAGTGATACACATAAACCAATGTAACACATTTTTAATCAATGTATAAAGTGTTATAAAGTTGTTTGTTGTAATATTATGAATATTATGTCAATGTGATTTAAACCTTGCCTAGGGAAAAACTGAAACTGTATAGTTAAAATTACATTCACTTGGCACCAGTTTAAAAAGAGTTATATTGTTATATTTTTCTGTAAAACATTTTCTACAGTTCAATGACCCTTTATGTTAGAGTTCCCTATTTTTATTTTATTTTGAACACGTTAAGGTGCAATACAGTGGGTGAAATGGACAATTACTCCGAAACTTACAAAACATATAAGTTATTGTGATCTCTGGGAAAAATTAGAGAAACCGCGCCTTAAAAAGGAAGGTCTATTGTCTATTGTCTCTATTGTCTATTGTCTCTATTGTCTCTCATATTGACAAGCAGACACTCAAATGAGGATGTTTGAAATGGGGCTTTTACATTAAACTTGTAACTAGAATATAACTAACCATGATATAACCAGAATATAACTAACCCATGACCTTCTTTAACATAATTATAGATTTACTTACATTTTAAAAAATATATTTGTTATATTTAGCAAATTGCCAAAGCTAATTACAAGATACATTAAAAATGGGATTTTTCCATTTTTTTTAGAAGAGCTAAAATAATAACAATCAAAAGCACTCTCTCCAGGGCTGAGTGGGAAATTACGACCCACATAGGAATGGATCCATGTCAAATAAGGGCAAAGGTCTGTGAAAACCATCGGCTCAAAAGGGGTTGAACCTTGTCTTGTCATTGAACTGTTCTGAGTAAGTTTGAATTTTCCAGCTGCTATTCCCGCTAACTCAGGCTTTCTTTTGTTCAGACAGAAAAGTAAAGCTCCAGACTTAGAAAAACCATCTTCAATAAAGTTCTCATCTACTTGACAAAACCAGCTTAGAAATCTGAGCTGTTTATCTTCAACTACATTAGGATTGTCTGTACATTGTTTCTGTACCAAAATGTCTCTTTCTATCAAATGTGTCTCGTCGTCTTCTCTGATATCAAATCCAACAACTTTACATTTTTCCTTTGCAGACATTGGGAGGAAGTGATAAAACTGAGAACCTTGATTCACAAAAGACGTTATGTTGAATCTTTTGTTCAATTCTACTATGGCGATGTCAGACTTCCCGAATACATCTCCAGTCCCATACTGCCACCCCCAAGGGATGTGAAATTTTGAACTATCTCTGAACTGGAAATTGGCACTTTGGTTATATTCTACATTTATCCGGATCTGTGAACAAGCTTTGCCAATAAAAACTCGAATGGAAGTATGGTTTTCCCTATACACACAGTGAGCCGCTGTCAGGACCCAACCTGGTGTCATCAAAATTCCAGTACAATAACTGTTTTTTATCTTCAATTTCACCAATACTACATAAGGATAAACAGAGAAAGGCTGAATAACCTCTATACTAGACTCTTTTGAGGATACGTTACAGCATAACAAGTCAAAATAAAACAGCACTGCCACAGATCTGAACATCAGAGGTAAAATTTTGCTTGACATTTTGTATCACAACATTGTTATAAATATTATTTAGAGCCAGCTGATTATAAACAGAAAATAATTTTTGTTTGATAGTTATCAGCTTATGAAAATCTTCTTTGTTATTCATGACTGTTTTAAAACACAATTTCCTTTATTAAGTAATAATTGTTTAAATATTAATTTTAATACAACTAATTAACATGTTAAAAGAAATATGTTTTTTGTACAATTCATGTGTTTTACTGGTGAACCATATTGTTTAAATTATAATCACAAATACAAAATTTAGATAGCCTAATTAAAGTGAACATTACTATAACAATAATAATGGGTCAAGAAGAAACCATTCGTAACTCAGAGAATGACGCACAGGAAGACAACACACTGAATGGAAACATCCCAAAGGCCAAGCGTGAATATGTCAGGAACAAAATGGAAGCTATGCAGAAAAGAATAGACGAGTTGAAAGAAAAAGTAAGAAATGAAGGAGAACTGCTCCATATTGAAGGTTCGTTTGGAACAGATATTTTGGACAAAAAGTTCCAGGATCCCCTAAATAGCCTACAAAGCAACTTTGAACAGCAAGGAGGTGAAAATGAAAGTGGGAGTGATAAATCGTTGTACTACTCAGCATCAAACTATTCCTTGTGTAGTTTAAGCACCTCCTCTTCAGACACTGCTTATAACAGCTTTACCAAATTTGTGAACAACTTTGTAAAAAACCAGAACCCAAAAGAGCGATTGAGTCTTTTACAACTCCATTCAAAAAAACAAATATCACTTAACATGATGCGACATTCACTTTCAGAGCTGGATACAAAGTGTGCAGAAGAGTTTGAATTAATTGAACGAAGTTTACGACATCTAAACAGATTGGCAAGAGAGTTTAATGTTAATTCTACAAGTGATGATGAAAATGAAGGTGGGAAACTTAAGGCTTTAGAGTTTCACAGTTCGGACTATGGAGATGGTAAGAAACTTAAAGTTCGAAGCAACCCTGTTTTCATTTGGCCTCATGAAGAAAGGAAGTCTAGAATGAATGCAATTTGTAATCCAGTGTTCTTTAACATTGATAAACAAGATAATAAATCTAGTATAAGAGAGTAGCATTATATGCCTTAGTAAATTTTAAATCTGTCGTTTTGCATACCCAAAGATCATAAGGTAGGCTTATATATTACAAAAAAGCTTTTATTTGACACAGCCTTAAGGGATTTATTTGTTACTGCCAAACAAGTTACAAGTTTGACAACAAAATTATTTGTTATTGGTTCAACCAATGCACCTTTTTAAATATGTGTATAAAAACTGTACAGGTATTTTCTGAAAATAAATTAATGTGTAATTTAATTTGCAATCAATTTTTTGCATTTTAAGAAACCAGTATTTAGCCCACAATATAAAATTTATTATATAAAAATAAATAAAAAATTATAGAATACAGTATGTATTATATGTAGTGTTTGTTAACACAATGCTAAATTTTTACATAAACCTTTAGTGAAGAAGATTAAGGGAACTTTTCAGTACATTTTAACTATCGGATTATATGTATATAATAGATATATATGTATTGCAACCTTTATTGAGACCTTGTGGTAAAGAGCTGGAGATATCCCCCCACTACTTCAGCATTGATATGAAGGGAAGTTGAACCTATCTTTTAACCCTTGAAAACTAGCCATTGGTTAAAGTATTTTTTGTTTAGTTTTTGAATGCACTATTTCAACACAGCCGCTGTTAGTCACATCATATAATGTTTCTTTTCATTCATCAAATAAGGAACTTTGTTCCCATATCTGGATACTTTGTAACTGTTACTGAAAAATCTCAACCAAGAATTCGTGTGAGAGATAGAATGAATTAGGGTTATAACTGAACTATGTTAACAGTGTCCTGAATCAATTAAGAAATTGCCGTATTGGGATAAGGCACCGTGTCTTTTAGCCACAAGAAATTATGAGAGTGTGGGGAGGGGGAGTGTTATCTATTCCACTGTTCCACAGTTGAATTGTATCAAACAACACAAAAAAGAAAATTCTTTAGCCAGTAGCAAGTATGCAAGGGCTATGATTGATTAATTTCCCCTCTAACTAATGCCCCTCACCCTTTTCTCATGGGGAGGGGCTGCCTCTTCCTCCTCTTCATGTGACAAGATTATTCAGTTATAATTTCAAATTCAATTCCAATATAGACTATTGGTCTGTGTATGGGAACAAGTTTCTCAGAATCTTCACTTCTTTTGACAATACTTAATTTTCTTGAGAAAATAAACAAAACAATATATATTTTATATCATTATTCTACATAAAAAAAAACGAGTTCGCACGCAGCACGCTGACGTGAGGGAACTGAATTTCCACATACAAAACTTTTGAAACTCAAAACCAGTGTAAAATCATACATTTATTCCAATTTTATCGAAATCTGAAAACTTGATTTTTTTGGTGCTCCTGGTTTTATTTACCTGCAATGCTATAAATAAAATTTTGCACATTATAAGGTTAGGAGAAAGTCCAGTCAGGCTTGAAAGTAGGCGCTAGGTTGCTGGGAATGATACAAATACACCAACAAATGAATAACATGCGTCTCTAATGTAAAAACCCCATAAGGCAACGTACTGTGTATAGCCGATATACATTTTCTTTAATAACTCGGTAACTATTTATGCTAGAATGATGAGAGAGGGCTTAAAACTTTCGCTTCTTTAATTTCCGTCTTATTACGTGCATTAATTTTACGTCCGGGGCTTTTCTGATCCTTTTTGGGCCCAAAAACTCAAAATTTGAAAGAATAATCCCCTAAAAAGTGATTTAGAGTTTTCCGATTGTTTTGCCCAATGAACTTGTCCAACTGATAAATCGGACAAAAAATGTCCAATGTGTGTGTGTGTGTGTGTGTGTGTGTGTGTGTGTGTGTGTGTGCTAGAGTGCATACACACACACACACATATACCTTTTTGAACAAATCGTGTTCAGGGGGTCACGTTAGGAACTTCTATGGTGGTCCAGGGCTTAAGTTTCACCGTGCGGGTCTTGCTAATATGATAGTTCACTTTCCATAGGAAATTCATTAAGAAAAGGAAAAGTAATAAGAGAAATAATAAAAATAGAAACATTTAAAATTATAAGTAATTGAAAGAGTGATTTATATATGAAAGGATTTCATCTTGAAAAAAACCCATTTAAAAACAGAACAAATTTCTGGAGATTTGACGATTTTGTGGATTTATGAATGGGTTTACGGTATGTCTTAGTCTTACTATATGTGTTGCGGTACAGTGATTGCAGGGATTGTGTGACAGCGGTTGTGTGGGGGCTTCTTTGCCTCTTCCACTCCAAGGCAATGAAGCCATTCGGACACTTTTGTTTTGAATACAACAAATGTCGCCCTCAACCTCAGTTATGTCAAGGTGATGTCTGTCTGTTTTCTGTCTATCTGTATGTGTACAGATCTAGAAAACACACCATAACCATTTGGCCTGATTTTAATAAAATTTGGTATGAAGGCACTTATATCTCCAGCAGTATTTTTTGTTTTTAAAAATTTGTTATATTTAAGGTTACGAATTTCTCAAAAACCACTTAAAGATTTTATTGAAAATTATATTGTTTATATATAGTGCTTTAGATCTCTAATAAATAAGAAGAGAGTTTGAGCATTTCAGTATGTTGACTGAACAAAGCTTTTTTAGCTTTCAGAATCTTTTATATGCTAACCAAAAGCAGGATGATTTCTCTCCCAGAAATGCCATTCAAGACAGTCTAAAGATCTCATAATTGCTCGACTTTGGTTGCAGATGTTTGCTAAAAGCCGTAAATACCTACAGATTAAAATGTTTAATAAATTGACTGTGAATTTCCATAACTTAGATAATAAAATTAATGTTTTTAAAAAACAACTTAATAATAATTTTTTAATTGACAAAGTTTTTTATACAATTTATGAGTTTTTAAATTTTAAGTTTTGTCTAGATTTGTACTGTACTGTTGCATGTTCATATTGTAGCCTACACATGTTTTTTTATTCGGTATATTGTAAAGCATAGTATAGAATTGACGATGTCTATTATACATTGTGAAATGTTTTAAATGGCAATAAGTAATAGTATATTTTGTCACAAGTCCGGAAAGTGGCCGTTACTGGTGCACGATCGAGTTTCAAGTACGAGGCGAAGCCTCGTACTTGAATTCAATCAAGCACTGGTATAGCACTTTCGGATGAGTTATGAACAGTACTTTTCATCATAACACCTTTTATTTTCAACTAGCAGTTACCCGGCGCGTGTTGCTGCGCCCAAAACTTTGAATTTTTTTAATTACAGCTGTTAATTAATTACAGCTGTTAATTTTGTAAACACTAAATTTCTAAAACCTGACACTGCACCCTTGTATGCCCTCTGGGTCGGAGCCCTTTGGACAGATTTGCACCAAACTTCACACAAACCATCCTTGAATAATGCTTAATAATGCCTGAAAGTTTCATTACAATCTGTCGAGCGGTTTCGGAGTCCATAGGCTACATACATATATACATACATACTTCCTCTTTTATAGACATAGATATTGATTGAGGAATATTAATACTTGAATCAGCCATTATTGAGTACATTTACACTTTTACAACTAACAACGTCAGAGGTTGGTTATTGTTTCATTTTTTTATGTTGCTAGACACAGTCAGCTGTTCAAAAATCATATAATGGAATACTGTATACTGTAATACTGGAATATAGTAGAATAGCAGCGCTCGTGGAACCTTCTTTCCCGGCCTAGGCCTTTTTTGCAGTTTTACCCAGACTGTTTACCCGGCCTATCGGGAATCAATTGGTTTTAATCACAGCTGATAGAACTGGAAACAGTAGTTTATTGCGTGAGTATGATGAAAACATATTATTATAATTATTATAATAATATGACAACACCCATGCAGAAATGCTTGTGGGAAAATTTGGGTTAAAGAATTATAGGCTTAGTTTTTCTGGATTTTTCATAAAACCATACATGCTTTAAATAAAATGTATACTTTTCACCTTTAAAAAAGGAAAAAGTTCAAAAATTAGTTTGGAACTATTATACTACGACTAGTGGTTGCAGACAAATTTTTTAATTTTATTTAGCAATAAAAATTTGTTGTCCAATGCTCTCATGGGACTAAAGAGAACTTTTCACTTTTTTACTGACAAATTTCATTAAAACTTGGTATGAAGGTTAATTAACACTGGCAAATAGAGAATATTCGGAATATCCCAGATAGCAAGAAAGTGTGCTGAAAATATGCGTTTGGTTCATTTTTCGTTCGCTCTTGAATACTTCCAGTATTATTTTCAGAAAGTTTGTCACAAATATGCTTGCGCGGAACTTCGTCGTAGTTACCAAAGGCGCCGCGTTGGTGCCCGAGCGCGCTGCTAATATGTGCGAGTAAAGTTTGCAACACGTTTTACACACATTTTATAATGAAAACTTGGTGTTAGTTACTAAAGCCGCCACTTCGCTAGCGCTAATTCACGTCGCCATCTTTTCTGTCTTCTAGTCATTCTCGAGCACTGTGTTTCATCGGGAGAAGATCGAAGTTTGATTTACTAGTTAGTTGTTGAGTTTAGTTTATTTATATATATAGTAGCTTCTTCGGTGACTTCATCTTGTTTTAGGTAAGTGCAATTCCAATTTTTATGTTATTGCCGTTTCTTTGTATAGTTCCCAAATACTAAACTTGTTTAAAACTTACTTTTAAAACTTAGTAATCTAAGCCGGTAAAAATAATATAAATACTCGATCGGAACACCGAATCAACTAATATCAAAACAACGTTTTGTAATCACCCGTGGATGCTAATAAAATATTTAGCCTTTTTTAATCTGAATACTGCTAAATAATGAATTAATTGTAAGTGTTGTTAGGGCCATAGCAGTTAATTAACAATGATGATTTAAAGAATTAAACATTTGTTTACTTAAAATATTTGATAGCTTATTTAGGTATTCGGATTTTCAAACTTGTCATACTTTATTTGTTGTAAAACTTTTTGAAAACACATGTTTAGTGAATAAATTTAATGAATAATAGCTTGTTTCTAATGCGAGGAATTATTATTCATATGTGTAGTAAGGCTACCTCTAGAAGAATATCTTGCCCACAATTTTCTAAAAGTGTCTTGTAAGTTTCTTTATTGCATTATTTATGAATGCGGACTTCTCAAAGATCTAACAAATATCGCTTTACTAGAATGATGTCACCATAATGAACCTAGTACTTAAAATGTTTAAAGACGAACGATTAGGTACCTTATATAAAGTTAGTCCTGCAACGTGTATTAAAGTGAAAAACTTAAAGCTATGGGTCAAAACTGATATATACAAATCTTTCCGATAAATAGTGTTGAGCGTTAAAACATACAGGGTGTTCAAAAAAGGTGGGGACATAATTTACGTAGTGATTCCTTGGGTCAAAATAAGCAAAAAATTTATATAAACATATGTCCTATCTCCTTTCGTTTATCGTCTGTCTTGTCTGTATGTGTTTTTTACAAAAAAGTCATAACCCCTTAACGGTTTGAGCTACAGCGTTGAGATTTTGCACAAATGTTCATATTATTGGCTGCTTTCTTTGTGCAAAGTTTGAATAACAACTCTTTAACCGTTTCAAAATGGCGGCTATTTTAAATATTTGATGCCAAATTTCACGAAAACCGTTAATTTTACCAAAAAATTGCAAGATACATAAAATTTAGTAAATTTTATGGAGATTTCAACAATATCTTATTAAGCTTAGCTTAGTTTGGACAAAGAATAACTCAGAAATTAATTTGGTTCTTGCTATACCTACAGTTTTCTCCATTTAAACGATGTTAAAACTATAAAAAATATCATTAATAAAATTAATTTCCCCGTTATTCTTTGTCCAAACTAAGCTTAATAAGATATCGTTGAAATTTTTAAACAACACATACAGACAGACAGACGCTAAACGAAAGGAGATAGGATATATGTTTATGTAAACTTATAAATATAAATATTTATCTTTGAAATATTACCTTATTGGGTTGCTCTTTTTACTTATTACTTTTGTAGAAGCATCAGACCTAACATTGCACAACTTGGGGAGTAGGAGGATCCGAAACGTTCTAGGCTGAGTGGCGACATTTTTGGTTTAATCGGAGAAATCTTTATTCGACAGTAATCTATAATATAGGAAACATAAGAAGCAAATCAAAAAACGCATACTAATTCTTTTTAGAATTATTGAAGCATTAAAAGCTTATCACTACCGAAGCAGTAAAGAAGTAACGAAATAACACCAATAATTGGAGATTAACAGCTTTATTGTATATGAATGTTATTTACAATGTTTTACCGACATCCTCGATCACTCAGTTATTTTAATAGTATTACGTCTTGTATCCAAACAGTAACACCAGCATTACTCAGTCATAAACTTTGTATAAAATCAAGATTGAATTCATTAGTTAAATCGATTTCAAAGCAGCCATCGTACACCGTGGCTCTTTGGACCAAACTAGGGTTTATGTCTATTTCAACCCAGGAGTAGGCGGAACCAGTCGACCGTACTAATATCCTCACCCCTTGGGTCTATTGTGTGAGATCAGGTATGGGCAAGCGTCCGTCGTCGGCCTTTGTCGGTGAGTCATTGCTGCTGATCCCAGTGTCGATATGCAAACTTTTTTAATTGAAAGAAAAACTTCAAACAAAATATATCACGCGCTGTGTTTTGATCGCCTGATTATTTGTATACCAAATATGAAGGAAATCGGTTAATTTTGGGGAAGGCAAAGTAAATAATTAAATCGTATACGTGTTTTTCAAATAGTGTTTAATGGCCGTAAATACGATTTAATTATTTACTTTGCCTTCCCCAAAATTAACCGATGTCCTTCATATTTGGTAGAAAAATAATCAGGCGATCAAAACACAGCGCGTGATATATTTTGTTTGAAGTTTTTCTTTCAATTAAAAAAGTTTGCATATTGACACTGGGACCAGCAGCAATGACTCACCTACAAAGGCTGACGACGCTTGCCCATACCCGATCTCGCACAATAGACTCAAGGGGTGAGGATATTAGTACGGTCGACTGGTTCCGCCTACTCCTGGGTTTAAATAGACTTTTTAGAGACCACCTAATGGTCGAAATTCGACAAAATATTATGTGACGAATAATGGTTGTGTTGCGTGAGTGATTTTTCTCTGATACAAAATTATTTGAACCAGTGCCATGAGTTTAATATCTATAGTGGGGATAATAGCTATGTTAATGTTTTTTTTACCAACATTTGCTGTCAAATACAATACAATTCAATCAATTACTGTTCTTCCGTAAGGTTGAAATTGACAATTGGAAATCCTGTGAGGCGTAGCCCTGAGGCCCGATGTAAATTAGAAGGGGTGTTTGCACATATACACGACAATACCTTTTAACGTTTTGCGTGAATTTCTCCAACGATACACAAGATGAGAAACGAGTTCGCACGCTGACGTGGGGGAAGTGAATTTTCACATAAAAAACTTAAAAATCAAAATCAGTGTTAAAACATACATTTATTAATTTTTATCAAAATCCAAAAACATTTTATTTCTGTTCTGATGCTTCTGGTTCCATTTATCTGCAATGCTGGGAGTACAATATTGCACATTATAAGGTTAGTTAAAGGTCCAGCCAAGATTGAAAGTTGGCGTGAGGTTGCTGGGGATGATAAAAATACACCAACAAATGAATATATAATCTATGCTTTATTCAACGGGCTTCTCTAATGTAAACCCCCCTTAAGTCAACATCGTACATTTTCGATATACATTTGCTTTAATAACTCGGTAAATATTTATGCTAGAATGATGAGAGAGGGCTTACAACTTTCGCCTCATTAATCTCAATCTTTTTCAACTATTTAATGTTACATCCGGGGCTTTTTGGGGCCAAAAACTCGAAATTTTAAAGATTAATCCCCAAAAAAGGGGGTTAGAGTTTTCCTAACAAACTTGTCAAAGTGATCATAGAAAGGCATTTCCCTACCAAATTTAAAGTAACTCGGACAACAAATGCGACCGCTAGATATATATATATATATGTGTGTGTGTGTGTGTGTATTATTTTGAACGACCCCCCAAAACGTCTTCAGGGGGTTACGTTAGGAACTTCTAAGATGGTCCCGGGCTTGTTTCACCATGCTAATAGTTCACTTTTCCATAGTAAATTCACTAAAAAGGAACGACAGTTTGGTCCTTGCGTATATTAATATAATGATGATACTGTAATAAAAATAAACATATATGTCGTTTGGTATTTTTTCTTTAAGATGATGAGTAAATGTTGGTTGCGTTTGTATAAAATTGCTTACATGCACCCCAGATAATGTAAATGGTGAGAATAAGTCGTGTCAGCGGGCGATGCTGGCGGGTGACTCATCGCCACTGGAACAGCTGCTAGCGGATTGTAAATTCCAGAGACGCTGTCCAAGGGTAACCCCAGGTAGCCGAGGACCCTGGGCAATGCCCCAACTTACTTTGAACTGACAAAAGTTAGCCAAAAGGAATAATGATGGTGAAATCAGACGGGTCAGACCAAGCTAGTCTTTTAAATGATCATTTTCTGAAATCACTGATCACTGATCACTGATTAGGGAAGGCGAGCAACCAACCCTCCCCTCAGTACCAAATAGGCGCTACCCAGCGCGCACATAATAGAATTATGGCACATGTTTAATAATAGCATATATTTCTATTATGTGCTCGCTGGCGCTACCCAATTCTGTCGCAGATAATCTGCGTACATCGAGATTTACATGGATTTCAATCAAGATAGGGATATAGTCTCTTCAAAACTGTGACACTTCTTTTTACAGATTTCAAATCTAACAAGTGACGTAATAGTCCAGTCATATCAGAAAAATTACCTTAAAAAACTTGAATAAGCATAATAATTGGTGAGTATGTTAAATTTTACTTCCGGAATAACATACTAAAAGTCCTCGAAAGAACTTGTGCTACGGCCTCCATCTTAAAAAAATGGCGGCCAATTTTGACTCTAATAACTCTGTTATTATTGATAATAGAGAGAAATTTTTCAAATAAATATTGTTGGACATTAAGAGTTGCACAATTTTGATTATTCTAAATTTGTCTCCAGAAAGTATCAACGTTATCCCGAAATAAAAATTCAACAATACATACCAAGTCTTATGCTTGAACGAATTTTTAATCAAATTTTAATTTTTACCATTGAATTCAGCTTAGAAAAAATGTGGTACTTTGATCATTGCTCTACGTAAATTGGTTACTGAGGTATTGAAAGTGCTAAACACAGTACGTTGACTAATGTTATTCTTATGGAGAAAAAGACAAATTTTATATCTCGCTCATTTATAAACATAAACTGACGAAACTTGGTATATGGCTTCATCTGTTTGTGCCCTATGAAAATACACCTAAACCTATGAATGGTATGTGCCCTATGAATGGTATTACACCTAAACCAAGTATTATTTACACATCTCCTGTCCGCGCATAAATTATGGATCCTCGAGTTTACGGTATCACACCTCCTAAACGGCCAGTGCAATTTTAACGAAAGACCTTTCAAATGAACGGAAATATTGTCAAATTGTATATTACGAGTTACAAATCTTTGCATCACTTTTTATAATTTATATAACGAAAAAAGTGGAAAATGTTTTGTTAATACAATGTTTGAGTAAATCTTAAACTTAGACGGTTATTACAATATCTGTACAAAACGTATTAGCTTCAAATTTGTATGGCGTTTATGAGGGTTATTTACAAACACCTTTGTCAAGTTTCATAATTTTAACATTATTATTATTTATCTTCTTGTACATTTTGTAAACCTTTATCAACCTTGTTATCTTGTGCTTAAAATTCCCGTTTAAAACAATGTTTTGACTATCAGTTGATTGTATGCACGAAACATACGGTGTCTAAAGAGTATAATGCAATAGAGATTTGTGATGAGTTTAAATTTTGTTAAAAGTTTTTATTCCCGCGACAGGGAGCTTGTAAGCAGGAAACGCGAGGGGGAAGACTCACTTTCTCTTTCTTGAGGAGTGCGATGTTGCCGGAATAGTGACTCATAGGGGTTGTTGTTTGCGAGCGTACAAGGGAAGGGTAGTAGCCAATCGGTTCTATATAATTCCGGCAACATCGCACTCCTCCAGAGGGAGGAAGTGGCCTTCCCCTCGAGCGTTTCCCGATTACAAGCTCCCTCGCGCGGGAATAACAAAGTTTAAAAAATATAAACTCATCACAAATATCTATTGCATTATACTCTTTAGACACCATGCGTTTCGTTCATACGATCAACTGATAGTCAAAACATTACTTTAAACGGGAATTTGACGCGACTTTTAGTGTAGGCCTAACCATTCGTCTTGTTTGCAAGAAAAAAATTACTAATTTACTCATTGATGCTTTTGTGACTGTGACGTTGGCAGTCTAGCTTACACCTTTGTAATTTACGCTTTGCTAGTCTGAGTAGACCTACAATGAACTTGCCAACACTCCGAAACAGACCGATTTCATTGGCTAACAAGGCTTGCATTCATCATCATTGCCCCGATGCCAAGTTGGCCAAGTTGGATTGCGAGGTTCCCAAATTTGTGACTAATTAAGCAGAACTTTAATTCTAAATAATACCCCCGTCGCAGCAAACCTGCGTACTCAGCGAATTTCCAATGACCACTTACCAATGACCACTAACTAGAGCCACTTACCAAGTTTCACAAAAATATATTAATTAATAACTTATATACATAGCATTTTATTTATTCTCCATAAGAATAACATTATAAATAAGTACGCAGGTTTGCTGCAACAAGGAAGATAAGATATGTGTTTTTTTTAAATTATCAATATAACTCAACCAGGTGAAGCTACATACCAAGTTTTATTAATTTAGGTTTATAACTAAGGGAGATATAAAACTTTATTATTCTCCATATGAATAACATGGGGACGAGTATGCAGGTTTGCTGCTACTGGTAAAAATCAACAAAACACTTTTTTTGTGCTATTATCAATATACCACAACTAGTTGAAGCCACATACCAAGTTTCATCAATATAATACATAAATAATCGAAATATAACATTTTATTTATTCTCCATGAGGATAACATTGGACAACGTACTGTGTTTAGCACTTTGAATATCACTGCAACGGTTGGACGTAAAACAACAATTAATACCCCCGTAGCAGCAAACCTGCGTACTCAGCGAATTTCCAATAAATATATATGTATCTTAATACCACATAAATCGACAAACCAAGTTTCATCAATATACATTCATAAATAAACGATTTATGACATTTTTATTATTCTCCATAAGAATAACATGGCGGCTGAGTATGCAGGCTTGCTGAAGCAAGGAACACAAAAAATGAGGTTTTATACAAACATCAATATAACTCAAGTAGGTAAAGCTACATACCAATTTTTATTAATTTATGTTCATAGTTAAGGGAGATAATAGGTTACTTATTCTCCGTAAGAATAACATGGGGCTGAGTACGCAGGTTTGCTGCTACGGGAACTATCGGCCAAAAAATGTTTTTTTACTGCAAATATTAATAGACCACAATGATATGAAGCAATATACCAAGTTTCATCAGGAAAAGTTGATAAATAAGTGAGATATACAATTTTTCTTATTCTCCATAAGAATAACATTGGACAACGTACTGTGTTTAGCACTTTCAATATCTCTGTAACCATTTGACGTAGAGGAATGTTCAAAATACCAAATTGTGTGTTTTTTTAAGCAGAATCCAATGGTAAAAACAAATACTTGACTTTCTCAAAAATTATATGTAAAAATTCAAAAAAAACCTTTTTGGGGTACAAAACCCCCCCAAAATTGCTTCGGATGGAGCGATATGGCTGGTTTTCGAACTTAAAGTCATAAATGCTGCTTTACACGTTTATACCAAATTTCATCAAAATCGGATCATTTTTACGAGAGTTATCATGCTCACGGCCACACACACACACACACACACACACACATATATATATATATATATACAGTTTCGAACGAATGGTGTTTTTGGGGTCTGGGGACCTCAAAACGAAAAGTTATCATGGTCCCGGGCCTAGGTCTTACCATGCCGACTACGGTAATAGCTTCTTCCCTATAGGGGAAATTCGCTTTAGTGAAATTATTTGAGGAAAATCTAAAAACCGTATTCCCATAAGATTAACATGGGAAATTTTATGGGCACATTTTTTGACTTTTATCCACAACCACTAAACCTAGCTTAATGATTCAAAATACTAAATTATTTTTTTTAAGCTCTACAAAATGGCTATAACCAAAATCTAGTGTTTTTAAAATTTTAGGGTAAAAAGTTCAAAAAACTGATTTTTGGAACATTTCAAACCCCCATAAACCCCCTTCCCATAGACCGATCGATCTGGTTTTCGAACTTAAAGTCATAAGTGTTATTCTCCACATTTGTGCCAAATTTCATAAAAATCGGGCACTTCTTTCAAAAGTTATCGCGGTAACGGACATATATAAATTTGAACGAATAGTGTTTTTGGCATCTGGGGACCTCAAAACAAAAAGTTATCATGGTCTTGGGCTTAAGTCTTGCCATGCCACCTATGGTAATTGCTTCTTCCCTATAGGGGAAATTCGCTAAAGCCTCGGGGATAAAAGTGGGTGCTACTGAACCTCACTTTCTCTCATAGAGTCGCTTTAAGCGCTGGAACAGCAATAAATCTATTTTCCAGGCATATTTATCTCTATAATAGAGAGATCCCCCCACAATACTATGGTATATTTCATATACCCCAGACCTTCCTCATGGGCTAGACTCCCACCTACCGTCACTTAGGTGAAATCCTAGCTACGTCAACGTTCAGAATGTTGTTAAAATTTAACTGACTCTCACTTTCAGTGTATAAACTCCAGTCACGAAACTTTTTGCGTTTCTACCTGCTTCCCCCATAAGGCCAATGTTAACTTTCTTAAGGGAGAAGCAGGCAGGAACAGAAGGCTGGGGCCCCCTCTATAGATTTTTTAACAAAATGTAAGTTGCCTTTTAATAAGTTTTTTTTTATTTGTTTCAGAGAACAAGGTGTGTCACAGCAGCCAGCATAGTTGTGTTTGTCAATATTTTTAGTTCCATATTTTAAATAAATGATAATTTTCAAAATGCCAAATTATGTTTATTTTACCATTTCCTGTTATTGCTAAAGTTCCCTTACTTTGAATTTGTCTATTTTTAATTTGCCCGAAAAAGCAATTTAATTACTAAGATTAAATCATGTAAAAATGTGTAGGAATGCATTAAAATGCATTTTCTTGACTTATTATAATTACAGGAATCGCCACATCAATATTTTCAAATATTTGTGTTAATAACAATTATATATGCTTACAAATTGTGGGGTGTTTTACAAATTAATAGTAGGCAAAGGTTTAAGGTTTTGGCTCACAGGTAACATTTGTTCTTAATCTCTGATTCACAATAAATTTGTTTAAAGACTATACTAACTGAATCTCAAATATATAATTTTGTTTGTGTGTTGAATAACCATCAACATTTAAACAGTTAGTTCGGTACGCTACAGTATTTACAACAATTGTTACAACAATTACGATTACTATTAAAATTTGTTATTACTATTACAATTGCTATCATGACAGTTGTATGAGGCTGTTGATAATCGTCATACAACAGTCAGTATAAATGAATTTTAACTAAATTTTGCAGCATTATTATTGGTTGGCAGCACTATTAATTTGTAATTAAAAAACATGCAAATCTAAATTACTATATAAACATGTAATGAAAACATCCACTGCAAACTTGCTAGAAGTGTGAATAGTGTAGACTTGCATATTTGCAGAAAAGGTTTTAAAACAAACATGTTACCAATGAATATTAGCTGCACATATTCCATTGCAAATGTGTCACAAACTTATCTTGCAAATTTACAACAAACTATCATGAAAATATTCTGCAAACATTTTTTGTATAGTTGCTACAAATATTCAGTGAACATGTTCTGAAAACATTCAACGAAAACGTTTCATAAACATTCCTAGCATATTTGCTGCAAATATTCAGTGCAACTTTTCCACAAACATTCAGTGAAAACGTTTTGGAAACATGTCTTGCATCCTTGCAGTAAATATTCATGCAAACATTCCGTAAAATTTCCTTTCATATTTGTTGCAAATATTCAGTGCAACTTTTCCACAAACATTCAGTGAAAACGTTTTGCAAACATGCCCTGCATCCTTGCAGTAAATATTCATGCAAACATTCCGTAAACTTTCCTTTCATATTTGATGCAAATATTCAGTGCAACTTTTCCGCAAACATTCAGTGAAAATGTTTTGCAAACATGCCCTGCATCCTTGCAGTAAATATTCATGCAAACATTCCGTAAACTTTCCTTGCATATTTGCTGCAAATATTCGTGCAAACTTCCCACAAATATTCAGTGACAGTTTTCTGCAAACATTACAAGTGTAGACTTCCATACTTGCGGAAAGTTCTTCGCAAACAAACATGTTTGCAATGCATATTTTCTGCAAACATTTTGGTTTGCGGTTGAAAATGTTCTGAAAACTTTCTGCAAATTTTCCTTGCTATCTGGGATGTTACTACTCCTCTAACCCAGGGCTTGAGGAGGAAGACTTTCCCTCTTAAAACCACTGATAGTAAGGGGGTTGTGTAGAGCTGTAATAAAGGGATTTGGGTCAACATTTCTGAAAAAAGTTTACTAGAAGATTTTCTTCACATGCTACTGTACTTAATAACCGCTTAATGTACTATCCTGTACTTAATGACCGCTTCTTTACTGTTGCACACGATTGAAGAGTGTCCTGCAATACAACAACATTTATAGTGTTTTGCTGTTGTTAGCCTGAGTCTATAACCATCACTAATACATTTAACTGGCTCACCTTTGTCACAGTAGTTCCCCATACTCTGCTGAATAAAAGTGACCGACATTATCCAGTATTCATAAAAAACTTAAATATATAAGAAACAACTATATTTGAGTACTAGCTGGCCTGACAGACGTTGTCCAGTCCTAATGTCATTGAATTCGTTCATTTTCAAGATGAACTCGTTCGCTACGCTCACTCGCCTATCGGAAAAAGAGTTTGAGTTGCCATTCAAGTTTTTTTTATTTCCATAATGAGAGTTGTCATTCAAGTGGTTTTAGCGAATTTCCCCTATAGGGAAGAAGCTATTACCGTAGTCGGCATGGTAAGACCTAGGCCCGGGACCATGATAACTTTTCATTTTGAGGTCCCCAGACCCCAAAAACACCATTCGTTCGAAACTGTATATATATATATATGTGTGTGTGTGTGTGTGTCCGTGGGTGCGATAACTCTCGTAAAAAAGGTCTGATTTTGATGAAATTTGGTATAAATGTGTAAAGGAACATTTATGACTTTTTTTTAAGTTCGAAAACCAGCCATATCGCTCTACCTTAAGGGGTATTTTTTGGGGGTTTTGTACCCCAAAAATGTTTTTTTTTGAATTTTTTACATATAATTTTTGAAATAGTCAAATTTTAGTTTTCACCATTGGATTCAGCTTAAAAAAACACACAATTTGGTATTTTGATCATTCCTCTACGTCAATTGGTTACCGAGATATTGAAAGTGCTAAACACAGTATGTTGTCTAATGTAATTCTTATGGAGGAAAAGAAAATTTTTATATCTCGCTTAATTGTGAACGTATACTGACGAAACTTGGCATACAGCTTCATCTTGTTGTGGTCTATTGATATTTGCTCAAAAAAAATTTTTTGCCAAAGGCTCCCGTAGCAGCAAACCTGCGTACTCAGCCCCCATGTTATTCTTATGGAGAATAATTAAATGCTCTGTCTCCTTTAATTATGAACATTAATGAATAAAAACTGGTATACGACTTCAACTAGTTGAGTTATATTGATATTAGCATAAAAACCCATTTTTTGTGTTCCTTGTTGCAGCAAACCTGCGTACTCATTCCCAATGTTATTCTTATGGGGAATAATTAAAATTTGATTTATCGCTTTTTTGTGAATATATTTTTATGAATCTTGGTATGCGGCTTTATGTGGTATTGAGACATATATTTTGCATTGGAAATTCACTGAGTACGCAGGTTTGCTGCGACGGGGGTATTTTTATTTATCCTATACTCTAATATGAGTAAGGTTTGCTTGCTTGCGACACTGATCTCAAATACCCCCGTAGCAGCAAACCTGCATACTCAGCGAATTTCCAATGCACATTAATTTATCTTAATACCACATAAAGCCACATACCAAGTTTCATCAATATACATTCATAAATAAATGATTTATGACATTTTAATTATTCTCCATAAGAATAACATGGCGGCTGAGTATGCAGGTTTGCTGAAATAAGGAACACTAAAAATGGGCTTTTATACAAATATCAATATAACTCAACTAGGTAAAGCCACATACCAAGTTCTAATAATTTATGTTCATAATTAAAGGAGATAACACGTTAATTATTCTCCATAAGAATAACATGGGGCTGAGTATGCAGGTTTGCTGCTACGGGAACTATCGGGCAAAACATGGGTTTTTGTGCAAATATCAATAGACCACAGTGAAATGAAGCAATATACCAAGTTTTGTCAGGATAAGTTGATAAATTAGCGAGATACACAATTTTTCTTATCCTCCATAAGAATAACATTGGACAACATACTGTGTTTAGCACTTTCAATATCTCAGTAACCAATTGACGTAGAGCAATGATTAAAACATCAAATTGTGCGTCTTTTTAAGCTGATTCCAATGAAAAAGAATAAAATTTTACTTTTTTAAAAATTGTATGTAAAAAACTCAATAAACCCATTTTTGGGGTACAAAACCCCCCCAAAATACCCCTTTGGATAGGTCGATCCGTCTGGTTTTCGAACTTAAAGTCATAAATGCTGCTTTACACGTTTGTACCGAATTTCATCAAAATCGGACCTTTTTTAGGAGAGTTATCGCACCCACGGACACACACACATATATATATATATATATATATATATATATATACAGTTTCGAACGAATGGTATTTTTGGGGTCTGGGGACCTCAAAACAAAAAGTATCATGGTCCCGGGCCTAGGTCTTACCATGCCGACTACGGTAATTTCCCTATAGGGGAAATTCGCTAAAATGGCTCCGATTTCCTTCAAATGTTCGAAATAACTAATTTCTGGGATAAAAATAAGTTATAGACAGGCTTCATCCCCTGAAAAATCAAATAATGTAAAAAAAACTAAAATTAAAAGTTAAAAAAAATTAACATTGGGCTTATGGAGTTTCAAATCAAAACAAAAGAATTGTAACAGCTGTTCATAATCAACCAAGGAACTGTCAAATTAATACTCATGTTGTTTATCATTATTAACATGTGGTTTCCTAAGAGCAGAGATTAAAAGATTTGAGTGAAAATTGCATTTATAGAGTAATAAAATAAATCAGAGGGACATTGAGCAATAAATAACAACTGGAGTGAACTTAAAAATGTAGAAAATAGGCAAATGAGTTTAAAAAATTTGACTATCAGTATCAGTAGGGGGAAGTGGTGAACAATATTACTCCAAGAAATCTAAACAAACTGGCTGGCCTTCCCCCGAACAAAGCTTGGCCCCCAGGTACTTTATATAATGAACATATGTTTATGCCTTTCAAGTATGTTTAGATATAATCCTTTTGTTAACAGCTGTTTGGTGTAACTAACAGAACTGTGATCAAATCAATGGGATCTTCGAAAGCCAGTGGAACACAGCCCTTAGGTCGGATTAAGAATCCTATACTCTAATATGAGTAAGGCTTGCTTGCTTGCGACACTGATCTCAAAAATGGCTTCAACAATTTCCTTAAACCGTCCTAAATAACTAATTTCTGGGATAAAAATAAGTTCTAGACAGGCCTCATCCCCAG
Source organism: Allygus modestus (assembly GCA_963675035.1). Taxonomy (NCBI): domain Eukaryota; kingdom Metazoa; phylum Arthropoda; class Insecta; order Hemiptera; family Cicadellidae; genus Allygus; species Allygus modestus. The sequence continues at coordinate 331,009,971 of OY776111.1, forward strand.
GAAAAATCAAATAATGTAAAAAAAACTAAAATGAAAAGTTAACAAAATTAACATTGGGCTTATGGAGTTTCAAATCAAAACAAAAGAATTTTAACAGCTGTTCACAATCAACCAGGGAACTGTCAAACTCATGTTGTTTATGATTATTAACATGTGGTTTCCTGAGAGCAGAGATTAAAATATTTGAGTGAAGATTTTTTTAATAAGATAGAGTAGTAAAATAAATCAAAGGGACATTGAGCTGTAAATAACAACTGGAGTGACCTTAAAAATTTAGAAAAGAGGCAAATGAGTTTTAAAAATCTGATTATCGGTAGGGGGAAGTGGTGACATATGCTCCAAGTCACCAAGTCACCTAAACAAACTACCTGGCCCTCCCCCCCCAGGTACTTTTCTTTTATAAGAAACTTGTCCTGACATTAACGAACACAAAAAAATAAACATTCAATTTGGTGCCCTCCTTCTTAAGTTATGGAATCCCAAAGGAAAACAGGCATTCATTATATATTAAGATATCACTGAGTATGGGAGCGGAAATAAGCTAATTCCTGGAAATATGAACTATTGTGAAATCTAGGATTGTTACACTACAAACTTTGAGGTCAGTTAATAATTTTAAAATTCACATATGTTGTGGGAAAAATATAATACACCCTCAAAAATATATTTATTTATACTTTAATATTAAGTGCTGGTTTACTTGCTAACGAATTTGCCCTATAGGGAAGAAGCTATTACCGTAGGTGGCATGGTACGACTTAAGCCCGAGACCATGATAAATTTTTGTTTTGAGGTCCCCAGATGCCAAAAACACTATTCGTTCAAATTTATATTTATGTGTGTGTTTTATGTGTTACCGCTATAACTTTTGAAAGAAACGCCCGATTTTGATGAAATTTGGCACAAATGTGGAGAGTAACAATTTTCAAAAACCAGATCGTTCAGACTATGGGAAGGGGGTTTTATTGGGGGTTTAAAATTGTCCAAAACTCGGCTTTTGGAACCTTTCACCCTAAAATTTTAAAAACACTAGATTTTGGTTACAGCCATTTTATAGAGCTTAAAAAACAAACAATTTAGTATTTTTAATCATTAAGCCAGGTTAAGTGGTTGTGGAGAAAAGTCAAAAACGTGTCCATAAAATTTCCCATAATAATCTTATGGAAATACGGTTTTTAGATTTTCCTCAGATAATTTTACTAAAAACTCCACATTTCTTTCTATCAATAAGTTAAGCTTTACAAAAAAAATCATTTTGGTTTTTTAATTGTTGTTTTATGTCCAACCGTTGCAGTGATATTCAAAGTGCTAAACACAGTACGTTGTCCAATGTTATCCTTATAGAGAATAAATAAAATTTTATATCTTGATTATTTATGTAGGGATATTGATTAAACTTGGTATGTGGCTACAACTAGTTGTGGTATGTTGACATTTACACAAAAAAGTTTTTTGTTGATTTCCCCCGAAGCAAACCTGCATACTCGGCCCCCATGTTATTCATATGGAGAATAAGTAAATTTTATATCTCCCTTAGTTATGAAACTAAATTAATAAAACATGGTATGTAGCTTCACCTGGTTGAGTTATATTGATAGTTGCAAAAAAAGTTTCTTATCTTCCTCGTTGCAGCAAACCTGCACACTCAATTCTAATGTTATTCTTATAGTGAATAAATAAAATGCTATATATCACTTATTAATGAATATATTTTTATGAAACTTGGTAAATGGCTCTAGGTAGTAGTGAGACCCATATATATGCATTGGAAATTTGCTGAGTACACAGGTTTGCTGTGACGGGGGTATTTATAAAACACACTGCATAAAATAATTGTGTATGTTGATCTGCTATATTTTATTGTTAGAGCCATATTATATTGGTACTATGAGCCACTTGGCAGTGAGTGAGTCTGAAGAGGATTGGCTATTGGGAGCATTCAGTACAGTTTTTTAAGTTAGTGAAAGTTTGCATGCGAATTAAGAACTGAAGGAGGACTGCAATGACACGTGTATGAATGGTGACCATGACACTCTGGGTGATTAGTGACTAACAGAGAGAGAGAGACAGAGGTAGAGAGGGAGGAGGGAGAAGAGAGTGACCTCTTTACCTCCGAGCTCAACATGCCCAGCACCTGGTCGTTATCTCAGTAAGTTTTATTACTCTTTTAGAGATAGAAAATTGGAGTTTATCTAGAACCGCAATGTGTTGACTGAATAAAGTTAATTTTCATGTGTAGTTTTTAAAAATATTAAAATAATATGTTTTATTAATTATCGCCTTATCTTAACGCATGTAACCCATGATTTTTACTTACTGGGTAAATTATTATAACCTTTAAATGGGTGATAACGCTGTTCAGTGTACGACATTTGAAAAATTACAGTTACTGTGAAAAATTTATATCTGGTGTTTTTTGACTAACTGACTATATTTTTAAAAATATTAGTATTTATTTTTATGGGTATTTAACACGTTTGGTGATTAATCTATAATTTGGCATAGACTTGTTTACTATCTCCAGTCAACACTAATATTAATTAACTGACTCATATTATTTAGAAACAGTGAAATTGGTATGAATTTCTCAAAGCGCATTGAAAGAGGAATAACGGTGAATTTCATCTCATTAATCCAGACTTATTTAGTTAAGCCAGATTTTTGTCTTCTAACACTTTACCAGGAAAATATATAATTATAATTGATTAGTTGGCATTATATATTATTTTTAAACATATAAAAGGAAATATTTTTTGCACATTATCTTTAATTATGTGGAAAGCTAAGCTTTTATACTAGTATTACTGTATGCATTGATCGTAAAAAAGTAGAAATCTCACTCTACGCTAGTAGATTGGTCTTGAAAATAGTTTGCAATGTTCCTGTAACCTGGCGGCCTGACTGTTGAACTTACTATTTTCTGTTATATGCAAAAATTCAGTACAAACTCATAATCTCTTTCTAGGGTGTAAATTAAACATTACATACTGGATGCAATTAATTTTAAACTATCAACACAGCAATCAACAATTAATTTTAAGTATCATGGCAAGACACATGTAATGCACTAAAACGACCATTACGATAATTATTAATATTTTGTTTCTTTCCATTTTAACCAGGGGAATACAGTTAGACCTGGAAAAATTGCAACAGAAGCATTTTAAAGAGATTTGAAAGACAAATTACTCCAAAACAACATATCAAAAATCGGACATCAGGAATAACAATTCAAAAAATGTAATTCAAAATGGCAGCATGAAGAATGCATGTCTTAAGAATATAATAAATAACTCACAAAGAGAATAGATACTAGATAACACTTAGTTTGTCGTTAGGCACAGTATTTTTAGAACTGGGGCTTATTAAAATAATATAAAATTTAATTACGTCAGTACATAAAACGGTACAGTCAGTCATAACACACCACATGCAAATAAAAAAAAATAGACTCATTCAAATATGGTGGCCGAAAATTGGAACCTAGTCAAAAATTTGTACGAACCGCTTAACAATGACCATTGGTGGTCTGGAGTCATTATGAATAATCATAGTCATTTAATGTATAAAATGAATTATGTTGAGTCTCTCAAAACATACTTTAAAATTAATTTTCAAAAAGTATCAATATCTTGTGCTTAGGACTATTTAAACATATTCAATAACGGATTGCAGTATTGTATTTAGTGTTAAAAAATAGTTTGAAATTATGAGCCACAACACCACCTTTATATTTGAATAAATTATCTGAATCCGGACTGGAAATTTTTTCTTTAGTCAAAATAAAGTTCTAACTTGCAATGATGAGAGGAGATCCAGAGTCGATACTTTAACAAGTATAGACAAAGTTTGGGGGACATTTTAAACTTAAAACATTTAAAACTTACTCTGTATTTTTTAGTGATTATATAGTAACTCTTTAACTAACACAAATCTTGTAAATACAAAAGATTTACATAATTTTGCCTTCCAAATGAACCCAGAAATTAACAAAATTGGGTAATAAATCTATAAGTGAATTATGGTTGTTTCAAATAATTATAAACCACTGGATAAATTGTAATATTGTACTGATTACGTGACCAATGTAATTTGTGACTATATAATACCAGGAACAAGCCCCAGTCCTAAAAATATTGTACCCAAGTACAACTAGATGTACATGGTATCTATACTTCATGAGCTATTATACATTAAATACATGCATTCCTTATGCTGCAATTTTGAATTCCATTTTTGGAAGTGATCCTGTTGTCTGATTTTGTTAGATGTTCAACATTTGATGTTCAGAAGTAATTTACTTAAAAATTAATTAATTTAATAGTAGTTAATTAAAAACTCTTCATATTACATCTGTTGAAATTTATTTATCTTATTTTACCTGTACTTTAGGTACTGATATTGACTACAAGCAAAGTTGGTTGAGGGGAAGAGACTAGTTGTGACATAAATATTGTTAGTCCATCCAGGTAGAAGGTGCCAACAGGATGATAATATTAATTATGCTCGACGGGATGTAACTTCATAGGCATCTAAACTACTACCTATACGATTCCGTCCTTGGACAACTTCTATTTTGCAATAATTTACCACACCACATTAGAATAATTAATAGGCAAGCACAAAACTGACTCTCCTTTTTTCTCAGCGTGTGTGCATCGTAGGAAAAATTGTCGCATACTGTTAGAAAAGTTTTGTCGTGTAGATGAGCAGAAACCCCTTATAATTAACATTGACCCTCAGGGCTACACACCCCACAGGCCTTCAACCCTTTGCGATCGGAATGCATATTTGCCGCTATTCCTCAGCGGTCGCGCGGCCAGCTCTACTGGCCGCCGCCATTAGCGCGCGGAAGTCGGATTTTTTTCCACAGCAGTTGTCCTTTGCGATCGGACGGCCAGCGGTGCTGGCCAACATGAAATCCAACGAACGCTCGGGCGTCCAGCAGGACTGGCCGACAACAATGTTTTCGTTTGTGATATTCCAACTGTGGTATGATGCCTGTAGAGTGCTGCAACCTAGTGAGGAATTGTTAAACTAAACGATCAGCAGGCTTGCAACATTATATCGTAAGAATTGTGGTGTAAACAACTAAAATAAACACCTGTTGTTCTGGCACAAGTTCTGTCATAATCATCATTGTTTTGGTTCAGTTTTATGTGATTTTAATTGTGTGTTGGTGATTTTCTCGAGAGATTTGTGTTTATTTGTATTTTTAATTAAGTTTTAAGTTTTAATGTACATGATTATAAGAACACTTGTACGTTTACGTATAGGCCTACACTTATATTATGATTAGGCCTACAATAAAATTGTTTTATCTCGTATAAACATTTATTAGTAAGAATGGGGTTATGTTTTCCCCCCGTATATTTAACCAAGTAATAATGAACGATCGTTAAAGATAAGACGAATTGAGAGACGTTTTATTAAAATTTAAATCCCCTATGCTAACATTGAAGGTTTTCAGTGAAAATAATTCCGAGCTGCGGGGAGCGAGCCGCCATGATAAATGCCGAGGTGACGTGCAGTGGGACGTGGCCAGTACAGTTGGCCGTCCGACCGTCGGAACCAAGTTAGTACGGAAAGAATTCCGACTGGCTGCCGACTGCGTTGTGGCCACTCCTGCTGGCCTTCCGATCGCAAAGGGCTAAGGTTTCAATTTTAATCTTATCGAAGAACAGTAATCAATTGAATTGTATATTTGGTTGCTGATAAAATAACAAATGCTGGAACAACAGCAAGAACAGACGTTTCAGGACTAATGTAAATAAAAAATACTACTGACTACTGCAATGGTAACACCCTTCTCTTATCCATTTTCCACATTAAAAAAATAAACTTCAGTGTGGGGGGGAGAGGGAGAGGGAGAGGGAGAAAGAGTGGTTATTTGTGAAGATTAGCATAAAAAACACTGGTTCAAACACAATTTATTTAACTGCTCACGCAGGATGTGGCAAAACATTCACTCAAACAGCCAAATCAAATCAAATCACAATTCTTTATTCATGTCTTGCACATCTGTACATTAAATAGTGTCAGTCACAATCTTAGTCTATCAGTACAAAATTCATCTAATGAATTAGTGCTTTTCCTATTAAATAGCCATTATTTATGTGTCACTTTGGATCAGTACCGGCTCTAGGGCAGTGCGAGCCGTGCTCCAGCACGGGGCGCGTGGGGCGCGGCGCTTTTGGGGGGGCGGCACTCGGCGCTCATGACGGGCCATGGGGTGTGTGTGGGATTGGGGGCGTAGTCCGTAGCGCTAAAATAAAGTATTTGAAAAAAATATAAATCCAACTAATTTTGTAAATTTTTTGTATATTAGTATTATAAATTGTTAAAGGCATTATTGGGAAGTATGTTGTGCATTCACCATGTTGCACATTCATTATACTTAAAATATTAAATTCACAAATCAGATAATCACAATCTCCGCTCCCCTCTATTCCGAATGGAAAAGTTGTTTTGACCTCTGTCGTTTTGTGACATTGTGAGTGTGAATAAAACTCGCAATACGATGAAAGAAAATTGAAATGTTAAAATATCAAGTTACACGATTCAACTAATTAATTTAATCCGCCATCTTCGATTATTTTAAACTACTTCCTAGCTGAGGAAGTATATGGTTTGGGGATTGAAGAGTATTGAGCCGGCATTTCATCTTTAACTGAAGTTAAAATGATTCGAGTTTTATATTGCTATTATATTTAATAAGAGGGGAAAATATGATACGCCCCCTCAGATTTTGGCGCCCCCTTCCTTCGGTACTTGTAAGGTCCTTACTTTGAAAAATATAGTTAATAGTTCCGTCTCTGTTTAGTATAATTTCAATCAAGTTCTTATTTGTTAACTGAGCCATTTCGGGGCATTGGAGATGGAGTGGATGAAGTATTTTAAGAATTAAAAATACTTCTCGTCATTACAGATTAGTTGTGTTTTCGTCGTGGTTAATTGATTAAACATCTATATTTCTTCCAATGTGGCAGTACCTTAGATGAGTTTCGTTTGTATTAATGAAAAAAAAACATGTTTACAGCCAACTTCAGTTTTTGGAGTAACTGGTATCAAACTTAGGTGATCAGAACACTTTTAGAAGATAACATTCAATATATCAGAAAAATTAACCTTTATAGCTACAAAAAACCTTAAAGACCAAATACTCGAAGATAGAGTTTGTATAACTGAAAAACGTGTTACACATTAGAACCAATAATCAGAAATCTATATTCATAAAACATTAGTTTCGTCAAAAACAAAAATAACTTTAACAGCAAACTTTGCTGTTTTTAATTGCAAACTTTGCTGTTTTTGATTGCAAACTTCAGCCTAATAAATTCCCGGAACCGATAGAATCTTGGTCGGTTTTGATGATTTTTTTGGTTCCCCCGGAAGAAATCTTTTTCCCACGCTCAGAACAGGTGTACTGTTATCAGTTTGTACTTCTCCCTTCCTTCTCAGTTTTGAGGTTTGTTTTCATTATTAGTGAATTTCCTATGGAAAAGTGAACTATTAGCATGGTGAAACATAAGCTCGGAGACCACCATAGAAGTTCCTAACGTGACCCCCTGAACACGTTTTGGGGTGTCGCTAACATTTATATATAAATATATATATATACACATATATATTTACATATAATCGGACAACTCCAACCCCCCTTTTTTGGAGATTTTAATTTTTCAAATTTTGAGTTTTTTGGCGCAAAAAGGGTCAGAAAAGCTCCCAATGTAAAATTAATGGAAATAAGAAGGCGGAGATTAGTAAGGCGAAAGTTTTAAGCCCTCTCTCATCATTCTAGCACAAATATTTACCGAGTTATTAAAGAAAATGTCAATTGTCTTAACACAGTACGTTGTCTTATGGGGATTTCACACTGGAAAAAGCTGTTTTCATATATTGATGTAGTTTATCATCCCCAATACCCCTTTACCAACTTGTTATCCTGACTATACCTCCTCCTAACCTCATAATGTACAACATTGCCATCCTAATAGTCAATTTAAATATAACCAGAAGCATCAGAACAGCCAACAAATTACATTTTTCAATTTTCAAAAAAAGTTACCAGTGTTGTTTTAAACCCTTTATTCGATTTTTTCAAGATGTTAATGCGGAAATTCACTCCCTCACATCAGCGCGCTGCGTGCGAACTCGTTATTTTTCTTAAACAAACACATAATTGTTTCTTGATACGCAGAAGTCAAAGAATAATCCCCTGCGTCAGTGTGAGGGAGCCGTGCGATCGTAGCAGGTAGCTTACCGCCTCGACGACGCGCGCCGTGCCACGCGCCGCTCCTCGACAAGATATAGTAATCGAAGCAACACATAAATAAATGCACGACAAGTCAGACATAGAGTAGAGTGTAGACTCGGCCTTACTAAATTAAATTTAAAGTTACTTAAATTAGTTAAATTTGCTTAGTTGTTTCCCTTTTTTAATTTTAGGTTTTTCAGAACAGCCATGCAGATGTGACTGCTGTATGATTTCAAAGTTATCGTGACTCAGCATTTCCATGTCGATACTAAATGAAATCAAGATTTTGAATTACTCAAGTCTCTGAGCTGACTGTGCTCCATGGCTTATCATTTCAGGTGATCAGTATCGCACGGAACCAGAAACAACGCAAACGCAACAAGCGAGGGAGCGTGGCGTGCACGTCAGACTTACTTCAGAGCACCTTCCTAAGGTGGGGGGGGGAGGTTTTAGTTGTTATGGAGGGGGGCGGCAAGTTTGGTCTTTGCACGGGCACTGAAAATCTGACGGGCCGCCCCTGCTTTGGATTTTACGTACAGTATAATCATTTTTGGTTGAATTTCGACCTCTGGTTGATCGCTAGTTAATAAAGAGTCACTAATATGGTATGTTTGGATGAGTAATGTTAACATACCATAAACAAAGTTTAGTGTATCAATGGATGTATGAAAACAAACTTGAATTTGAATTTATATTAGGGACTGCTTGGTTTTTTACTTGAAACTTGATATTAGGCTTATTATTTTCCCCGCATGGAGATGAATGAATTCAGATTTTTTTTCACTATAGCCCCATTTTAAGACAAAATTACAACAATAATTTTATATATTATTCCTTAGCTTCTTGCCTTTCTGTGCTTTCTGGGCAGATTCACTAAGCCTTTTGGTAGGTAAATTTACTCTGCTAATTCTCCTTTTCTCTTTATTTGCTAAACTGATTCGTTTTTTGTAAGGAAAAGGTTTGCTAATCCCACTAGCCCTTAATTTTCTTTAACTGGCTCTAGTAGTGAAACTATAACCTTTTCATCCGTTTTTAATTAGTACAAAGGAAAATGTTACTAATTTTATATAAGTTTTTCTTGTAAAAGTAATTACAGCCTAGTTCTTGCTACAATATAATTTAATTACTGAAGATAAAATTAGAAGATTTATAAAATGTCCAATATTACTGTTAATATCTTAACAGTTTAAAAATTAATAACTGGCTTGCCATGTTATGAAATGTTTGAATTTTTATGGTGATGAAGAATATACAAATTTAAGACAATCTGTATACCTTTTTGGCAGTGTATTTCATAACACACACATTATTACAAAATTTTGTTAACATGTTAAATGTATTTTTATCATATTCAACAATTTAACTCTTTTAATATTTAGTAGGTAGTATGTAAAATCACATTTTAAAGTTGTGAAAGTGATACTCAGAGAAAAGATTGACTGGCTGCCATTAATGTGACTCAGTGGTCAGTTTGAGGTCGGGTTTGTGACATTGTGGTCCAGTATTTAAAATCTTTAATGTATAGTTTGGCCTATGTTTTTAATTAAGATTTTCTTTATATTCCTTGCAGGTCGTCAACAAATCTAAAGAAAAATTGTTAACCTATTTTCTTATGAAGATTACCATAACAGTTATTGAATTCAGATGAGTTGTTGCCATTAAGAAAAGAGTGACATGAAATCTCAAATGAACTAATTCCTAATTTCACTGGACCAAATAATCTGTTAAGTCTCATAACTGTATTGTAGATTTTGTTAAATCACAGCAAACAAATGAAATATAAAGGTGGATTTTCTGTGTATTTAAAGGAAAACAGTACTGTAACAGGAGAGTACGAGGCACATAATTTGGCAGAAAAGGGTGTATTATGTTAATTTAAATCACTTTATGGATATTCACCATATTAAAAACATATTATTACCCACATAGTAAAATACTGGGTGTCCATAACGTCCTGGACTAATTTTCACATGTAAAAATATCCCCGTCACAGAAAACCTGCGTACTCAGCGAATTTCCAATGAATATATAGTCTATGTCTTAGTAACACATTAAGCCACTTTCCAGGATTCATAAGAAATATATTCACAAATAAGCCATATTTAAAATATTAACTATTCTCTATAAGAATAACATTGTGGATGTGAATGAGGGTTTGCTACAACAAGGAACACAAAATATGGGTTGTTATGCAAATATTAATAGAACTCATCTAAGCTGAGTGAAGTCACATACAAAGTTTCATCCATATGCATTCATAAATAAGCGATATATAACATTTTAACTATTCTCCGTAAAAAAACATGGGGACCAAGTACTTAGGTTTGCTGTTAAGGGAACCATAGGTGAAAAATGTATTTGTTGTGCAAACAACAATAACCAAGTTTACCAATATACCAAGTTTTGTCAGTTTATGTTCATAAATAAGCGTGATAAAATTTGTCTTTTTCTCTATAAGAATAATATTAGACAACATACTGTGTTTAGCACTTTTAATATATCAGTAACTAATTGATGTAGAGCAATGATCAAAAAACAAATTGTTTTGTTGTTTTTTTTTAAGAAGAATCCAATGGTGAAAACTGAAATCTGATTTAAATAAAAACTACATGTGAAAACCCCAAAAAAGTTGGGGTACAAAACCCCCCTTTGGATGGTGTGATTCGTCTGGTTTTCGAACTCATTCAAATAAATGGTACTTTATACATTTGTACCAAATTTCATTAAGATCGGACCTTTTCACGAGAGTTATCGTGCTTACGGACACATATGAGGACTTTTCTTTTTATGCAAATTAACATGCACTTCATATGAGAAAACAATGTTTTTGCTGATTGCAGGAAAACGAAGAGATACAAGGTTGGTGTAAATTAGAAAGTTGTTAGGATGTACCTTTTCAATGGTATGCTTTTTGACATGCACTACCATTTGACTTTTTTGAATTTTGGGCAAATAAGCATTTTCCAAAAAAAATTTATTTAAATTTATATTTTTTCAAAAAAGCCTGTCATGTAGCATACCAGAGTAGAGCTGAGTTCATCACGAGAGTAAGAAATTTGAGTGGGGAAAAAGATACGAGTAGTGGTTTGGAAAATACAGGGTATTCCATAAATGTCAGCATTTTACACAAAAATGGCCTCCATTTTGAAACAGAAAAAGATAAGTGAATTCTGTTTTCGCCAAAATGTTTCTTTTAACGAGACCTTTAAAATGAGGTATAATTTTGCTGTATGTTTACATAAGACAACTTTGAGATTCAAACCTGTGACCCCGTTTAACCCGTTTTGGAACATTCTGTGCATCGATTTTGGTGAAAATATTTTTAATAGATTGCCTCTATGCGTTTTAGTGAGAAAGAATTTTGTTTCATGACTTTAGACCAAACCGTTCTCCCATTACACATGATGGACGGGTGGTCTGACTCACTCTGTATATATATGTCTAATGCTTGGGAAGGTTTAAAAATATAAGCTTATACTTATAGCTCTAATGGTTTTTATTTTAATTAACGTAAAAATCAGTCCAGGACTTAATGGACTCCCGGTATAACTGCCTTTATGATATGATATTTGTTTACCCTGCGATTGGATATGTTCTGAATGGCTTAAATTATAAAGGTGAAAGCTCGGATGTATGTATGGATGGATGGATGTTTACACTTCCCTCGCGGGAAAAATACTGGACCAATTTAGATAAAACTTTGCAGAACATAGCTCACTTATCACATTAACACATAAACCTTAAACAGTCTACATTCAACCTTTGGGCTCCACCCTACAGGCTCTGTTAGTTCCAATGCAAATCTTATGGGAGGATATTGTTTATAAAATTTCCAGCTGTAGTTAAGATGTTTGACAGCTATTGCAAAGGAAGTTATATGGTAAAATGTAAACAATGATTTTGTATTGCTGGTCAGGTTAATATTGTAAGTTTCATTAGCCTGTGGTTAACAGCTAGTGAGAAATAATTTGAACATGTAGTATATGTTTTTATAACTGAATTTTAAGCTTTTAATTTCGTAAAAAGGTAAGGGGTGGTTTCTCTTTCTTTTCCAGCCAAATAACACAGAACAAGTTTTCTTTTTCTCCCTATAGACACTAGGCACTTGTATACATGATGAGAATTCTATAAAATACATCTTAATATATGTATTTCAAACTTATCATCCTCAAAAATTTAATATTCTAGTAATACAAATATAGTTGTCAATTTGTTCAATTTTATTTGCATGCCTGCAGAGAGGAGGGGTTCCCTCACACCATCCAACCATTGTCACCCGAGCTGAATCGACAGCTGATGAATGACTTCACGGGTGAGCGTTCTGGGTTTGTAC
>OY776111.1:333492715-333657715 GCA_963675035.1 Allygus modestus
TAGAAGTAGAAGAATTTATTTTTACACAAAAGTGTCTGTTACATAGAAAGGATTTTACTATTTTTTTCAGGTAAAGTGGAAATCCAAGAAGTTCAATTTTGTGAAGAAGGCCCTCATGCCACACCTTATCAAAAGCCTGTGAAACGTCAAGAAATATCGCAGCTGAGTGTTCCTTCCGTTCAAATCCTTTTACAATCGTTTCAACTATCCGCTGAACTTGGTGAGTGGTGGAATGTTTGGGTCGAAATCCGAACTGGTGTGGTGGAATTGCGCTCGATTCTTCAAGAAAAGAGTTTATCCTTCTCTGGATAATCTTCTCCAGCAATTTCGATAGACATGACAAAAGACTTATTGGTCTGTAGCTAGAAGTAGAGAATTTGGGCTTATTGGGTTTGTGGAAAACTATAATTTCGGCCTTTTTCCACGTGTCAGGGAAGAAGCTTTGATAAATACATGCATTAAAAATCGAAGTTAAAACTGACACTGCTTTTTTTGTGAGATTTTTAAGAACAATATTTGGAATAAGGTCGGGTCCAGGTGTTTTACGTAAAGGAAGTTTCTTGATCAGTTGCTTTATTTCTACTGGTGAAACAAATTTTATGGGAAGCTCTACTGTTGATGATGCATTTGTCATGGTACTGTTGACAAGACCAGCAGTATGTTCATCGGTCACATTGTTCGGTGAGAACGCCTCCTCGAAGAAGTCAGCAAGAATGTTACATTTATCAAGATCACTTTCATATACATTATCTTCGTGCCTGAGAGGCGGAATTACAGTTGGGGTGCGTAAAATCCGTTTGGTTGCTTTCCAGAGGCTGGAATCATTTGGATTTATGTCACTGACGTAAGTTTTATAACACATAATTTTATATTCTTCGATTTCCAGCCTTACTTGACGTATAAGCTGGTTCAGTCTCCGCCGCATGTGAGGTTGCCTGTGTCTAATCCACTGACGTCGAGCTTCATGTTTAGCTTTTAGTAAATTAATGATTCTTAAAGGTGGAGTGAGAAAGCTATTGGTCTTATCAGGAAATTTTTTATAAGTTGCAAGTTTGGTAGCTTTTTGAAGACACCCAGTGAAATGTTCAACAGCCTTGTTAATGCCATCAATAGAGCTCAGGTGTTGGGGAAACTGAAGAAATCCATCTAACTTTACACCAAAGGTATGCCAGTCAACTCTTCCCGATATTAACCTAGGGGGAGGTGTGCTATTGTCAGGTTGTAGAAAGAAACTGATTAAAACGGGGAGGTGATCGGAGTCCAATTCTGGTACGACTTTGTGTTGGATGGGAGCTGCAAAATTACGATAAAGAACAGTATCCAAAATGTCTGGTTCACAGTTCAATTGAAATGGATAAAACGTGGGCTCATCTGGTGCGGACACGTTTATCCCTTCGTCTGTGATAAATTGAAATACCCCCGTAGCAGCAAACCTGCATACTCAGCGAATTTCCAATGCATATATATGTATCTTAACACCACATACAGCCACATACCAAGTTTCATCAATATACATTCATAAATAAACGATTTATGACATTTTAATTATTCTCCATAAGAATAACATGGAAGTAGGGTATATTGGACACTCCGACACCAGGAGGAGCAGGAGGAGCCCCCCCCCCCAGAGGTCTCGTCTGTGACACTTTGCGAATTTTTTTTGCGAATTTTTTTGCTAATTTTTTTTTTGCGAATTTTTTTTTTTTTGCGAATACTAACCTAACCTAACCTAACCTAACCTAACCTAACCTAACCTAACCTAACGTAACCTAACCTAACCTAACGTAACCTAACCTAACCTAACCTAACGTAAGTAACGTAACCTAACCTAACCTAACCTAACCTAACCTAACCTAACCTAACCTAACCTAACCTAACCTAACGTAACCTAACCTAACCTAACCTAACCTAACGTAACCTAACCTAACCTAACCTAACCTAACCCATCCTAACCTAACCTCGGATCAGATTTCTGATTGGAGATTCTTGTTCGTCTAGTCGAGCCGAGAAATTTGAGTACCCACAACGTACATTTGGACGATGTAGGGGGGGGGGCTATCTCGGTTACCATAAGTCGGATTTGAATTCTGATTGCAGATTCTTGTTCGTCTAGTCGAGCCGAGAAATTTGCATACCCACAAAGTACATTTGGACGATGTAGGGGGGGGGCGGGCTATATCGGTTACCATAAGTCGGATTTGAATTCTGATTGCAGATTCTTGTTCGTCTAGTCGAGCCGAGTCATTTGAGTACCCACAATGTACATTTGGTCGATGTAGGGGGGGGCGGGCTATATCGGTTACCATAAGTCGGATTTGAATTCTGATTGCAGATTCTTGTTCGTCTAGTCGAGCCGAGTCATTTGAGTACCCACATCGTACACTTTGGATGATGTTTACAAAAAAGGGGCCCGCACCACACTTTTGACCTTTTTTTTTGCATTTTTGGAATCTCCTCGTCAAGCCGAGTATTCTCAGTACCCACATGACATACTTTGGATAATTAATACAAGAGTTGAACAGGGTAACGCTACAACCAACAGAGCTAGCCCATCAGCGCTTGCGGTCAATTGAACTAACAGTGAATGCAAATTTTAAGGAGAATATAATTGCAATGCTTTGAACATATACTGCAAAGGGGGGTGTATCGATACACCCCCCTTCAAGTACTCTGCACCGAGGCAGCTGTTCGCACAACCGACTGACGCGTCCAGTCTACTGTCTGGGAATGCGGATGTTGTAATTGGATACCTCGACTGGAGGGTGCAGGTGTTCACACAAAAAACCGACAAGTCGAGACCTGTCTGGGAATGCGGATGCTGTAATTTGATACCTCGACGGGAAGACGGCTGACCCATCTAGGAACCCATAATAGTCCGCCCGTATCGAGTTCCATTAGAGCAGGGTGGTCTTTACCCAAGACAGCGGTTGAGAGTTTTTGTCCCGACCTTCTCCGAAATCCATTAGTGGGGATAGTCACCCACATCACCAGCCCTCCTTCAGTTCAGTTCGAGAGTTCAGTGCGTGAAGACGTGTTAGTCCGATCCTGTTCCGTTCTACGCGATTTGTGTTAGTTGCTGATTATCATCATTTGCGATTTGCGTAAAGCACCTTTGAACTATTTAAAACGTACGTGTTGTGCTGTATTGTTTGTGATTATCAAAACTTATAATCCATATTAAAGATGAACGCCACACACGTTTGTACCATTTGTGGTTGTATTTTCGTGCGTAGAAACAATTTGGTGCAACACCACATCAGATTCCACGGCTTGAGACCACAACTACCACCACCAACACCAACGCAGCAAGGTACGTTTTTTGCGTTGCATTATTGTTTTAATCAGACCTAAATGTTAGTAATATAGAAATACGTTATGCAATATAACCGCAGAGTGATACAATTATTTTTATTTAACAGCTTTAACTATTTAGCGCGAATAGAGAACTCTTTGTTTTTTAAATTTAAAATTACATGACTATATCAATATAATTTAATTTTAATAACTTATGTTATTGCTCGCCCCATCAAGTCATCAGAGTACCCACATTACATACTTTAAAAAAAGGTAGGTGTTAAACATTTCACAATCTAATCGTTTTGTGCGTTTGCAGATGGAGTAGCTGCATGTCGGCTTTGTCGAGCCACCTTCGTAGACCGGGGAGCTTTAGAGCGTCACATGGAAGCGAACCACCGAGTCATTCCACCCCGGCAGGTGATTAATGCTCCGCAGACGACTGCCTATGTCAATCAACACTCCGTTGAAGGTGAGAATCCACATTAAAATAACTTTTTCCCCTTGAAACTAATTACCTTTTTTATAATTATTTAACTAGGTACATGAAGAAGAATGAGACCGTGACAACTGGTGTACTATTGATTTAATTGCTAGGGGGGAGATTTTCGCTCCCCCTAAAACATAATGGGTTAGGGGGAGATTTTCGCTCCCCCATACGTCAGGAATTGTTTTGCGATATTTTTCTCTAACATGTACTCTGATTGCTTCTTTAGGGTTGGCGTATCCCAATATTGTAGCTACATCCTTAGCTTTGAACCATGGATTATCGCTGCTGTCAAACAGTACAGACAAAGGCCGATCATTAAACACATAGGTGGTTAAGTGGTTCATTTTGTAGGTTAGGTCAAAACGTCGGGCGATCGCTCTGACAGAACGTCACACAGCAACACTATTACACAGCCACACACTTCAAACTCCTGAACAAGAATGAGACCGTGGGTGTTTGACAACTGGTGTTCTGTTGATTTAATTGCTAGGGGGGAGATTTTCGCTCCCCCTAAAACATAATGCTTCTTTAGGGTTGGCGCAGCTCAATATTGCAGCTACATCCTTAGCCTTGAACCCCGAATCATGAATGTAGACAAACAGTACAGAAGATTACATTCCCTGTTTGAAACTTGATATTTTTAATTAACAAACTTAACTTTGAAATGTGATTCTCGAGAGAGGGGAATTTGTATCTTTAGTTATCCTAATCTGTTTTTTATTTTTATTTTCAGATGAAGGACCGGGTCCTGGCCACCACACATGCCATGAATGCGGTCGCCGTTTCCGTCGTGAAAGAAACCTGCGTCGACATGTGGATTCGACCCACAGCAGAGTCCGCAGGCTCATATGCGGCACATGCGGCGCCGAATTCAAGAGGGAAGACAACCTGCGTCGACACACCATGCAATTTCACGGCAATGGTCAAGAACGAAGATTCCCTTGCGCATACTGTGACCGGGATTTCAACGCGGGGTTCAACAAGGACCATCATGAGCGGTTCACCTGCCCGATCATGAAGGACCTGATCCTGAACCGAGTGGCTATGGTGCAGGACGAACCCCAGCCAGGACCCAGCACGGAGCCACAACCTGGAACGAGCACACACCCGCAACCCGATGATGTTGAGATGACTGGAGCAGGACAGTCAAGCCCCGTATTCTCAATCATTCAACGGGGTTTCCGCAACCGCCTCTTAACCTACCGTCTGCAGCGACCGATGGAGAATCTCGTCACAATCGGAGAAGTGATGGCGTTGTTGATTGCTAGCCTTACGGAGTTGCTTGAGAACACCTTGGCGAAACACCGCAGCATTAAGGTCAACTTGAAGCTGGAGTGTGAATTCCAAAATGTGCACAACAACACCTGCCTGCGCAACTTCAAAACGAAGATGACTCCGTTGACGACGACCTCGGACCTGAACCAGTACATCACAACAGCTTTTGCGAAGCTTATCAGAGAGAAGGCTGAGTGTGATCATATCGGCTCCGGGTGGACATACCTTCGCGTTCGTGATTTGGAGGTCGGCATCAACGAATACACTCCTCTAGGTGAAGATGGTCGAGCTTGGCTCCCACTGCCTATGTGTCTGGAGAACACCCAAGCAGTCGTCAACGTATTGAACGCCGATGAGCGGTGTTTTATGTATGCAGTCCTGGGAAAGTTTGTTCAAGATCACCCCAATAGACCGGCATCGTACACCGACGACATCATCGCCCGATACGATTGGACCGGCCTTCAATTCCCCGTTGCTCTGAAGAGTATCAAGGCGTTTGAGCGGACAAACAACATCAGCATCAACGTCTATGGTATTGATCGCACGTGCGTGGGTCAGAAACCTAACGGACAACCAAAGTACCAGGACACCGTCTTCCCCTTGAAGATTTGTAGGCAGGAGCGTGAAGACCATTGTGACATTTTGTACGTGACAACGGACGGTGATAGTCACTACGCCTACATCAAAGACCTTGGCCGACTGATCCGTCCCCAGCTTACAGCACATATGGGCAGGATATTCATCTGTAAGCGGTGCTTCGCGCACTTTGATAACCGTCCGAACAAGCTTGGTCTGACGGGTGCACAGCGTCTGGAGGAGCATAGGCGATACTGCTCCGCTTCAGCCCCTATTCGCATGGATACGCCGAAGAAGACAGAAATCAAATTCAGCCATCCAGAGTTCACCCGACGCGAGCGTTTCACCATCTACGCGGACTTTGAGTGTGCTCTACTGCCGACCGCGGAGATGGATGAACAAGTGGATGAACCGCACGGAGGAGTAGCCACCCACATCCACATCCCATACGCCTTTGCGTACCAGATCATCGACTCGTACGGACTTGAGGAGTTTGAGCCTCGAGTCTACTTCGGGGATGATGCGTCAAAGACATTTATGGAGATGTTGAAAACTGATGTTGAGCGATTGTGGAACTTTCTGTACGAAGCAAGAAATCTGCGCCCTGTCCTGACCCCAGCCGAAACGATGCAGTACAACTCGACAGCGAATTGCTACCTCTGCGGATCGGCATTTTCAAGCGAAGACCCAAAGGTTCGTGATCACAACCACGCGCCGCCCTACGAGTTCCGTGGCGCTGCGCACAGATCATGTAACCTACGCTACAGGGAGCAGCGAGTAGTCAACTGCTACTTCCACAATCTCTCCAACTACGACGCTCACTTCATAGTGCGGGAGTTGGCGGTCGACCCTGGTGATGTTGAGGTGTTGGCTCACACGGAAGAGCGGTACATCGCTTTCACGAAGCGGTTCCTGTTCGACCGAGCAGCGGCACCGGTTGGGATGCAAGGGCGTGGAAAAAGACAGCCAGGATTCAGAGTCAGGTTCCTCGACACCTACAGGTTCCTGGCTTTGAGCCTCGCCAGCCTCGCCGCCGCACTTCCACCAGCTCAACTCTTGGAGACGAGGAAGAGATTCCCCGAAGACCACCTCTTCGATCTAGTCCGTAGGAAAGGCGTGTTCCCGTACAACTTTGTAACGTCGAACGCCGTGTTGGAAGATACTACGGAACTGCCTCTGCAGCGAGATTTTCACAACGACCTTACCCTGGAGGACATAACGGATGCAGACTACGAGCATGCTCGCAACGTGTGGGAAACCTTCGGTTGTAGGAACCTCAAGGACTACGCTGAGAAGTACCTGCGCTGTGACATTGCGCTGTTGACTGACGTCTTTGAACGCTTCAGGGACACGTCGATGGCTGAATACGAACTAGACCCTGCGCACTACTACACCCTACCGTCATACGCCTGGGATGTCATGTTAAGAACCTGTCGAGTGGAGCTTGATACGATACAGGACTTTGATATGTACCTCTTCTTCGAGCAAGGCATCAGAGGAGGTATTTCCCAGGCGATCACCAGACACGCCAAGGCCAACCATGATGGATGTCGCCCTGAAGATCGACGACCTGAAGAGCCAACGAATCACCTGCTATACTTGGACGCCAACAACCTTTACGGTTGGGCCATGTCCCAGTGTCTTCCACAGGGAGACTTCCAATGGCTCAGCCGCGAGGAGATCGCGTCCCTGGACATTGCAGCGTTGGACCCCGAAGGACCCGCGGGCTATGTCTTGGAAGTTGACCTTCGCTACCCCGCCCACCTGCACGACCTTCACAAGGATCTCCCCTACTGCTGCGAGACCAAACGTCCGCCAGGAGGGAAATTCAAGAAGCTCGTTACGACTCTGAATGACAAGAAGAACTACATCTGTCATTACAGAATCCTGCAACAGGCGCTGGAAAACGGAGTGGAGCTTGTGAACGTGCATCGCGTCATCTCGTTCCGTCAGTCTCGGTGGTTAGAGAGCTACATCCTAATGAACACCGAACTGAGGAAGAAGGCCAAGACCAAGTTTGAGCAAGACTTTTTTAAGCTTATGAACAATGCGGTCTTTGGCAAGACGATCGAGAATGTTCGCAAGCGAATGAACGCTAAACTGGTGTGTACGCCGGAGATGTTCAGGAAGTACGTAGCCAAGTCAAACTTCCTGGACCGAACCTACTTCAACGATGACGTCGCCATTGTACACATGTCGAAAGTCAATATCGTCCTGGACAAACCGCTCTACGTCGGAATGTGTGTCCTCGATCTGAGCAAGTGGCTCATGTACGACTTCCTTCGAAAGATGAAGAACCGCTACGGCGATCGTCTGAAGGTTGACTACATGGACACTGACAGTTTCGTGTTCGACATCCAGACTGAAGATGTTTATAAGGACATGTTGGAGCACCTGGACGATTTCGACACCAGTGCGTACCCCCAAAACCATCCCTGCTACAGCCCCATAAACGCAAAAGTCATCGGAAAGTTTAAGGATGAAGCGAACGGTCTTCCGCTGCTCGAGTACCTCGGTCTTCGCTCGAAACTATACTTCATGGATATAGTCGAGTTCGAGGAGAGGACTGAAGATGACGAGTTGCAGGTCATGACGGTGAAGCGCGCCAAGGGAGTCGCTAGAGGTGTTGTAAAACACAATCTAACCTCTGACGACTATCGGGAATGTCTCTTCAATGGCGTGTTGAAGAGAACCATCAACACCAGGTTCCAGTCCCGAAACCACCGCGTCTTCACAGTTCAAGTCGACAAGCTATCCTTGAGCTGTAACGATGACAAACGCTACATCCTTCCGGACGGTGTAAACACACTGCCTTGGGGGCATGTTGACGTTCCACCTCAGCCCGAAGACATCCCTCAAGACGATGAAGAGGCGGAGGATGAGGAGCGTTGAGTGGTTGTGTCATATTACCAAAGACCCTGACTTGACTTGTAAATTATTTTGAAAAATCTAGTCATTAGTTTGTATCGAGTCTCGTAAAACTTAGAAATGTGCTCCTTTTTTCTTTTTGTTCTAGTCGTTAGTTTGTGTCGAGTCTCGTTTTTGCTAGCCAAACACAAATGTTCAGGAGCACATACTCGATGTAAAGTATCTATAAGGTGTGTAAATAAATAGCCAAATTGTTCGTATATACATTCGTCTTTTTTTTCTCCCCTAACATAGTCTTAAGATTCAAAAGTAAACTACCAATTCAAATGTCTGACTACTTGCTAAAAGTGTAATTGCTAAAGGAGGCGAGGATATGAATGTTACTTTAGAATCATTGTATGATAGGTATGTCCAAAATTGGGTCAGACCTAGTGTTTTCACCAAAACGCAAGGGGGGTGAAAGGGGGGTGTATCGATACACCCCCCTTTCACCCCCCCTTTGCAGTATGTGTTCAAAGCATTACATTCATCTTTTACCTCAAAATTTGCATTCAATATCTGTTTTGCTCGTTCAATATGTGTCTGTCTGACTAATTGCTAAAAGTAAATACTAAAGGAGGCGAGGATGGGAAATAATAAGAATGTTTCTTTTTTTATTCTGAGTACACAACTAGTTTATTGAGAAAAATGCAAAATTTCAAAACTCAATTGGTATACATTTGTGCAAAGAGTCTTCTGATCAGTGCATCGTTGTGGCCGACAGAAGAGTGTTCAAAGAGCTGCACAAAGTCCTTCATCTTCATGCCGTAGTGGGTGCGGCAGTACAGGAATACAAGGCAGTATTGACCGCAGACCAGAGTGTTGTCACTTTGAAGGCGATGTTCGTTGTACAGGTAGCGACGAGCGTTGCGTCTCAGGAATCCTTGGTAGAATTGAAGATGTGGCGGTTGACCGTAGCTGTCAAAGAATTCAATTATTCCTCCTCCTTTGTTAAGGTAGAAAGCGACCCAGTGAGTGCCGTCTTCATTGTGTGGATCAGTGTTCACAATCATAGCAGTAGATGGTGAAATATAATGGGGCAATTGATCCGCAGCGTAGACACCATCATTCTGTACGGGCAGTTTAGCCATACACTTTTGTATCTCTAAGGTATTCATTCCACTGTGTCGACGCCACAGTCAGTAGTAGGAGTAGTAGTGCTAGTAGCAAAACAAAAGCAGGAACTGGTATCACTCTCACCATCGTCAGCGTAATCATCAGCGTCAGCGATATTTGTACTTAGATGTAACCAACTGCGTAATGTGATGCAATTGGCTAGAGCGCATCGTGTGTGAGCTGTTCTGTGGTGGCGACATCGCACTGCGTTTGTTGATAGTAGACTGTTGATTGACGACAGTGATCCGCAGCCAATATCGTTGATATCCATGACATTAGTAGTACAGTGATCCGTGATGAAATTGTATCGTACAAACTCTTTTTTCTCAGCACCTTTGACGTAGACAATCGGTCGTTTGGCGATACATGCGCGTAACTTTTCCTCTAGCACATGATACCAGATATCACCTTGGTCCCATTCCAATCCGTGACAGTGTTTTGTGAGCCAATAGCTTTCACGCAGTTTCTCTTGTGATAGGAAATCTCGACTGAATGGTGGTTTGGCGATATGATGCATTAGCAGTGTTCCACTGGCCAATTCCAAGACGCACACTTCCTTCAGAATGTAGTCATTTGCGTTGTCCTTGAAACATTGAAAATCCACAATAATTGGAGATGCGGAATTTTTACGCGGTACTCTGCATAAACGATCCATCTTGTGCGAATGTTGGTTGTAGACTGAGGAGGAGGAGGACGATGACGCCGCCGCCGACGATCTAACCACCAAAGTCCGCAGACACGTTGCGATGACGATCGATTTCTATGACGTTGTCAAACTCTGCGTATACCAGACAGTTGACAGTCTCTGTGAGCCCCGTGTCGAAAGCAATCTCCATACGCACACTACCGTTGCGCACTAGGTTCCAATGAGTCGTGTCGCTTGCTGACATATCAGGTGTTAGATCGAATGCCATCAGACAGTATCCATCGTCGTAATCGTCTCTATTTATGAGATTACCAGCATCGCTAAAGTGTATGCCGGAGCCTGAAAACAGACTGTGATACGCCATCACGTATTTTCCCTTGCCGGTTTCGTAGTGTGGTTGTAGCGGTTTGGACGGCACTTGTTCACCGTCCACGTACAGCGAGAAGTAGTTGGTTTTGAAATTTTGAAAGTTAAATGGATT
This sequence comes from Allygus modestus, assembly GCA_963675035.1. Classification (NCBI taxonomy): domain Eukaryota; kingdom Metazoa; phylum Arthropoda; class Insecta; order Hemiptera; family Cicadellidae; genus Allygus; species Allygus modestus. Next base: position 333,503,501 of record OY776111.1, read on the forward strand.
CTTTTTTAAATCGCCATTATAAGCGGCGTTGGTGACCAGTCCGACAATGATTCGTTTCGGCACTTGACCTAGAAACACATTGTCCAAAGTTTTGCTCCTCACTCCAAACGGCAGTGTGAATGTTTTCAATTCCACTCTAGTGATTGGGTATTTAGCTGTGCCGGTCTGAAGCGTCTTGCTGTGCGCCAACAGTACAGTGGGGCTAACTTTACACCTTCGTATCCAGAGATTCGCATCAACAATGTGCACCTTGTAGTCACCATCATCCGACATAATGGAGAAGGAATCTTTTGATCGGATCAGTTTAAAACGCAGTTCCACACCGTTCAACAGGAACTTGTTCTGATTACACATGTCCACATGTAGGCGACCGAGCATATCGATTTCACGACTTTTATTTGTCATTTTTCGTCTCGCCTTTAGTCCATCGTTATCGTCCAGAGTATTGTCCATGTGGCCGGCATCGTCCGCGTTCCACAATCCACATGTTAAATGTGATTTCCTAGCATCATAGCCGTAATTCAGCAATGTTTCAATATACGCTCGATATGCATAAGTGTTGTTTTGTGGTGTGACCAGTTTCTGATTCATACTCATATCGACTTGACTGAATAACGTGTGCAGCCAATTGTTGACTGGGCCAATTTTGTTCGATTCATCGGCATCTGCGATTGCCGCTCCTGTCGACTTGACAATAGACGCTGTAACTTCCAACATTGTTTGCGAAAGATCGGTGTATTCTTCGCCGTTGCCGGGCACAACAAACTCGATGGGCGAATCATCAGTCAGTGTGGAGATTGGTTTGTACTGAATCCATTTGCCGCTCTCGATACTGGTCTGCGTCGGCGGTAGGGAGAATAAGTCCAATTCCGTCTTGACGCATTCACACGACTTTTGATGTAGAAACGACATTGCTAGCGTGTGTGTTAATTGAATATATCACGTACGGAAGTTCTCCTCACTGCTTTCCTCGTCTTCCTTCTAACTGTCCTTCTCTTCTTGCCCTTCTTGGATGACGACGACCTTCCTCGAAGGAGTTTCGTCAAAGACTGCGGTGTGACACGACGGCCGCCGAACATGGCGCGCTTCGCGTTCCTCTTACGCGAGAGTCTCGCGTTAGTCTTTCGCGCAGGAGTAGCGCGTCGGTGTTTCGCGGTATTCTTTCGCGTTACGCGACGGTGTTTCGCGCGAGAGCCGCCGCCGCCACTTAGCACACGTTGAAGTTTGCCATCCGCCCTGCGTTTTAGCGAGTCTGTAAACTGGCTGAAATGATCTCTAGCGGCTTCTTTGGGATCCCGCTGGTGCATGGCCATGTCGCCCAAGAATCCAACACCGGATTTCAACGCCTCTTTGGCCACAGCAGAGGCTCCCGACTTGAGCAGCGGTGTGATGGTGCGGAACATACCGCCTAGGAAACTGCCAATTCCATGTCCGCGCTGGTAGGGTGCACCGCGAAATACCCTATCGATACTGCCGCCGGTCTGCTGCAACTGTTGGCGACGGTAGTAAGCCAAGTAGGGATCGTTTGTATTCATAATTGCTGAGCTACTCTTTTGAAATGAAGCTTCACGTACGACGTCCCAAAGAGGAATGACGCTTTTTTACTAGCGTGATCCCTTAGGTCAATATCGATCGTTTCAAATGTTCCTTTCATAACTGGCGCATAATGAGGACTGATGAAATGCACAGTCTTATGCGCGCCGTGTGTGTAGTTATCTCTGTCAATGTTGATAATCTTCAAAAGCGGCGCTGTAGTGTCGCCAATCAGCTGCGGTTCAATCAGATCACAATACACGTACAAGTGTGTCGGCAGTCCCATAGTCAGATTTGGTGGCCATATCGCTGTGAGGTCATTTGTCAAAACGTTCTCGTACGGATCGAAACCCAACTGGAGAGACAGCGCTTCGGTGAAATGCACTTTGCTTATACCGTCCACCATTGTCGTGATCTTGACTCTGTCCTGCTCTTTGTCATACTCAAAGTACAAGTACTGGGTTACATCCTTCGCTTTATTGATCATTTTCAATAAATCGGTTATGTTCTTGTAATAACCGGGTTTCATCTTTAGCATAATGTGCTCGACACTGAGTGTGACGGGAATACTAGGCAGAACGAGTTTATAGTCGAGCCAAATACACGATTCCTCGTCCACAGTCATAAAGGAGCATGGATAATGCGCTTCGACCAAAGCCATCTCCCACTCGCCATCGCCTTCTAATCGAATTTGTCTCGGCAGATGTGTAGTGTACTTGGACACTGTGTTTTTTGGAAAATAATCCTTTGAGCTGTTGCTGGGCAATGTCAAATAGAACTGGTTGCTATTAGGCATTTTGCAAATCTTGCGCTCTTACCCAAGAATTGAACTCGTCTCCGTAACCTACCCACTTGACGAAATAACGCTTACTGCGACCGCGACCCTTAGCGTCTAGTATTTCAGCAATCTTGAACAGATGGTCGTTGTATATTGTCACTTTTTGTAATTCGTATTCGTAAAACTGACCAGTCACTTGTTCACCGTTGAGATCCGCCAAAGTGTACATTGGCAGAGGCATCAATGTGTTTACACGACGCACCAAAAACACTTCTTTACTCCAATTAGTCTCGTAACCTTTTGCGAATGTACCCTTCTCCTTAGATATGCGCACTGTGGTGCCTACTGTCAGTTTTGCCTTAACACGACGCGGTATCTTACCGAACATGCGACGCCATACCTGATGCAATATTCGCTTATTGTCAACAGTCACATCGACTGGCCGTATTCTGTTGCCTAGACTCTTGTGAGCGCTGTTGTTGTATGCGCTAACCAGTTTGTCCAACGCATCTACGTAACGATATGTGTTTTTGTAAGTCAAATATCGCCACATGCGTGTTTTCAAAGTGCGATTCACGCGTTCCACTACGGCCGCTTTAACATCTGGGTTTTGTGTAGTGACATAGATGATTCCGTATTGTTTGAATAACCTTTTCGTCTTGGCACCGGTTAATTCAGTACCTTTGTCGGTTTGTAAACAGCGAGGTGTATCGGTCGCTTCGGCAAATATCTCCTCGAAAGCGTTGGCCACTTCAGCTCCTTCTTTCCGCCTCAACGTCCGCACATACAGGTGTTTGCTAAACACGTCTATTACAGTCAGTAGGTAGTTGACGCCGTCGTTGTGTTTACTAAGACCACGCATATCGTTCAAGTCCGCTTGCCACAATTCAAATGGACCATACACTATGTAAGGATTGCGCGGGAAACGCTTGCGTGCCGGTTTGTGCAATGTGTAAGTGTCCTGTGTTTGTAACCATTCAATCACTTTGCGTTTTGAAACTGGTTTTGCAGCTCGCGCTAAAGGAGCTACACCGCCATACGACGAAGGTTCGATGGGATTGTAATACAAACGCTCCATAATGAAAACCTATCCTGTGTACGTTTCCCACTTGTCCAAATTTGTTCTATTTGAAAAATCAAACTGCTCTGCCGCTCGCACCGGTGTAGATGTTACACGTTTTCCTCTAGCCGATCGTAGTCGATTTACTAGCGGTGTTCTCAGTATTGATTCAGTTGATGTGTCTTCCACTTCATCGTCTGATCCTTCTCCTCCTGTGAATGATGATCGATATTCGGCATTTATTTCCTTTAGTGCTCTTAGATTATTCATATAGTCCTTTGGCACGTTCATCGCTTTCAATGCGTTGAGCACTTCCCGCCATCCTGGCGGTATGTAATCACGCATACGCACCTTTACTATGCAATTTAAGATATCCACTAGATTTGAGTCTGGGATTTTTACACCGTTGATGTACACTGAATAGCCACTGTCCCAACTGATTAAGCTGCCGTCACGTTTCATGAAACGTAAAAGATTGCGGGCATCAGATCTGTAAGTTTTGGAAAACGTTTCCACAATCTCTTCCACTGGACCACCTTCCGCAGCGGGGTGCGATCGTTGACTATGTTCAATCCCACCCGTCTCCACGATTGGTATGCTAATCGGTTGGCGTCTATTCTCTGCAATATGCAAGAAGCGATGTAACGCCTGTTTGTACAATTTCCACTTTTCACTATCGTCCATACGTTTGTTATTCAATATTTGTTGCATCTCCGCGTCGAGGCTGTTTTCACTGGATAGATTAGTCGGTCTGTTATCCGTAGCATTTGATTGCAGTCGATCAATCAACTCTTGCGGCACAACTACCATCTTCTTTGCATGTTCCATATTTGCACTAATGGCTAGCTACTTTTCTAAAGTGTAACTTCACGCACGACGTTCCAAAGTGGAATGGTAAATGATTACCAATGTTATCTCTTAAGTCAATTTCCACACTGTCAAAAGATCTATTCATAACAGGCACATAGTGCGGATCGATGAATGATGTTGATTTATGCAATCCGTATACATAAGTAGACGTGGATATATTGACAATTTTCAATAACGGTGCGACTGTATCGCCGACCATCTGCGGCTCGACTAAATCACAATACACGTACATGTGTGACGGTAAGCCAAGACGAATGTTGGGCGAACGGATGCTTTTGTTAACTGCATCACCTTCCAGCGTCAATTCATTCGGATCGAACCCCAATTGAAGCGCTAACGTTGGACTTAATGTAATTTTTCCAACATCAGTTCCCATCGATACTTCAATGAATTTGTTGTATGAGTTTTCAACGGTGAACTTTACACCAAAAGTAATCGCTAGTTCTTGTGAATTGATATGATCACACAATTCTTGAATATTTGCGTAATCACCAGTCTTCAACTTAATTCTGTGGTTTTGTTTTGGAGTAGCAGACACTACCGGCGTTACATCGGCAGTGCTGTCCATAACCCGCGCCAACGCTTCTATGTTCACTTTTGCTTCCTCTTGCGGTTGTATGCAAATGTCAATTGTTTCGTCATTACCGACAGATAGAAATGTCATTGGATAGTGCGCTTCCACAAGTGCAATTTCCCAGTCGCCAGCGTCCAGTTGAATAGCTCTCGGCAAATGTGTTATATAATTTGCAACTGTATTTTTCGGATAATACTGCATCGAACTGTTGCTGGGCAGTGTCAAATAGAACTGATTGTTGATGCCAGCCATTTTTATCTACTCAGTGCTGCTTGTAGTACTGCGCTCAAAAGTAATGGTATAAAGATTCCACCGCCTTTTTGTATGAGATACTTTCGTTTCTTTGACCAGCCTTCGCCGCGTTTCACCAATCTACGTAGCGTCGCCTTGTGTTTGCTTAGCTGACTTTTACTCTTCTTCGCCAGAGGAACGTTACCTCGCAACACGTTGTATGCGCACTCACACACTGAGCGAATGCGGCTCTTGTCACACACCTTTAACAGTGCCTTCCGCTCCTTGGGTGTTGCGTGTATGAAAGCCGTAAGCAGAGCTGCGTCCTTCCGCAAGCACGACATGATTACTACTGATGGCGAAATTACCTTTTCTTTGGCAAGTACACATAGTTGGTAGAATCGTCTGGAAATATGCAACTTCTTATTCGCATATTTTCGTCTGTTGATTGTTTCAAGTCTATCAGTAGGTAGCCGTGTGGATTCCTAGTAGCGTCAGCGTACGCCTCCTCGATGAATTTCGGGCTGTCTGGATATATTTGTCTGGCCAAGTACCTAATCTGAACTCTATCTCTAGGATTCTTAAAACACACAATGTAATGCGCATTCAGTGAGATGTCCCTCTGCCCGCGTCCTTGATGAAACAAATTTTGTGTAATGAAAAACACACTAATGTTGCGATGATGGCAACCTTTTGTGAAAAGATCCACCACACGGTTGTCGGCCTCACGCATCATATCGTCTATAATCACAAGTATCGGCTCGTTACCAGAAAAATCCTCCAAGTTTGGTAGACCTTCTACGTGGTTAATGGTGACATTTTTCGAGTCACCACCACCACCACCACCACCACCACTACCATAATGCCAGTTTATACTGGTAAATGGCGTGTCACACATTTCTGTAATGTGTTTTATAAACTTTGACACAAACTGAGACTTGCCACAACCCGAAGGTCCCGCCACAATGGCTGAGAACGGATGTTTCCACATCAAGCCCATGATTACTACTGAGCTACTAAACACCTCACAGTTACCATACTCACACTCTTAAACTTACTACCAAAGGACATTTTTGGGGTTAAGTGAAATAAATAACACAGTGGTTATGTTCTGAACGTGACTATAAGTATTGACTACGAAAACTAATTTACAAAGGTATTAACAAAATCTTCAAGTCTTGCTTTACATAAACTCCAACGGTGTGAATCTGCTATTGGAACCCCTCGGGCTGCGCTTCACCAAGCGAAGGCGTTCTCCAAACCCGCTGTTGTAGCGCTCGATGTCGGTGTTGCTCAGGACCTCGTTGAAGCGCCTAGGCAGGTAGACTCGCAGAAAGAAGTCATCCCCGACCTGCCCCTCCAGGATCACGATGATTGTCTCGCCAAAGGGTGTGGTGGCTCGCTCCATCGCAGTGATGAGATAGCCGCATTCCTCTCGGAGATCAGCTATCCTGGTGTAGAGCGGAGAGTCAGACTTGCAGTTGTTGAGGGTAGCTCTCAGGTCCGCGGTTGCTGCAGTGCCGTTCACGCCCGGAAACTCTAGCTTGAAAGTGCTGCTGCTCGACATCTCTAGTAGTAGTAGTTGGAGTAGGTCTGTGTGAGGTGGTGGTCTGGTGGCGAATGATGCTCAATCGGGCGGGGCCCAGCCTTATAAACCCTCGCCGCCATTTTCTTCTACGTGGGTGGTCCGAAGGGTCGGGCGCAGGTGTTCACACAAAAAACCGACTCGTCGAGACCTGTCTGGGAATGCGGATGCTCTAGTTGAATGCCGGCGCCACTCGTTGTTTCTTCCTCACAGCTCGCTTCTTAGGCGTTGGCTGCGAAACTGCACTGCGTTGTGTAACAGTTTGAGTTAAGCCTGTAATTTTCGGTACTCCTGTTGATTTATAGATCCACATGTTTTCCACTTTATCAACTACTTGTTTAACACTTTGGTGCATTTCACCATCTTTGTCCAAAAATAAACCGCACATGAACACCATATCTGTACCATCGTACATTTCCATTTTCAATAAAATTTGTCCTTTGTTTCCTGGGTTTTGAACTGCGAAAGTATTCCCATCGTCCATCCATGACACTATGGGACAATCATCTGTTGGTTTTGGCACCCATCCTGGTTTCTTGGTTTCCACTTCGATGAGAGTTGGCCTCCTTCGTCTCTTGCAGGCAGTGGTCGGTTTTACAGATGACGTCTGAGGTGATGCCAATGTCTGATCACTAGCATTATTGTTCATAACCTCAATCTCCTGAATAAACGATTTGATATAGTCGTCCGCAGAAGCGTAAGCGTCCATGTTAACGTCCTTACCGTGCGACTTCAACCGTACTACGGACTGGTGTTGCGTCTGCTCACCCTTGAAGTAAACTGTACGCACTCGCTGTCAGACAATATTTCTGTTTGGCGTTCGCTTTTATTCACCCGCTGAAGTCAACTGTTACGTTACGGTGACGATCGATCTCGATGACGTTGTCCAGTTCGGCGTACACTATACAGTTGACGGTCTCGGACAACGCTTTGGAGAATCCGATTTCGATACGTAGATTACCGTTGCGCAGGAGATTCCAGTGACTCGACTCAGCCGCGGACATGTCCGGTGTCAAGTCGAACGCCATAAGACAATTACCGTACGGATAGTCACCTCTCTTGATCTCATTACCTGCGTCGGAGAACTGGATTCCGGTGCCAGTGACCAATGTGTAATAAGAGAGTATATACGTCTCACTGTTCAATGTGTAAACGGGCTGTAACGGTTTGGCCGGTACTTGTTCACCGTCCACGTACAATGCGAGATAATTCATATCGAAGTGTTGAAAGTTGTAGGGATTCTTCTTGAAATCTCCGTTGAACGCAAGATTACTGACCAGTCCAATTATCACACGTTTCGGTAACTGACCGAGAAATGCGCTGTCTAAAGCTTTACTCATTATACCGGAGGGTAGTGTGAAGGATTTCACTTCTACACGCGTGATCGGATACTTGGCCGTGCCGGTCTCGAGAGTTTTGCTGTGCGCCAACAATACGCTCGGATTGATCTTACATCGACGTACGAAAAGACTAATCTCTTTAATTGTCACCTTGTAGGTAGTTAGCGTTTTGGACATTATACAAAACGAGTTTCTGGATCTGTTAAGTTGCAATCGCATCTCGACACCGTTCAACATGAATTTGTTCTGATTGCACAGATCGATGTGCAATCGACCGACCATATCGCAAACATCGCTTTCTTTCGTGTGATCGCGACGCTTTTTCAATCCCTCGTTCAATTCGTCACAATCGTCCATTAGTCCGGCCGAATCTTCAAAAAACAGCTCGCTAGTCAGGTGCGAATTCTTCGCACTACATCCGTAGTTCAATAGGTTTTCCAAGTAGGCACGGTAAGCGTACGTGTTGTTTTGTGGTGACACCAGTTTATGATTGAGATAGAGATCCACTTGACTGAATATCGAGTGGAGCCAATTGTTCACCGGGCCCACCTCTTTAGCAGGTTGCCCACCGTCCGCTTTAGTGTCGTCCTGTTTCACAATAGCGGCTTTCACGTGTAATAACGTTTGTGTCAGGTCCGTGTACTCGTCACCGTGACCGGGTATTACAAACTCTATTGGCGAATCGTCCGTCAGCGATGAGATCGGTTTGTATTGAACCCATTTACCGCTCTCGATGCTGGTCTGCGTAGGCGGTAACGAAAACAAGTCCAGTTCAGTCTTCACACATTCACACGATTTCTGATGAATAAACGACATTGTTATCGAATTAATGTAGACGTCCGTCTTCGAAGAAGTCTATCAAGAGACTGTGGCGTGTCGCGACCCGCGCACCGCTTAGGGGGAGATTTTTGCTCCCCCTAACACATAATGGCTTAGGGGGGAGATTTTCGCTCCCCCATACGTCAGGAATTGTTGAAGACTAGAACAAGAATGAGACCGTGACAACTGGTGTTCTGTTGATTTAATTACTAGGGGGAGATTTTCGCTCCCCCTAACACATAATGGGTTAGGGGGAGATTTTCGCTCCCCCATACGTCAGGAATTGTTGAAGCCTAAAACAAGAATGATACTGTGGGTGTTTGACAACTGGTGATTTATTGCTCGGAATTCGATACGGGAGGACTATAATGGGTTCCTGGAAGGGTCGCGTCGCCCTCCCGTCGGGGTATCAAATTACAGCATCCGCATTCCCAGACAGGTCTCGACTTGTCGGTTTTTTGTGTGAACACCTGCACCCTCCAGTCGAGGTATCAAATTACAACATCCGCATTCCCAGACAGGTCTCGACTTGTCGGTTTTTTGTGTGAACACCTGCACCCTCCAGTCGAGGTATCAAATTACAACATCCGCATTCCCAGACAGTAGACTGGACGCGTCAGTCGGTTGTGCGAACAGCTGCCTCGGTGCAGAGTACTTGAAGGGGGGTGTATCGATACACCCCCCTTTGCAGTATATGTTCAAAGCATTGCAATTATATTCTCCTCAAAATTTGCATTCACTGGTAGTTCAATTGACCGCAAGCGCTGATGGGCTAGCTCTGTTGGTTGTAGCGTTACCCTGTTCAACTCTTGTATTAATTATCCAAAGTATGTCATGTGGGTACTGAGAATACTCGGCTTGACGAGGAGATTCCAAAAATGCAAAAAAAAAAGGTCAAAAGTGTGGTGCGGGCCCCTTTTTTGTAAACATCATCCAAAGTGTACGATGTGGGTACTCAAATGACTCGGCTCGACTAGACGAACAAGAATCTGCAATCAGAATTCAAATCCGACTTATGGTAACCGAGATAGCCCCCCCCTACATCGTCCAAATGTACTTTGTGGGTATGCAAATTTCTCGGCTCGACTAGACGAACAAGAATCTGCAATCAGAATTCAAATCCGACTTATGGTAACCGAGATAGCCCCCCCCCCTACATCGTCCAAATGTACGTTGTGGGTACTCAAATTTCTCGGCTCGACTAGACGAACAAGAATCTCCAATCAGAAATCTGATCCGAGGTTAGGTTAGGATGGGTTAGGTTAGGTTAGGTTAGGTTAGGTTACGTTAGGTTAGGTTAGGTTAGGTTAGGTTACGTTAGGTTAGGTTAGGTTAGGTTAGGTTAGGTTAGGTTAGGTTAGGTTAGGTTAGGTTAGGTTAGGTTAGGTTACGTTACGTTAGGTTAGGTTAGGTTAGGTTACGTTAGGTTAGGTTAGGTTACGTTAGGTTACGTTAGGTTAGGTTAGGTTAGGTTAGGTTAGTATTCGCAAAAAAAAAAAAAATTCGCAAAAAAAAAAAATTCGCAAAAAAAAAAATTCGCAAATAAAATTCGCAAAAAAAAATTCGCAAAGTGTCACAGACGAGACCTCGGGGGGGGGGGGCTCCTCCTGCTCCTCCTGGTGTCGGAGTGTCCAATATACCCTACTCATGGAGCTGAGTATGCAGGTTTGCTGAAGCAAGGAACACAAAAAATGGGGTTTTATACAAATATCAATATAACTCATGTAGGCAAAGCCACATACCAAATTTCATTAATTTATTTTCATAATGAAGGCAGATAACACGTTACTTATTCTCCATAAGAATAACATGGGCTGAGTACGCAGGTTTGCTGCTACGGGAGCCTTGGGTAAAAAAGTGTCTTTTTGAGCAAATATCAATGGTCCACAACCAGTTGAAGCCGTATACCAAGTTTCGTCAGTATAGGTTCATAAATAAGCGAGATATAAAATTTTTATTTTTCTCCATAAGAATAACATTAGACAACGTACTGTGTTTAGCACTTTCAATATCTCGGTAACCAATTGACGTAGAGAAATGATCAAAATACCAAATTGTGTGTTTTTTTAAGCTGAATCTAATGGATAAAAATAAAATTTGACTTTTTCAAAAATTATATGTAAAAAATTCGAAAAACCCATTTTTGGGGTACAAAACCCCCCCAAAATACCCCTTCGGATAAAGCGATATGGCTGGTTTTCGAACTTAAAGTCATAAATGTTGCTTTACACGTTTATACCAAATTTCATCAAAATCGGATAATTTTTACGAGAGTTATCGTGCTCACGGACATATATATATATATATATATATATATATATATATATATATATATATATACAGTTTCGAACGAATGGTGTTTTTGGGGTCTGGGGACCTCAAAACGAAAAGTTATCATGGTCCCGGGCCTAGGTCTTACCATGCCGACTACGGTAATAGCTGCTTCCCTATAGGGGAAATTCGCTAAAAGACGTGCACCATTTGGGTTAGTAACTCTACAGCCCCAGTTTTGATTTTTACAGTTTAAGTCACCAACGATTAGCGTGGGAGAATGTCCAGTAAATAGGTTCATAAAGTCGTTTAAGTAGAGCCTTCGATTAGGGGATTTATAAGCCGCTATGATATTTACAGAACTACCATCTTCCAGCATAACTTTTACAAAAGTAGCTTCAATTGACACTAGTTGAGGTAAAAACAAAGTGTTGTGTTGTATGGATCTTTTAATAAAAATAGCTACACCACCTGAGGCAACAGGGGCAGCCCGGTCTTCTCTATAGACATTGTATCCACATACTTTAAAATTTTGATTATCAACTAAATGAGTTTCTGAGACACAAGCTATGTCAACATTGTGACGCACTAAAAAAGCAGAAAAGATCGCTTTTTGTTTGTTCAAACCATTTGCGTTCCAATTTAGGATTTTTAAATTTTGAAACGCAACTCTATTAGGGGGAGGCATGTTTAAGAAAAGAACTTATAACGTTAGTCAAAATTGTTTTAATCATTGGCACTATCGATTTAACTAATTCTACTATCAGTGCTTCTAAATTAGTTGAGCTTGATTGATCAGAACTGCACGGTTGACCCGTTTTATTTGCTTACTCCGCCAGAGTTGGAGGAGTGAACCTAGTTTTTGAGGGATGTTTATGCACAGACTTACCACTTAACACATCAGCGTAGGAAGCCTGTTTGGCGCTGTGCTTCCTCGGTTGGCGGGGTTTGAGCTACTGTTGCACGGACATGTATTGCAGGTGGCGTAGAATTCTCAGGTTGCAACCGCTTAGTTTTAGACAGGTTCGGATTTTTTGTCCTAGACAAGAGGCTTTGGTAATGAGAACAGCCCCTGAAATTTGCAGTGTGATTTTCCCCACAGTTCACGCATTGAGGGGTGTTAGTTTTAGGTTCCGGACACTCTGAATATATAATGAAAATCACTTAATAATATCTTGCCATGACAACGTTAATATACACTAGGCAGCAATACGGATTTTAGCAATTTGAAATTTAAGTAATTGCACAACGCCATCTGTAGAGCCTGATATAAGCGTAGGTTATATTATATAAATCAAACAGGAAAGTTGGCCGGGCTGGTAAGGGCCCGCACTTGCATTCAGGGTGTAGACCAGAGCCTGTACAGACCCTAAGTTCAGCCCTGGCCGTCTGTATGCAGAACTTCAAACATGCTAGAATCCAGAATCATTGTCCCTGTCTCGTGTACATTCTATGTGCCTAAGAGTAAAAATATGTTATAGTCATATGCTGAATTATTTTGACTCAATCCTATCCTACACTATAATATGAGTAAGGTTTGCATGCTCACTTGCTTGGTTGATTGCTTGCAACTCTTATCTCAAAAACGACTCCAACGAATTTATTGAAAAATAACTAATGTGTCCTTCCAACTACTTGTGTTGTAAAACCTGATATCTGGGTTAAAAATAAGTTCTAGACATGTCCCATCCCCCAAAAAAAATCAAATAATGTAAAAAGCCGCTATGGAAAATTGAGAAAATCACATTGGGCTTTTGGAGATTAAAATAAAATCAAAAGAGTCATAACAGCTGTTCAAAATATTTTAGCGAACTCTCAAAGTTATACTCATATAGTTTAAGTACTACCTGGGGCTGAGCTTTGCTAGGAAAAGGTCAATCTTGTTTATGCCTTGGAGTTGTTTTTCACCAAGTACCCTACTAACGAGCATTTTTGAGGTCACAACAGTTGTTATTATAATGCACCTTTGAGTCATTCTGGATATGACCACTCTACATGTAATCTTCATTCAAAGGATTTATTATCTGATTTTATGGAACCACATGGAACTCATGTTGTTTATGATTATTAACATGTGGTTTCCTGAGAGCAGAGATTAAAAGATTTGAGAGAAGATTACATACATAGTAAAATAAATCAAAGGGATATTGAGCTATAAATAACAACTGGAGTGGCCTTAAAAATGTAGAAAAGAGGCAAATGAGTTATACAAATCTGATTATCAGTAGAGGGAAGTGGTGAAATATGCTCCAAGTCATCTAAACAAACTGACTTGCCTTCCCCCGAGCAAAGCTCGGCCCCCAGGTATCATATACTCTAATATGAGTAAGGTTTGCTTGTATGTTTGCTTGCTTGCTTGCTTGCGACACTGATCTCAAAAACGGCTCCAACGATTTCCTTCAAATGTTCAAAATAACTAATTTCTGGGATAAAAATAAGTTCTAGACAGGCCTCATTCCCAGGAAATATCAAATAATGTAAAAAATCTAAAATTATAAGTTAAACAAATTAATATTGGGCTTATGGAGTTTTAAATCAACATAAAAGAATTGTATCAGCTGTTCATAATCAACCAGGGAACTGTCAAAGTAATACTCATGTTTTTTATGATTATTAACATGTGGTTTCCTGAGAACAGAGATTAAAAGATTTGAGTGAAGATTACATATATAGAGTAGTAAAATAAATGAAAGGGACATTGAGCTATAAATAACAACTGGAGGGACCTTAAAAATGTAGAAAAGAGGCAAATGAGTTATACAAATCTGATTATCAGCAGGAGAAAGTGATGAAATATTACTCCAAGTCATCTAAATTGACTGACTGGCCCTCCCCCGAGCAAAGCTGGGCCCCCCAGGTACTGTCGTGTTAAAACGGATATGAGAAGGGTGTTACCACTCAAGTAGTCAGTAGTATTTTTTATTTACATTAGTCCTAAATTATCTGTTCTTGCCGTTGTGGAGTTAAAACGGATATGGGAATGGTGTTACCATTTCATTAGTAAAATGTTTGGTTTATTAATTATCTGTTATTGCTGTTGTGGAGTTAAAACGGATAACAGAAGAGTGTTACCAATCCAGTACCTGCCTACATATTATTATCTTTAAAAATTCAGTCTTCGTTCATCCTCTTACGGGAAGAATGAGCGTACACCTAGTAAATAATATTATTGGCAAAGTATTGCTATAGTATAAAATGTGCAAAATAACCATCTTTTGAGAGATGGCAAGTGTTCCTGTACTATAATAATCCTAGACATTTATGCTTCTGATTACAACCGGATTGGATTGAAACATTAACCTAAAGAAATCACTAGAAACTTTTCTCTTTGTGCTCGCAACCTAACCACACTTTCTGAGCTCTAACTAAAAGGACTTAGATTTCAAAACAATAATTTTGTTGTGAATAAAACCATATGCTTAATAAATGATAAAACGGATTGAAATAGCCTAAATGTAGTCGCTTATGTTATGTTTTTCCTTATTCAAATACTAGGCCTAGTGAATGCAGGTCCTAAGCTAAGCACTTTGTTTATTCATAACCATACAGAAAATTAAAGGTTATTTCTAGCTCATATAAAAGATAGAGAGTTGAATTATTCAAATAAATGATTTGTGATTTATATTTTTTGTTTATTTTGGCCCATACTAATACCTAAGGGTGTTGATAACCTGCTTATTTCCAAATAATTGATCTTAACTACTTACAAAATTCATGATAATTAAATGTTTATTTAGGTATGTGATGAGCATGGCGAAAACACGGAGCAAATTCTGAAGTATAAACTAAATCCTTACTAATATTTAAAAATGGTATGGTGTGAGTCTGTTTCTCTGCCTTTTGTTCCTCAATCATTCAAAAACTACTGAACCGATTGGCATGAAAATTTACACAAATATTCCTTGTATACCAAGTAAATACATAGGCCTATTTTCGTTTTCGTATAGGGCTTTGCCCCACTGGAGTTCAAAGTTCCCATGTATTCCTTATGTACATTAATTTTGGTTTGAGATCTTGATTCGTAGTAGTTCCACGGGCCAACCACAGAATGCAGCACACATAACTGCTTGGTTTTTCTACTCTTAATTTTTTTCCCCATTGCGAAGGACGGGATTAGCAGCTAGTAAGTTATAAAATTACTGGCCTACAACATATTAATAAAGGAAAATAAACTACGACTAAATAAGTATATATGAACATTTAACTGTGGACATTTTCCGTATTGAATGTTTTAAAGCAGATTAATGGAAAACGGCTCAGTTAATAAGCCTAGGATTTTCTTCATCAGTCTCTAGTAAGTTCGTTATCACTGTCAGTAAAATCATTCGTCAATCTATTAGCTCCGGCCTAACTATAATCCTTTCACTTAAACTATGTCTATTTCCACCAAGAAATAGGTTATTTTTGTGGTATTTATTTTATTTTGCCACCTCACACATTTCCTCCCATACACTTTTTTACCATACAGTCTTTATTTTATAAATATATTGTTTTAGAAATCATTTTGTAAAATAGAATATTGTCTTCTCACAAATTCACTCATTGATTGCAATTGAATGCATTAAACAGTATTTGGAAACTTCTCGACCTTGGTCTCCCTTTTCCAAAGTTGAAACTTAGCTATATGCTTCTTGCTTCTTCTGAAATGAGCGTCCAATTTTTTTTACTAGGCACGAAAATTACCCACAGTTTTTCTGCATGAAAAGTTCACAATCCAAAGTCAAGTCAAGCCCAGGTCCACAAGCAGTATCCGACCTTTCAGTTTGACACAGGAATTAATTTCATGGTTATGACGGAACGTTTAAACATTTAATCCAAGATGAATATATCTTCTAAAAATGTGTGTATCTCTAAATCCAAACAAACGCTAAAAATAATGAATTATGAATTAATTGAGAAATCAGTTTTGATTAATCAAAACAATCTTACTACAGCATTAGATTTGTTTACCAACAACAAAAACAATAGCAAAAAAACATACGTTACTGTTTTTTTGAGGTTATGTTTTCTGTAATGCTAGTTTAATGCAATTATTGTTTAATGCCTCCCTGCACTCCCCTCGGCAATCGTCTTAATGGTTTTTGTCAGCTGTTCCAGAGGAAAGATTTTTTGCGTGAACTGTACTATAGGTAGTAGCCTACAGTAGATAATATACCTAATATATATAACCTAACCCAATATATAACTAAGGTTTTAGCGAATTTCCCCTATAGGGAAGAAGCTATTACCGTAGGTCTCATGGTAAGACTTAAGCCCGAGACCATGATAACTTTTTGTTTTGAGGTCCCCAGATGTCCAAAACACTATTCGTTCAAATTATATATATATATATATATATATATATATATATATATATATATATATATGTGTGTCCGTGAATGCGATAACTTGAGTAAATACCCCCGTAGCAGCAAACCTGCGTACTCAGCGAATTTCCAATGCATATATATGTATATTAATACCACATAAAGCCATATACCAAGTTTCATCAATATACATTCATAAATAAACGATTTGTGACATTTTAATTATTCTCCATAAGAATAACATGGCGGATGAGTATGCAGGTTTGCTGAAGGAAGGAAAACAAAAAATGGGGTTTTATACAAATATCAATATAACTCATTTAGGTAAAGCCACATACCAAATTTCATTAATTTATTTTCATAATTAAGGGAGATAACACGTTACTTATTCTCCATAAGAATAACATGGGGCTGAGTACGCAGGTTTGCTGCTACGGGAGCCTTTGGCAAAAAAATTGTTTTTTTTAGCAAATATCAATAATTCACAACCAGATGAAGCCGTATACCAAGTTTTGTCAGTATATGTTCATAAATAAGCGAGATATAAAATGTTTCTTTTCCTCCATAAGAATAACATTAGACAACGTACTGTGTTTAGCACTTTCAATATATCGGTAACCAATTGACGTAGAGAAATGATCAAAATACCGAATTGTGTGTTTTTTTAAGCTGAATCAAATGGTAAAAACTAAAATTGGACTATTTCGAAAATTATATGTAAAAAATTCAAAAAACCCATTTTTGGGGTACAAAACCCCCCTAAAATACCCCTTCGGATAAAGCGATCTGGCTGGTTTTCGAACTTAAAGTCATAAATGTTGCTTTACACGTTTATACCAAATTTCATCAAAATCGGATAATTTTTACGAGAGTTATCGTGCTCACGGACACATATATATATATATATATATATATATATATATATATATATATATAGATATATATAAATCTCATACGGCATTTGGCTGCCTTTCATGGTGAAAACCGCATTTAACATGGCGGCCGGTGCACTTGGCTGCCGTATCCGGCCGCCAAATGCACATCACATGTTAAATCAACTGAGGAAGCCGGCAGGAAGAAATCCTGAAGATTTGAAGAGGCAGCCAAATAACGTATTTTTGATAGGTGTATGATAAAATGTAGTTCGCCATTCTACCACATGGAACGCTGCTGCTTTTAAAGGATACACCACGAGTATGTTCCTATAAATAATTGCCGTGGACTCGGCAGCCTAAAAGTGGCAACATTGTTAAGATGAATACGCATCCCGATTATAAATTTTTGCCGCGCAAGTGGCATCCAAAACACATCTGGCCTGACTCACTTGCAGGTGTTCAAAGATTGTTATCTTCCATCATAATTTTCTGTACTCACTCGAGGCCCGGGATATTTCCGAGCCTGCATACTTCCCGCCCGCTTGTCTGTGAATCGGTTAGACCACTCAACGCTTTTCAAATAAATCATACATTTGCATGTTCTTATTGCTCACACAGTGAGAGTCAACAAATTCGAGCAGTTTGATTATTTTCCTTGACTATGTTCTGTTGAAATCAATATAAGTTGAACGTATTTGCTCCAAATCGTTGGAGTTTCCGACTAAACCTGCTTCATTTGTATCGGTAATGTAGATTCACCAATCACATTTTTAGGTACAATACCGTTTACTTCAATTTGTAACAACTATATTACTATAAGCTATTTATTCACGAACATTCTACAATAATATAACGATTTATGTTCTGTTGAAATTAATAATAACCTTGGAACAAATTAGATATATGAGGTGTAACTAAAATGTAGCACTGGCTATATGTTTTAGGATTCTATACCCAAATATAATAAATGTGGAGTATAATAAAATGTATTTGAAAATATTCTACATGATAATACAGAATCAAAAAAACTATCAAATAATTGATATGTTGAGGGCCAATCCTTTACTTTGATATGAGCAATGTCTGTCTGTCTGCAAAATTTATCTCGGAATCCAGCGGAACAATTTGTTCAAACTTTGGAATTAGATTCGTTTGGACCTAAAAGTACGATTGATAAAAACCTCAGCCCCATGGAAATTCATATTTGGTTAAAAATCTCATTTGAAAATGGAAAATTGTAATATTGGAATTATGGAGTTTCAAATAAAAAGAAAAGAATCATAACAGCTGGGAATAAGTTAACCAGTAAACTGTCAAAGTAGCAGTTAAATAAGGTTATCAACACATGATTTCTTGAAAACAGTGACCAGACCCATTGAATTAAGATTGTTTATAGACATATGTTTCACCTACGAAACTAATCAAATATCAACGAGCATAGCTCGGTGTCCCCGGTCCTAAATTGTCTCTGTTTAGATGTATAATAAGCAGGCCTGTCCAATAGTTAGTGCGTAGAAATACTTACTTCGATATGGGATAACTGATTAAACAACCGTTTTGGTTGTAAAAATATAAAATTAAACCAAATTTTGAAATAACGGTAATAAAAACTTGATTGTCTAAGGGAAAACTAATTAGTTTAGTTATTACATTTACAGGACATCTTAACTATTTAGTATAGTTGTAATCTTGACTCTAAAATGTGTTTGAGTTTTTTCTTATTTTCCCTATAGGGCTTACGAAGTTGTATAACTAATAGTAGAGACTGATATTTTCAACATTTTCTGCAACCGCTATTCATGTTATGCTTGAGCATCATGTACTGCTACTACGATGTATTATATTTTATTTCCTCTTAATTTTTGTTAACATTCCACTAACTAAACAATGATGATAATAGTTTTCATTATATAGTAATCAGCACGATTTGTATTTACATATCACGGCTGCAAATAGTAAGCAAGTGCAGTAAGAAAAGGCAAATTCCCGGACAAGGCAAATGGCCGAGATGCAGTCGCTATCACCACCACCATAAACTACCTTCGAGTATCAAAGATGATAGAGAAGTATATGGCCTTAAAAGAAACCACTGAAGTGTCACAAACTCGGCCGACCGGACTCGGGTAGGTGCCCGTTTGTACAAGAAGGGGGCATGTGCCACTAAGACCTGGGACCTGACCGACGCCACGTCCTCGCCTACACTCTACCTTGTGCATACTGCATACTACACCTGCACAGGTGGATGGTGTCAATTTGAAGAGGGTCAATTTTTGCTCTTGAGGTGTAAATGGTTAGAACAACTTTTTCAATTGTTTAATAACTCTGATCATTACCTTATTACGTGTTGTTATTACTAAGGGATGTGTGAGAAAATTGCTTACAAGAAATTCCATTACGGTAAATGTATATACGAGGTAATACGAGGCAATCAATCGACTTCAATAAAACATGAGAAAGTTATCAGGCGCATTTTAAAATCTTAAATAAAATGAGATTTTCACATTTGGCCTCTACAATAATTTAAGTTCCAAATAAACATACAGCGAAGAAGAAGCACAAAAAGACCTATACATTTATTTAGTTTTAAGACTTTTTTCATGAAATCCCGTCAATTTTAAAGTCCTAGTAATGCTTTTTCTGTTTTAACGACAACCTTAGACCGTATAGCCGCAGAGAAGTAACATATTACTTCTCTGTGGAATAGCAAATTTGTTAATAGCTACATTTAGGCTATTTTAAATCAATAACCTTATTTTTTTGTCTCTTGTAATTCGAATTTTGCCCCATTATTGTTCATAGTTACAATTTTAATCTTATAGGAAATATATAATGATACAATGATATAATGATATTAAATATAGTGAGTGATTACCATGGTAATGGTAAGTAAAATGTAAGTTGGTTTTATAACTACATTACAATCCCCTTCGGAGGACGGGATACCAGCTAGTAAATAATAGAAGAAGTAAATTACTATATTATAAGTGGCATAAAGGGCCATCGTAGGTCCCGGCCATGGCCCCAAACCTTGCTGTAATATTCTGCCTCGTCTGATTTGTTTATTTACTCTTTACATGCTAATGAAAGTAAAACAATATAAGTAGGAACACGTGTCAGTTCGTAAGTAACATAGACATTTAGGCGGACTTAGTAACATGTTATAATATAAATAAAGCAGACGTTTTTAAATCCCCATGCTTCTCTTATGGGGGATGGTTTACATGATTTCTCGTTTTCTAATAACTGTTTAGAAATGCTGCTATTTTTCCCGAGTCCCTGGGATCGAGATCTTTAATTTGAGCCATCTTCAATCACCCTGCAATTTGCAAAACTCCAACAATTTTGACCTACAAGTTTCGCTTACAGAATTACATATACAGATTACTTTTATCATACATCGTCGATAAGACTATTTAGTTTAGGCGCTACAAACCTTGCCAGATAATGTCTAATTTGAAAACTTTGAAGTCACTTGATTGCTCATCGGTTCAAGAGGAACAATCCCAAGTTTGGTTCACGATTTTTGGAAAAAAATCAAACTAGACCAATCAAATTTATATACCACTCCCTAAAAATACTAAGAAATAATTTACAACAACAGTTAAAATTATTTGTTTGATATTATTTGTGCTAGCGCAACCTACATTGGTAATATGATTATAGGTAATATGATAATTTATTTATTTTATGATTAGGATAAGGACTCCATTCACCTCTTAGCAAAAACAAAGAAGGTTTTAAAGTGTATTTCTTGCACTTTAAATGGTCTTCGTTCAAAGATCTAATCAAGGGGAAGTTGGATTTGCCCCCTTTGTATCTGGATTTTGGTAAGGAGGCAAATCTGAGCAGTTTAAATAACAAAATCAATAAACTTTTAGCTGGCATTAGATTAAATAAACATAGAGAGGTCTAGTTTGCGGAGTTCATTTTCTTTCTTTCTCCTCTTTAATATGATATGCAACGTGTTAGGGGTTGGAATAACGCAACGTGTTATTTTTGCAATAACAGTTCATTATTGATGCACTCATATGACTTGGATAAATCACAGAACATAGCAGCTGCATTCCATTATCCTTCCAAGGCCGACAGGGTCCTATTTATAAAATCAGAAAGTTTTGTTTGTGTATTCTTGTTTTTTCTTAAACCAAATTGATTTTGACAGAAGAAAGAGCTTTTTCAAGATATTGACTTAGGCTATCATACATGGCTCTTTCAATGATTTTTGATATAAACAGGTCGATAGTTATTTAATTTGGAACCCTTTTTATAAATTGGAATAAATTTCCCAAATTTTAATTTTTCTGGGAAGACACCATTGCTAATGGAAAGGATGGTAATGTTTCTCACAACAGGTGCCAAAAATAGAGCATTGTGTTTCAATATATCTACTGGAATTCCATCCCAGCCAACTGATGACTTATTTTTTAGAACTTTTGTTATTTTATATACATAATTCTCAGAAATATTTTCAACTGTAAATTCAGGATTTAAAAAGTCAACTAAGAGGTATTAATTTTGACCATGAAAAGTAAACGGGATATATATTAGTACTCAATAGTTATATTTTATATAAAGTTAAAAAAGTTAGTTAGCTAATCTTTTACTTTGTGCTTTTTATTCTATTTTTATTCAACCATGTATTATTTTAGTTTTAAATATACTAAAAATCTGTTACAATGTCATAGTGTTTTTATTTTAAACTAATTCTAGTCTGGTTAATCGAAGGTGAAGTATAATTAATTGACTGTAAGCATGCTTAAAATTGTATAATAAACTTTAATGAATGTTCCATATGAGTTACACGAAAAATACATTAATGGTTTACGCCCTGTTTAATAGTGATTTTTTACAAATATTGTCTGTACAATGGAATTATTCCCACATAGACTATCCGTGTGCGTGTGGGAGTTCACATAAGCCCTCTTACAATTAAAACTTAAAAACCTTAGTATATAATTCTGTAAGCGAAATTTTGAGGTCAAAATTGTCGGAGTTTGACAAATCGCAGGATGATGGGAGACGGCTCAAATTAAAGGTCTTGATCACGGGGACTCGGAAAAAATAACAGTATTTCTAAAACGTTACCAGCAAACGATAAAATACGTAAAATACCCCCCATGAGAAAAACATGCGGATTTCAAAACGTCTGCTTTGTTTACATTAATAAATGGTTGTCTTTGTTTACGAACTAACATGTAACCCTTCTTAATCCGCGTTTACACTATACAACTTTTTTTATAAACTTGTACAACCAATTATAGTAATCGATTTGAACATGTTTAAGAATGCAATGAAAAATATTAAACAAAGTTGTACAACAAGCGTGTTTTACAACCAAAAATCGTGTTTTACAACAGGTTGCAGATTTCCCGACCGGAGTTGGTAAAGATCAAAGGAAATTTGTGTTTTACAAACCTTATATATATGTTTTTGCACTCTAGTGGTCGCATTTTTTGTCCGATTTACTTCAAATTTGGTAGGGAAATTCCTTTCTATAATCCGTTGGACACGTTCGTTCGGCAAAACAATCGGAAAACTTTAACCCCCTTTTTTAGGGATTAATCTTTCAAATGTTGTGTTTTTGGCCCAAAAAAGGTCAGTAAAGCCCCGGATTTAATATGTATACATTTAATAAGATGGATATTAGTGAGGAAAAATTTTTAAGCTATCACATCATTCTAGCACAAATATTTATCGAGTTATTAAATAAAATGTATATCGACTAAACACAGTACGATATCTTATGGGGGTTTTACAGTAGAAAATCCTGTTATTCATTTGTTGGTGTATTTTAATCATCCACAGTCACCTCAAGCCTATTTTCAAGCCTGACTGAAACTCCTCCTAACCTTCTAATGAGCAAAATTGTATTCCTAGTATTGCAGGTAAATGGAACCAGGAGCATCAGAACATAAAAAAACAATGTTTTCAGATTTTGATAAAATTTGGTAAAATCAATGCTTTTACACTGATTTTGATTGTTAAAAGTTTTTTATGTGGAAATTCACTTCCCTCACGTCAGCGTGCTGCGTGCGAACTCGTTGTATTTTACAATGATTTTTCAAATTTTGTACCAAATAAAAGCGTCCTCACTCGTCGCTTGAAACAATCATGGCGACTTTAGTTTTTTGGGCGGGCTTGTGATTGAAACATGTTCGATAATTTGTTAGTGCATAAAATTAATGTTGTACGACAAAAGTTTTATAAACACAAGTTCAAGTTTAATAAAACCAAATTTGTATTAAACATGTTTGACAAACAAAAGTTTATAAAACATGTTTTATAGTGTAAATGCGGCTTTATATTTTTTATTTTTCTCAGCATTTAAAGAGAACAAAAATTAAATAACGCATATATTGGAGAAAGGTTAGGGGCAATGGCCCCTTCAAGCCACTAGTATGTTATAATTCAATGAAAACGAATAAGCTATACTTCGGAACGACAAAAGTATTAACAACATACTCTTTCGTAATTTGAACAACACAAATAAGGAAAGTATACATGATAAGCATTGAAAACAAGCAAACTACCGCAGGACAGTGTTTAATCTTATTAAAATAAACTAAGCCAACAAGTGTTTAGTAATTGCAATCAGTTTAGTAATTTATTTATAAGAAATTAAAATGGCGGGAATTATATCTTTGAAAATCTCGACAAGTTTTGACTTGAGATAATAATCACTATAGTCTATATCAGAACCACTTAATTCAACTACAATCTCTCTTAATCTTGTAGTGAATACTGACACTCATTGTCATTTCCAAGGTAATTTGTATGCAGATTAAATAAATCTACAGTCTCGGATGATAAAGGCCGTCCCAGCGAGCAAAGAATATAAATAGAGGGGCTACGTTTATCCAACAAGCATTATGGGCAGTGAAGCCAATTCCCTACCGATCTTGCGGGCAAGTCCCGGGAACTGCTGCACACAGCTGCAGAAAACCAAATATATGATGATTAGACACACTTATAGTAGATAATATTTGTTAGTACTCCTCAATTTTGATAAGCTTAAAATTTTTAAATCTATTCTATTGTATTTTTAATAACTAATAATATTTGAAGAAATTATTAAATTAACTATTAAAACATGGAAAAGTGAGTAATAGAGGAATATTTGTATTGTTTGGTCAGGAAAGTTTTGTAAGCGACAAAGTTTGAGAGCTTGAGTTAAATCATCTATAATATTATAAAGAAGAGGTGGTTTCTGTCTGTCTGTCTATCTGTCTGTCTGATGTTCCGGGTGAACGCAAAAACTACTGAACCAACTGGGCTGAAACTTTACACATAGGTAGATCTTGAACCCATGCAACACATAGGCCTATTCACTTCCTTAAAATCCCCTCGGGCTACGCCCCGTGAACGTCCTAATTTCAATGTTTACATTTCAGAATAAGGTAAACATTCAGAAACTGTAATACGAACAGCTGTGGATACTTCCAGTTGACAGCTTAAAGAGCAGAAGCAAGAACAGCTGTTTCAAGCTAAACAAAATGCAAATTGCATTGACTAAAGAACGGGTAGAGAAAGTCCCTGTGCGAAGTACGGGTGAGTCAGCTAGCTATTAATTCATATTAATGAACAAATATCAATGTGGCTTCATCTGGTTGTGGTCTATTCTTTTTACACAAAAACAATTTTTACGATACTTCCTATACCCTCCCCCCCGATTTTATATTTTTCCCCCCTCCCGATTTTTATTTTTGCCCCACCCCCGATTTTATATTTTTATTTTATGTTCCCCCATTTTATATTTTAGCCCCCCATTTTATATTTTGTTGTCCCCCTCCCCGATTTTATATTTTTGCTCCCCCCATTTCTATTTCTGGCCCACCCCCAATTTTATATTTCCCCCCTCTTCGATTTTATATTTGTATTTTATGTTATCCCCCCTCCATTTTATATTTTTGCCCCCCAGATTTTATATTTTTGCTCTCCCCTCCATTTCATAATTTTGCCCGCCTGATTTTATACTTTTGCTCCCCCCTCGATTTTATTTTTGCCCTCCCCCCCGATTTTATATTTTTGCCTCCCCCCATTTTTATCTTTACCCCTCATTTTACATTTTGCTCCCCCCTTCGATTTTATATCTTTAGTTTATGCCCCGCTCCATTTTTAAATTTGTCCACCCCCCTTTTTTATTTTTACTCTCCCCCCGGTTTTTATTTTTGCACCCCCCCCCGATTTTATGTTTTGCGCCCCCCGCCGATTTTATATTTATGCCCTCTCCCCAATATTCTTTATTTTTGTTCGTACTTGAGTTATTTTATTTCTAAAAGCGAATCCAAAGATGGGTACCGATCTGAAGTCGCAAACCACACGCCGTTTACTACCCGACAGAGTTCCTCGACTTAGCAACAGGACCTGAACTATCTGCCAGTATATTTCGTTAACTCTAATTTGTACATTAAACGTGTACAATGTCATTTTAATATTGTAAAATAGTGTAGATTGTTATTTGCTTTAGTTAATCTACCATTTATATACAACCCGTACGTAGGACGGGTATACAGCTAGTAACATGTATTTTTTCGACAAATTTACGATCAGTGGAAAAAATCAGTTTGAAGAGGTAGCATCAATTGTGTTGCGGCGACGCTCGAGCGTTGCCACTACGAGCTGCCGCGTGTCGCCTCGGCCCGTGCTTCTCGACGTAAACACAACGCAACGTGCTCTCTCTGTCATTCATTAGTGTAAGAGGATGTTCAGGAGTGTTATATGAATGATTGACTTTGACATGATGTTTATTCTTTACGAAAGGGTTTATTTATCCCTATCGCTCTGGTCTGTAGGACAAGAAAATGTCTTAGGAAATACTGTTCATCCGAAAATTACATTAGTGTTAGAATTGTCAAGCAACATAAGAGAATTGAATACTTACTTGCTTAAATACTTGGGGTTTCCAACTGGTATTGGCAATATTTGGGCAGGCCATTGGTTAACGAGTTTTAAAATATGTTTCTTTAATACTACAAGTCTTAATCGCCATAATTTTAATTTAAGGTTTATAATTAGATTAGACTGTAAGCGAATAGCATTAGATTATACAAGCTTGATCCGGACAGTCAACATTGTACTGTATGCAACTGTATGCTCAAGACGCGCGGGACTCAGATGACTCACCGCTCTCCCCTCCACTGATTGGGGCACGCCACCGATATTCGCGTGGCTTCTCCTGCCGCGCCCGCTGTCCTCTCTATTTCTATTCTGTGGCTCTGTGGGCCACAATATGTTCAATATGTTTAGGTTTGCATACGTTAAAGTTCTTATAACATTGCCCATGGTACCGGGCTCAGCCGCAATTAAATCAATTACATATAAAAGCCTGGACTTAATTACAGGCCCATAACTTTACAGGCCCAATCATAATTTCTATCATCACAAGAATTAAGGAGCGTTATCTTTATTTAAATCGTTAAAAGATCATGAATTTGGTTGGTATCTAGAAGGAAGTTTTGGGGAAGACACCGCTTTTTATCCACATAACAAACAGTCATGCTTGCCAACAAAAGTGGTTTCTATCATTCTCTGAGAAAGTGCTACGATTTAGAAGATTGCGAATTTTCCGCATTAAAAGCTGCTTTAATATTGCTAGGTCTGATATAATTTTTCCTGAATACAAAATGTACTTTTACCATAACGACATTAGCAAGTAACTTATGGATTTAGTCTTTTCTATCTATACTCCGGCATCTTTGACTTCCTTATTACATATTATGCAAACACTGTTCAAATCAGTCATTATTATTAGCTTTTGGTTATAAGGTGTGCCTAACTGTAAAGTTAACAGTTCAGATTAAAAAGTGTTTACCATTTTTAAAGGTTTCCTTCCATTTTATTTCCCTCGTTCAACAATCCATGAAATTAGCACAACTATCAGCATTTCACTGCACTTGGCACAACACAACCGAAATCCTGTACAAAAAATAAAACGTTATAACGAAACACAAAATGCCAACGAACCGCTCAATGCAATGGTTAACTGAACACTAAATTGACAAGACCCACTGTTAACGATGAATACAAACCTTATTAGATGATGTTATTAATGAACATAGGCAGTATTCAACAAGCAACGTAGGGAGGGCAGTAAACAAAAGTATAAATATGCAGTCCGACTCATGCTAACAGCCAGAAGCGCCTGAGTCACTACGCAATACGTGGCGCAGCTAGGCCCGGCGTGGTGTCCGGTACGTTAATCGCTCTTTATGAATCCATCATGTTAACAAATATATTTACTAGGCCCATAATTTCAAAGCTAATTAAATTATTTATAGTTTTTGTGATAAAATTCAATCCCATGAAGCAAGGATAAAATTAGTTGAAGTTACCTTTTGTTTTTCGCAGTGGCAGTTGTTTTTATATATTTAAGAATTACGGTGAAATTAAGCTGTCTACATAAAAAGTGTATACAACTTATTTTTTTAGAATATTGTTAAGCGTACGTTAAAATGTTCATTTTTTCACATTTTTGGCGCGAATATCGGCTATTTCGTAAATACAAATTTTACAAAAGAGGCTACTATTATTGTTTTATAACAAGAGTATAAAAATGTGAATACCTGGGCCAATCAGATCATAGATCAACGTAGGTTAAAAATTAGCATCAATCAAATTATTTCTGAACACTCTTCCCAACATTAAAAATATGCACGAACTAATTTGTACCATTCTCACTTGTCTCACTATTCTGTCTTGAGACTCTTGAGACGAGACCATATATATTACTTATCTGTTGAAAGTATACAGGATGTTGAAAAAAACATTCAGGACTTTGGGATATGATTTCTCATACAAAAATAAAGAAAAAAGTTCATATAAAGCTATGTCCTAAAACGTTTAGTTTTCCGTCTATCTTGCTGTTATGTGTTTTTCATTTAATACAGCATAACTTAGGAAAGTCTGATGATATCAAATCCAAACTTGGTACATATATTACATATAATACGACCCATTTTGGCATGAAATATTAAGATTCTACTTTGTACTATTTTAAAATGGCGGCTATTTTTGTTTTCAAAGCTAAATATCTTTAAAACTGTAATATTTAGGAAAAAATCTGTGAGAATAAAAAAGCTATGTCATAGTGTCCTCAACCAATGAAATGAAGATATTGGCTATAGGATTATAAATAACTGATGAATTGTGATTGTTATAAGTTAAAACATTTTTTTAGTGAAGAAATGGCAAAAATGCATGTTTTAAATTATAAAAATCACGATATCTCAGTTATTTATTATCGTACACCTAATATCTTCCATTGTTTTTATGACAGAATGACCCAAGTTTTTCTTACCGTTTTTTCCTAAATATTACCGTTTTTAAGATATTTAGCCTTGCAAAACAAAAATGGCCGCTATACGAGGTGGAGGGGATTACATTGCGTCAAAATTTAAAACCTACTTATAAACTATCAAAACGAACACAAGAATTTTATGGAATCCATGGAATTGCGATATTAATGCAGGTACAAAAATCTATTTGCCTAAAGGTTCATCACTGTTTGAGGAAAAAATATGTTATTCCGTTCCCCTGAAATAGAAATTATATATCAAATTGATTTCGTTTCAACCTTGGTTGGGATAAACAAGCAAAGCCTACCTACAACAAAATAGCACTGAAGGGCCTTATGTTTCCGTAATTATTAGGTTTATTATTTCCTGACATTCTTACCCCTTTATGTATTATTTATACCTAGATTAGTTTTATAAGTAGAGAATATAATTATATTAGAACTACACTAATCCGACTTTAGATGGTCCGACTCCTCGCTTACCGACCGTGCTGTTATCGGTGTTAGACGTAAACAGACCACGTAAAACAACCACTCACGCAACTAGCTTTCTACTTATGATGTATATAATTTAAAATGTTGAACAAGTCAATATAAAATTAATAATAAAATGTTATATATTTTTATTTGACCTGAGATTGTTCATGATGCAATGAAATGTGTCAGTAACTAACTACTTCAATAACGAAAGACGTTCTTGTGCTGCCATTCCAGTGCTTTGGACAATGATAACAGTTAGGAGATTTAAGATACGAAATAATACATTAATACAAGTTAAAGCAGCGAGAGGAGAGCTAATTTTGTCCATTATGCTCGTAACGTTTCCATGAAGATCGTCAAGACGAATTGGCAACAGTGGTGGCAGCGAAATAACGCGAAATATTTATGAAGTATCATAGCTGGCAGTCATTTAACTGCTAGACATACATGGAGCGCCGAATCAAATGTAAACTTAGGGCAGTCAAATTACATGGGTTTTGATACACGTAGTTACAATAAAAAAATTATGAAAATAAGTTAATAGTTATATTAATAACGTAATTTTGAGTAACAATACACGTTAAAACTTAAACATACTCTAACCTTTGAGGTGGCAGCTACTTAACCGAAATTCGTACGGCAGCTGAATAGATAGTGAGATTTATATATATATATATATATATATATATATATATATACAGTTTTGAACGAATGGTGTTTTTGGGGTCTGGGGACCTCAAAACGAAAAGTTATCATGGTCCCGGGCCTAGGTCTTACCATGCCGACCACGGTAATAGCTTCTTCCCTACAGGGGAAATTCGCTAAAAACGTCCGATTTCGATGAAATTTGGCTCAAATGTGTAAACTGACATTTATGACTTTAAGTTCGAAAACCAGAAAAATCGGACCATGGGAAGGGGGGTTTATGGGGGTTTTAAATTTTCCAAAAATCAGTTTTTTGCATTTTTTACCCTAAAATTTTTAAAACACTTAGTTTTGGTTAGACCATGTTATAGAGCTTAAAAAAACAAATAATATGGTATTTTGAATTATTAACCTAGGTTAAGTGGTTGCGGAAAAAATCCAAAAAACATGCTCGTAAAATCTCCCATGTTAATCTTATGGGAAAAAGATTTTTGGCTTTTCCTCAGTTAATTTTACTTTAAACTTCACATTTTCTTTTACCAATCACTTCAGCTCCACAAAACAATCATTTTGGTGTTTAAATTTGATTCTACGTCAAACCGTTGCAGAGATATTCAAAGTGCTAAACACAGTACGTTGTCCAATGTTATCCTTACGGAGAATAAATAAAATTTGATATCTTGATTATTTATGAATGTATATTGATGAAATTTGGTATGTGGCTTCATGTTGTACTGGTATATTGATAATTGCACAAAAAATAAATGTTTTGTTGATTATCCCCGTAGCAGCTAACCTGCATACTCAGCCCTAATGTTATTCTTATGGAGAATAAGTAAAGTTTTATATCTCCCTTAATTATGAACATAAATTAATAAAACATGGTAAGAGCTTCACCTGGTTCAGTGATATTGATAATTGCATAAAAACTCATTTCTTATCTTCCTCGTTGCAGCAAACCTGCGTACTCAGTCCTAATGTTATTCTTATGGGGAATAAATAAAATGTAATAAATCACTTATTTATGAATGTATTTTTGTCAAACTTGGTGAGTGGCTTTATGTACTAGTGAGAAACATATCGATGCATTGGAAATTCGCTGAGTACGCAGGTTTGCTGCGACGGGGGGTATTTTCCAATGTCGCCATTATCATTATCTGTGCATGGATAATTCTTTCGACTTTGGTAGAATCTCGGTGTGGTCGTCCCTCCCACGGTCGACTACAGCACAAGAACTAAAAATTTAAAGTTAAAGTATATTGCTGATAACGGTGGGGGGTAGGGGGAGCCACATTTGGGGGGAATAGCGCCATGAGGCTTGGGGGGATGGGCACCCCTGGGATATTCGTTCATTGAGTAGAGTACTTGCGCAGCCCGCAGTGGGTCAAATGCACTATATTAGCACAACCGTAAAGTATTGTTTTCGTGCAGTTGCAGGCGCTTCATCTTTGCAACCGTCTCGTCCGTCATCTAAATTTCAACCTGTGTCGTTGTGCAATTTGAAAATAAGTTATATGTCGTTAAGAGGGATTCTTGTATTAGCTAAAATTTGGATTGATTTCAATTCCAACTATCCTGTTTTCTTAGGCCAAGTAAATTAGGAAAAGTTGGAAAAATGGAAAAAGAAATATTTTTGCTATAAAATGTTCCCTGAGGTATCCTTATTCAAATACCAAGTTTTATTTTTTTCAAGTAAATTAAGCGTTCGCCGCCATATTGGATTTTCCCTCAATTTGATATAGAAATGAATGTTACTATTTATTAAATTACTCATAAAGAGGACAGTTTTCATCCAATTTCGACAACATTTTTACAGTGTGTGTTATTCTTGATTACCTGGCTATAAATGCAAGAACAAGTAATTTAATTTACTGAAAAGTATAGAAATTGTAGGAATTATTACTCAAAACTATTTTTACCCCTAATATTTCCCTTAATTTATCCAAATATCTCTATTTTAAAATACCTAGCTTAAAAAAACTACAAATGTGTTGTTTCGAATTATCATTATACGGTAACGGGTTAGAGATAAAAGATAAAAAATACATATTTAATTTATATATACAGTAGTACGTTGTCTCAATCTTCTTTCCCCTGCTAACCTGATGATAATAAGTTAAATTGTTTTAAATGAGAACCAAAGAGTTTTAATTGTAGGTCACGATTTAAATGTATGTTCAACTCACTTTGGTCTAAACATTTATTAATTCCCCATAAGAATAATATTGATAGACTACACACTGTCAATTCATGTTTTGGTCCTACCGTGTATAGTGCTCTCCCCATTGAGGTTAAAAGGGCAAACACTTTGAGAAGCTTTAAAATCAACGCTCAAAGATTTTCTCAAAAGGTGTAATATTATTTATGTAAAAATTAAGAAAGTTATTATATTCTTTTGATTTTTTAAGACGTTGTGTTATTTATGTATGACAAGAGTTATTCTGTAAAACAGCTATCATGTCTGAGAAACGCTTGCTGAAAAAATACTTTTTTATTTAACTATTTATGTTTATTGCATTTTTCCCCGGCAGGCTTCCTTCACTTTTATCAAGAACCACTCAAATACAAACATGATTCAAAACACAAAAATGTTGGTTTTTTAAGGTCGACTACATGAGGGAAAGTATATTAAAATATACTAAAAAACGTAGAAAATATATTAAAATATATGTTAGAAAAATGTAAAAACCGTTTTTAAATGGAAAAACTTACATAACTACTATAGTTGGATCTTGAAATGTGGGATATATGTAGCACAGAGAAATTAAAGCTTCATCAGGTCCAAGATATTGTGGCGGTCCCGGTTTGCTCAGCCTAGGGGGTGCGATAAATGGTTCTTGCAAAATAGTCCAAATCACTAAGGTATTTTGTTATATTTAAATATCTAAAGAGGGCGCCACCTTGTTTCCAGACATAGTTGTGTTCACTGGGTCAGAACAAGGAAAAGACCCATTTCTTAATTAGCTGAGGTAAGTTTATCAATACCAACCAACATGAAAAGCGTCAACAAACAATCACAACAAAATAACACTATAAACTATAACCAGAAAATTATTACACGTTCAATATACCCAGATTTAAAACCATTGACTTTCAAAGATAACTTGGTTCTATAAAACATTAAATCTACAAATCAAGAATTTAGCCTATAGATTATTTTTGAAAATTCAAAATATTTCAATTAGTATGTATTTTGATAACTGTCAGTTATATTCTAAGTTTCTCAAGATTAAGCTGACTGATAAATGAAGACAACTGAATTTTACAGAGCCTGACTTATGCCTTACTTATGCCTGACTTGTTGTATGATAAGACAAAAATCAATAACTTCAACAAGATATCAGCCGATTTTAAATTACAAGAAAACACTATTACATAATAAGGCCTTCTCAAATGTCCATGGATTTTATCAATGACCCAAATTCAAATACAAAATATCTTAATACTAGACAAATGATTTTCCCAATTCAAATACCTTGGCCGGCCACTAAGTCCCTGAAATGATTACACGTACACATATAATACACACTAAACATACAAAAGTCTACAAATAAATAAATAAATTGTTGAATATATTACACATATTTAAATTAGTTTGACCCAATAAATATGTCACAAGAGTCGCAATGCGCTTGTTGATTCCTGATGGAGTCGGAGGTATGATTCGCACTTAACTTATTCGGTTATTTCATCGAAAGCGAAGAAATAATCCGGCACTCCGATGGTCGTCAAGTCAAAGAAAACTTTCAAAGACAGTTTTGAGTCC
This sequence comes from Allygus modestus, assembly GCA_963675035.1. Classification (NCBI taxonomy): domain Eukaryota; kingdom Metazoa; phylum Arthropoda; class Insecta; order Hemiptera; family Cicadellidae; genus Allygus; species Allygus modestus. Next base: position 333,536,927 of record OY776111.1, read on the forward strand.
AATTGAATTTATAATATTACTGGTACCAGTTAAAATTTCACCATTTAGAGGTAAGTGAAATTCCATTCAAATAATAATTAATAGCCACTTATCGGTACGTAGGACCACATCCAATGACGGTCGACACTCGAGAAGGCAAGGTAGCTGCTTCCGGTTGACACCAGGCGAGGTAAGGCGGCAGCCTCCTGACAACTCTAGGTGCAGTGACAAGTCACCGGCAGGGAGACGCAGGTCCACTCAGGTAGGTGCATACACATGTACACGGCACAGGCAGCAGGTACAGACAGTACAGCCGACACGTACAGACCGGCACAGGTAGGCACAGACAGCTCCCGCAGGAATCCCTCAGCTAAAATCCAGAAATGAGCAAGGAGGGAGCTTATGTCGAGCAGGAACTGGAGAACATGTGGTCCTTGTAGATGCCAAACCTACACTCCCAGTATTAAACTTCAGAAACTGAGGGGGGAGGGCGGAACAAGGTACAGCCTGTCAGGCAATTGTTGTAGTTCAACAGGAATGTAGAGCTGAATTCTTTGATGGGCCGGCTGGAGCTGCAGCTTTGTTTCCTTATCCAGCTGATAAGATACTATACAGGTTGATCAGGCCTGTATGCCCAAGGAATAAAATACAACTTTCCTTACCTGTTGAATTATTTGAAAAATACAAATGTTACAATATGGTAGCGTTACATGTTTATTCCAATTTTGCACAAAATCGGAATAAAGATTAACCTTTTATTGCACAAAACCTTTTCTATATGGCGGCGAAAGCTCTTTTGACCCGAAGTATAAAATTTTGTATTTGAATTAGAAGACCTCAGAACACATTTTTTACCATAAATATTTTCGCTTGCATTTTTCATTTTTAAAACTATTTTCGCTGGCCTATCTATTTTTATCCTTTGTTTGGGTGTGTTTTGCCTCTTCAGATACTAGGATTTGTATGAATGTATCTGTATTCAATTAGCTACACAAGTTTATACTGTAGTAGTTTTTTAATAGTAGTATTATTTGGCGAAGTCTCAACTAACATTAACATAAATTTGTCGGTGTGTGGTCGCGTAAATCTGTTGAGTTTATTGCATTTGCACATATAAATTAGTGGACTGTATAAAAATGGACTAACGGTTTAAGAAGTTCAGTCCGATTACCGAAGGAAAGTGACAGGCGGAGCGGCGGAAATATAGAAATTTCCAATAAAGTTGATTTAAATAGTCAGAAAAGACGTTTATAGTACATTTTTCTAATATTTTTTATCTTATTCTGATGAGTTTATATTGAGAGTTATATTTTTTTAAACAATAATTAAGATATTTGTAATCCATGTTTTTAGCGAATTTCCCTATAGGGAAGAAGCTATTACCGTAGTCGTCATGGTAAGACCTAGGCCCGGGACCATGATAACTTTTCGTTTTGAGGTTACGTTTCCTTGAGGTTATGAAATAGATTGTTTGGTCGGCGCGCGGCCGCTCCCCCAGTCATTTTCTTTTGATAATCAGACAATAATATATAATAATGTAAATATTGAATGGAATATGCTATACAAGAGGTGGTTCTCACCGCCGTATAAATGTGACTTTGACCAAATGATAAACAGGAGGGGATCAACACTAGTTGTGACGTAGAACTGCGCTCAAAATAAAAGTCCCTGTACAAGACTGATGAGAGAAACCCCTTGCTTGGGGGTGGGCCTCATTTTTTCTAACACTTAGGGAGGGCAGTTAAAATTGTTTGACATTTGCTATCCCTTGAAAAAATGCTTTTGAAAAACCCTTCATAAAATACATAGTATCATCCTCTAAAGAAAGAAAGAGCATCAACTTCTCCGAGGGATTCTTTTAACAAAGGCTTTCAATAATTCCACAACGAAACAAAAAACGAAGGGTCTCGGTCTGCAGACATTCTGTTTGTTATATCTTCCTTAGTTTGGTGAGTTTCGGTTTGAACTCTGTGTGTATTTATATTTGAATGTATATGGATGAAACTTTATTCATTTGGAAATGGCTCCCCTCAGAGCATTGTCAACTTACTATGCGTTTTCTAATGCATGGCGAACTCGTCTATACTTTGTTACTCTGTAGCCGTCTGTTCCTGCTTACTTACCGACATAGTTACGGATTCCACCAACTGAAACAGGTTGTTGGTAGTAAGAAAACATTTGTGATAAAATATGTTTAAAATGTGCAGTATTTCGTTTAGTTAGAAGATTCTATTAACAGTACATGAGAATTTTCATCCTATGTAATATTTCAGTAACGTAATGTTGATCAAAATGTGCCCGAAAAATACATTTGGTAAGTAAAATAAATTTTAAACTGCAAAAAATACATTAAACTCAATATTTTTGGAGGTTATACAAAAAATGTAATATACCTAGACTAGCTTGTATTTTAACTGATTCGCTTTATTAGGTAGAGGCTGGCAGAGTTGTAATTAAAATGCTGAAATATTGGTTGCTTGGCAGCCAAAACTGTCGTCATCATTCGACTTCAGTGTTTCACAAATTACATTCAGTTAAACAAGGCCAATGTTTAAACTAGCTAAATTATCACTTATCTTTAATATGTGTCTCCATAACTAACTTTAAAGCTCCATTTCGCCTGGGTCTCGCGCAAAATGTGAACCTAATTTAACTAATTCATAAACTAGCCGTCATTGCCCTCTGACCAGTGAGTGAACATACGCAACCCAAAAAATTGTCAGCTCCTTTAAAATGGCCATTCACTGGTTAAGACAAAGAAAAACAATTATAATTCAATTGTAATGGTAACGAAATTATAAATTACTATTTTAAAGTGTTTTAATAGTATTAAACAAATAGATGCTGTAATCCGATCCGGTCATTCACTAGTTTTGCCAGGAATTGAATCCAGTATGTGACCGGTAACACAAAAACCTCATTGTTAGTTTAGGGATCATTACAGAGAATTTAAACATAACATAGAGTCTTCTCAATATAATAATTAGTTTCTTGTATGTCTAAATACCAAATAAACGGTATCAGGAAACTGACACATACTTTCTCCCTTTTAGCCCAACTTTAATTAATAAATTACTTTTTATTTACTAAACATAGAATACAAAGCACGGACGAATGTACAGAAAATGTTGTAAACAAGTTGTTTACAAAAATATCCACCCAATTCCCTGTTAGGAGGCACTACAGAATCCATCGCTACACACGTGGTTTAAGAGGGGAAATGCCCCCTATTTCCCCCTTCAGGGTTATTAAGGGGCAATATATTTCGAATTTCCTCTGTTGGTCAATGCTAACTAGACAAGCATATCAAGTTTGAAAGAAATTGATCAATAAATAAGAGAGAAATTGTAATTTTTGTATTACCCATAAGAATAACATTGGACAACGTATTGCGTTTACCGCAAAATTAAAATTAAAATTTTCTCCGGAACCAGTAATCGTAGAATAGGAATTAAAAATACTAAATTATTTAGTTTTTTAGCTCTCTTTAATGGTGAATAGTAATATTTTTATATTTATGTTTTTTTTATGAAATATCCAACAAACTGATTTTTTGATATTTTAAGTCTTGTAATTCCTGAACCCGAATTTTTACAGAAATGCGGGTGGTGTCATTAAAGACTTACAAACGACTAAAGTTTAATCAAAATCGTTGCAGCAGTTTTTGAGAAATCTTGATTTTTTATGTTTTTCGGTGGTTTTTGGGGGATAATTACCCTTAAAAATCAAAAATTCCAATAAATGAAAAGAAACACCTGGATATATCGTGGATTAGTACCTACATACCAAATTTCATAAAAATCGAACCATTGGTTAGGGCTCTAGCTCTGTACACATCCGTGCAGACAGACAGACAGATAGACACACAGACATCACGTAAAAATCACTTTTTTGGATTCAGGGAGCACCAAAACGAATATTTCCACTAACAACTCAAATTCGAAAATTTTGACGAAAACAATACTTTCTCTACTTTCTCCATATAGGCCTACTGTGTACAAAGGGGAGAAAGTAAAAATAACGAATCTTAGAAGTGGATGTAAAAAAAATATGAATTGATGTAAAGGACATTTCAACAGTTTGCAGGATATCTAACAATAAAACAGATCTCACCAAAAGTAATGTTATATTAGCAGAGCCTCTGGAGGCAAAATCCAAAACATTCAAAATTGAAGCATCAAAACTGATTGGTAAAAGCAAATATGAAGTTTACAGTAAAATTAACTGAGAAAAATATAAAAACCATTTTGCTATAAGATTAACTTGGGAGATTTTATGAACACGTTTTTTGGATTTCCTCTGCAACTACTTAACCTAGGTTAATGATTAAAAATACTATATAATTTGTTTTAAGCTCTATAAAAGGTCAAAACAAAAATTGTGTGTTTTAAACATTTAAGGGTAAAACTGATTTTTGGAAAATTTTGAAACCCCATAAACCCCTCTTCCTGTGGTCCGATTTTTCTGGGTTTCGTATTTAAAGTCATGAATGTCACATTATACATTTGAGCCAAATTTAATCGAAATCGGACATTTTTACTCAAGTTTTACTCGGACACACACACAAATATATATATATAAATTTGAACGAATAGTGTTTTTGGCATCTGGGGACCTCAAAACAAAACGTTATCATGGTTTCAGGCTTAAGTCTTACCATGAGACCTACGGTAATAGCTTCTTCCTTATAGGGGAAATTCCCTAAAATGTACCAGTGAACACGTTTCATTGAATTAGTCAGGGATAACAAGAAATAAAGATACATATATTTTAATCTCAATTCATTTCGACGTGTCCTAAACGTATAAGTAGCCCACCAACTAATAACATAACTTGTTGGCTCAGTATTTAACTTCTTGTCGACTTTCCTGCACAACAAAGGGAGAGAAACTGTCAAGTAAGGGCAGGAAGTGCCAAGGCCAGACCTCTCGTTTTCTGTTAACGCAGAAGTTATTCACCTTTGTTCCAAGTGAATAGACTCCAGAATCTAGTTTACCACTCAAAAACTATAGGACAACGCCCTTATTTTTGTCATGCTATTTTGAGCGATCTATACTGGATGGGTAAGCATATTTGTGTTGCTGCCGGCGCTGTTTGAAATTGCTTGTACTATACATCTTGTCCGGCCGTCCGTAATACCTCTGTCCATTTATAATAGGGTAGACAGTCGCGAAACTCAGCTATCCAAGTTGTGCCTAAAGTGGAACGCCACTCAAGCGGTTATATCGGCTACTACCGTTATGCGCATTCTACTACCACGATAGACAACTTTATGGCCGTGGTGCCGCCATAGTCGTTTAGGTTGTTGGACAATAAAACTCGTAACAGTCTTCCTTTTTTGCGAATTTCCCCTATAGGGAAGAAGCTATTACCGTAGTCGGCATGGTAAGACCTAGACCCGGGACCATGATAACTTTTCATTTTGAGGTCCCCAGTTGCAAAAACACCATCCGTTCAATAAAACTGTGTGTGTGTGTCCGTGGGTGCGCGAACTCTCGTAAAAATGATCCGATTTTGATGAAATTTGGTACAAACATCTAAAGCAACATTTATGACTTTAAGTTCGAAAACCAGCCAGATCGCTCTATCCAAAGAGGTATTTTGGGGGTGGTGGGGGGGTTTGTACCCCAAAAATGGGGTTTTGAGTTTTTTACAAACAATATTTTAGAAAATCAAATTTTATTTTTCATCATTGAATTCAGCTTAAAATAACAAACAATTTGGTGTTTTGATCATTCCTCTACGTCAATTTGTTACAAAGACATTGAAAGTGCTAAACACAGTACGTTTTCCAATGTTATTCTTATGGAGGATAAGAATAACTTTATATTTTGCTTATTTATGAACCTATCCTGACGAAAATTGGTATATTGCCTCATATTTTTGTGGTCTATTGATATTTGCATAAAATAAACGGTATCAGGAAACTGACACATAGCCAAACTTAGATTAAAAAATTTTATTTCCTAAATATAGAATATTATGAAAGTAGTGGGATTTTGCGGCTTTTGGCTCACTTGATTGACAGCTTCCGGTCACGTGACTTTGATGACGTAGGAATGACGTAGTTGGCGACGTAGTTGGCGACGTATTAATGACGTCATGGATGTTTGGAGTAGGTCAAGGTCGTCTGAAGTAGTTTTTAAAAAGCTATCTTGCACAAGTTTTGATTCGATGGTTTCAAACTATCAAAATTATTTGTTGCTAAACGTTTTACCCAAAGTATGGCATGTGGGTAGTCTGCTGACGCGTCTCAACAAGACGAAGAAGTTGGTGCATTCATAATTCAGATCCGACTAAGGGTATAGCAGTAATAGCGAAAAAACAATATTTTGAAGGTTTTCCGCTATTGCTCCTAATTCCCTCGTCGGATCTAAATTCTGAATGCACCATCTTGTTCGTATTGTTGAGCCGCAGCCAGCAGAGTACTCACATGCCATACTTTGGCTAAAAAGTTTAGCATCAAATAATTTTGATAGTTTAAAACTATCGAATCAAACTTGTGCAAGATAGATATATTTATGGAATGAAAACAATCAAATGAAACCTGTGCAAGATTTCTAACTTTTATTTTTATTTCTTTATTTACAATAATACAAATCGAATAATGTGTTATTCGCTGTGAAACCTGGGCAAGATAGTTGGGTTTAACTTTTATGTATTACTCATTTCATTTACAATATTTTAATTCTGTGTAGTTTTTGAAGTTTCCTCAAATGACGTTTGCTCAGAGTTCTTGGTGTTTGCTGTGTAACTTAAAATATAGTGCACAATATCTGGATCGGGTGTTTCCAATTTAATTTTCTAAGTCAGTGAAAAGCAAAAGGTCTAGTTATAATAGCAAAAGTTCCCTTCATGCGCTCCTCCATAATTGTGTACGAAAATTACCATTAATTAAAACCTATCAAGGATAGCATTATTGCTTCCGCATCAGAAGTTGTTGTAGAAACTTCATTTACTTGTATTTGAGAAGTTGTATTTTCATTTGTGTCAGCTTGCTCATTAATATAAGAAGATGTGGAAGAAACAGTAGTGTCTTGGATTGGTGAGTCCATGTGTACTAGGCACGAGCTGGAGGTCTAATGATGTGATACAATCATGTAGTATAGGTACCAGTCCTTCCCCCCACCAAGTTTTTACATCGCACAATAACCTCAGTATATGCGTTAGTAATGGTTTAGCTCTTAAACTGTGAGGATCGTAGCTCCGATTTAAAATGTTTTAAAATACCTCAGGATCAAGTTGATGTCTTGGATTGGCGAGTTCATGTGTACTAGGCAAGAGCTGGAGGTTTAATAACGTGTCAACAAGCATGTAGGATGCCTAACCGCCCTTCCCCCACCAAGTTTATACATCGCACAATAACCTCAATATATGTGTTAGTTAGGGTTTAGCTCTTAGACTGTGTGGATCGTAGCTGAAAACCTCGGATGAAAATGTCACAGTTTTACAGGAATATGAGAAAGGTGTCCTTTAGTAGCCCAATAGCAACTACCTACTACTTTTTGGACTATGAAGATAGAAGGTCCACGCTTTCAGCTGATTGTCAGCGGTTCCGTCGTAGAATAATTGTCGTTGAAACACTCTTAGCTAGTTGTTTGCTACGTAAGGTGCATCACATAAATACATGTATTAGTTTAAATCACAGTGACTGTTATGCTTATTTGTTGAGCAAAAATCATTGTTAAGAGCTGGATGTCCCCCTACAGACTAAAAAACAAAAATTGACGATGGTTCAACGCGTGCTAGACACGGCGACAGCTTGCTCTTGGAATGTCCCCCGCACACTGCAAAAAATAAATTGATGGCTGCGCATCGCGCGTACCAGAGCTGCCTCTTGAAATGTCCCCCGCAGACTGCAAAAAATAAATTGTCGGCTGCGCATCGCGCGTACAAGATTGTCGGACTAGTCATTCAGGTTTATTTTATGCACACATCTGCTATATAACGCAGGAAAAACATGCATCGATACCAGTCTCCTCCTGCATCGAATGAGAACCTGGTCTAAGGCTTACCTCTGCAGCTCCTGTCAAGATTGAGTCTAGTGTTTTACTGTGTATCTTTGTATCTGTTTAACCAATTGCAATCCCTCTTTAGCTTAGAACTACAAGTGTTATCATCATATAACTAACTTTGGATCCATCAAGTCTCCGTGTATTTTTGTATCTCCAAGTGTTATTTATCGTTATAATATAACTAACTTTCAATCTCTTTTAGCAGACTGTTCAAAGGAGTATTCGAGGAATCTTGCATCAAAGTGTTGTTTAATTTAACTGATTCTTCCTTCTAATATCTTCGTTAAAAACTCTGTCTTCTAGTGATACCGTTACATTCTATTTCAAATATCCAAATTAATATGGCGTCGGCATCAGTATCAGTTTGTGAACGCAAACCCACTAAACCCTCCATCATCGCACCTTTGCCACGTCCGGTGACCATCGAAGTTGGAGCGACAGGTTCGCGGAAATTGCCGCCGTTACCCGTGACGGCAGTTGTAGGCGATGTTGTAAAGAGAAACATCCTCTTGGAAATGGGTCTGGAGCTCTCAGATGATGATTCTGAAGTGAAAGTTCCCTCTCCCAAAATACAGAAAACCACAATTCTTATATCCCCACATCAGGAACAACATATTGGACGCTGTAAACACCGTTTTATAAAAGGAAGTAGTAAAGGTCTCATGTGTAACAAACGGTGTTTGAAAGGGCGCGACCAGTGCGGTATCCACTTTGGTCAAACAGTAAAAAAATTGAAAACATCAGTTGCAGGTCCGGTTACCGTTAATAGTAAGGTGAAACCATCCGCTTCTCAAGAAGTAACTACACCGTCTGTGAACCCTTCTGGGCCACAAGAAGTAAGTTCCCAGTGTGTATCCACATTGGGTAAAACCCTTGACGAAACAAAAGCAAAATTAGCAACTCTTGAAAACATTCTGCTAAACCTATTGAAGGATCCGCCTAAACCAGTTACCCAAACAGAAGCTCGCAAAACTAAACCATGTAAAAACCAAAAACCTGCAAACATCCAAAAAATTCGCATATATAAATTGAAACCTACGGCCATGTATAAATTACTACGATATGAAGACAATATGCCGATTGTAGAAAGTAAGGGAAAACTATATAAAGTCCCATTACCTGGCTACATGACACGACCAAGTCCTAACGGGAAATGGAGCCTTGTTTGTGATTACGTCACAGCGCGTATGGAATGGAAAGAAGTATAAAAAATGTTACTGAAGCGGTATATATTTATTATTTGTAACAGTTGTGTTTGTGTTTAAACTATTGACCTTTAGCATCTAAAACCAAAACTTTAAACAATAGATTAGTCCAAACAAACCGTTATGAATGATTTATATACTGTTATCAATCCATTTGACCTAAAACTATCCATTATATAATTTTGTTAAGATATTTTCAAAAATATTTGTTTACCCAAACCCTAATTATTAAAGTACAGCTGCACCTGAAGGGCGAGGGGGTATTAACTAATAAAGATATTACCTGTACTAAGGTTTAGGTCTTTATTAGTTAATACTTAAGCCCGGAAAATATTGATCTAAAACATATCAAATGCAAAGATATGATTTTAGTTCATATTTTGTCATTCCCAACTGTGACAATGGTGTGTTTTTTAACAATTTTCATAATTATTTAAACAAAACAAAATCTAACATACTTTGAAACTATATATTCATTATTTGTTACAGGATTGTTTAAGATTAAACTATTGATTTTTAATATTTAAAGTATCAGTTTGAAACAATCTCTCAATCTCTCAATCTCTTTAGATTAGTCGTTTCAATCTCTCTCTCTCTCTTTCTATATATATATAGACTATATATATATATATATATATATATATATTCTAAAACTGTTAATCGCTATATATTTGTTTAAAACAAACTTCCAAAATATATCATATCGTTTAGGCATAATTTGGAAGCCCTCGCGTATCAAAAATGCAAAATAAATACTCGCTCCGCTCAATATTGCAAGCAGACAACTGCATTGTATGCCTAGTTTTAATGTGGTGCACTAAACTTATACACCGTCGCCTTAAGTCCTATTAAAGCGTTATATGTTATAACTTGTGGATTGTTTTAATACAGACATTTGTAAAATATATGGTAGTGACATCTACGAGGCAAAATTCACTTATCATTAACATTATTGTTTTGAAGTGATGGTTTAAATTTTTGCAACATTATTCAGTTTCAGCATACTCCTAATCAGTTTCATGTGCAGTCTCCTGTCGATGGTACCGGGATGCATTTACGGTGCGTCGACCGAGATTTGCACCTCCTCTCCGTAAACGTGGCATTTCATTCACGTACAATGGTAAACAAACCACTAAAATAAACAAAACAACAATTTCACAGAAAGCTAATGTATTTACAAACAGCTGATAACAGTCTGCATTTAAATTTGATCCTTATAATAAAGAGACTGTAAAGATATGATTTTAGTTTATATTTTGTTATTCACAACTGTGAAAAAGGTGTCTTTTAATAATTTTCATAATTATTTTTTAAACCCTATGAGTGTCATAGCGTCGCTCACAGCGACGCGATGCATTTACGCATAAATTGCCGAACCATCTATATATATATTCCTAAACTGTTAATCGCGATATATTTGTTTAAAACATACTTCCAAAAAATTTCATTTCACCCAAACACCTAATTATTAAGTTTAGCTGAAACTAAAGGATGTTGCAATCATTTAAACCATCACTTAAAAACAATAATGTTCATGAGAAGTGAATTTTGCCTGCTGGATGTCACTATAATATATTTTACAAATTTCTGTATTAAAACAATCCGCAAGTTATAATATAACGCTTTAATAGGAGTTAAGGCGTGTCGAAGAATAATCTGTCGTGAGCGCGCCAATGCAGTAAATGTTAGCTATTAATAGCATTTATCGAGGAGGGGAGGCGGCTGTAGCGCGCCGGTAATCCACACTGTCACTCTCAATGAAACCTCAGTCAGAGCTCGTTCGTTGCGCGGTTCTCAAAACTAATATTAACTAAATAATTGGTTTGAAACCTCCGAGGTATATTGAACAAATTATTAATCTCTTGTAGAACCTCAGTTTTGAATTATATCGCGTTGACTGAAGCTTATCACGCGTTAAATGCACACTTGCAACAGAAGTAATTTTTAAGTTTGCAGCGTTGTTTTCCCCCACCACAATCCCCGTCTATAAAAGGAAAAATCACTCCAACACCTTCGCATTTGCTCGTGGGCATCAGTAGAGAGTGCATGGCATGTATGCGTTACTTATGATTATTAACATAGCATGATATGTTTGCATTATTTTATTTAGCTACTAATCAACTAATATTAAACACCTAGCTCGATTGAAACCCTTTGGTGAGGTAAAAAATATCGAAGCTATTCTTAAACATATTTAGTGTACAACCCATTGAGGTCAATGTCACTAAAACGCTTGAGTCCCTTAAGTGAGGCCTATAAAGCAAAACAACGCTTGAAACCCTTAAGTGAGGTCTATAAAGCAAAACACGTCCAGGTATCAGCCGCAGGAGGAGTACGAGTGGGGAGTTCTACAATCAGATGACCCGATGGTCCAGGGAGATGACTCGATGGTCCAGGGAGATGACTCGATGGTCCAGGGAGATGACTCGATCGTTCAGGGAGTCCAACAGATGATCCGATGTCCAGGAAAACATCACCACAATCCACGATGGGAATCTACTGATAGCTCGATTGAATCCCTTTAGTGAGGCCTAAAATATCGAAGCTATATACTTAGTGTACAACCCTTTATTGAGGTCAATGTCACTAAAATGCTTATATCCCTTAAGTGAGGTAAATAAAGCAAAACACGTTTGAAACCGTCCAGGTATATATAACGTGTATCCCCGCCGGAAACTGTTAAAAGTATTGAAAGCGGGGAAAAATACCTTGTTGAACCCCTTTATTGAGGTATATATACAAGGTATTTTGTTGGTAATAACCATTAAGTTAGGTTTTTGTTACCAACATATAACGTGTATTTCGTTAAAACTCATGCGCTTACCCCGCCGGAAAGTGTTAAAATTATTGAAGCCGGCTCTTAATTATTTAAAATGTTTCTATATTGTTTTCTACCATACATATAGTGGCCATATTATGTCATAGTAAGACAATATAGAAATATATTTTGTTCATAAAAATATTAAATATTTTGGAAAAAGTAGAGATTAATTGGGAGTGATGTTAGATTTTTGTTAAAAAATTAAATTTTTGTTTTGTTTTAGTACCAATCTTCACCTAAGGGGGGTTAAGTATTTGAAAAATTAAACATAAGTAGGGAGTTATTGAGAGTGATGTTAGATTTTGCTAAAAATTAAATTCCTGTTTGTTTAATACTAACCTTCACCTAAAGGGGGAGGGGGTGTTATTTGCGTATGTGTTTCTTTCCTTTAACGAGGACTTAAATCACTTGTAAATAACGCCTAACCCCGGGAAATATGTTCGAAGAGTGTTTAGTAAAACAACATGCTTTGAAGATATTTTAGCCATTCCCAAGCCATGGCAGGGTGATTAAGCGAAGTTCAAAATTAAGTTTAAAAATAAAAAAAGTGTGGACAACCTATTAAAATTTTACAGCATATGCTGCAGAATGAAAATAGGTGGTCCACACTTTTTTTAACATATTACAATGACCTTGACCTAAATATTTAAACTTTGAAATGTTACATTAAGTCAATCATTTGATTCAAATGGTGGAGGTAAGCGGGTATATAAGTGATGCTTCGGAACATAGTTACTAGTCATTACATCACATAATAAGTCATTAATAAAACAAGAAATACTCATCACTAAAACTAATCACGATAACTTGTTAAATATAAATACAACTTGTTAATTCTTTTACCGCTGGAAAAGGCAATTGGAAAGTATAAATATCAAACTGTTGCATCTATTTATTAGTTAAACATTATTCTACTACATAGATTTTCTAAAAGGATGAAAGCTAATAAGGGAATTCATTAACCATGTTTATAGCCTGTGTTTCGAGTTTCTTTATTAGTTAGATTTAAGTAATTCACTAAATACATTTGTTATTACAGAAAATTATTTAAAAGAAAAAAAAATGATAATAAGGAAATTCGATGATCTGGTTTATAGCCTATGTTCAGAGTTTTTTTACTGGCAGTTAAACTTAACAAATTCGTTACAAATAAAATATTATTATTACCAAAACAAGAAGGGGGTCAATGCAAGCTGTGGATAAGATTGAATCCACTTTCTGTGTTGTTCCCCTCTTGACAAATAATTAGTTCGACCTTGACCTAAATCAAGCATTAAACAAATATTATACTAAGGAAAGGTTCAACAGAACTTTAAAAGGAACGAAGCGTAACTCTGAAGACGCCATATTAATTTGGATATTTGAAATAGAATGTAACAGCCCTGCCGTTAAACTTATATGGTTTGGTATACCTGAGTATTACTTTGACAGTTCCATGGTTGATTATGTACAGCTGCTACAATTCTTTTGTTTTGATTTTAAACTCCATAAGCCCAATGTTGATATTTGTTTACTAATTTAGAGCATAGGATAAGTTTTGTTTATACATCGCTTTGAGCAGTGAAATGTTGTATGCAACATTTAAATTTGTATTCAAATCTTTTTATTTGTCTGCCTGTTTATGAACCAAATTTGTTCCGCATTTCACAAAAAAGTACTATACTTGAGTGGTATAAAAATGTTTTCCCATTTTTGTGTGAATGAGAAAAGGTTTTTAGGCTGTTTTAAATCATTGTACGCCATTACGGTTATGCCCCTTGGCCCGGCACTTCTCCAAAGTAAATCGGGTTATGCAGCCTTTTACCACAGAATGGACCATATTTATGTTCTAATGAGCATTTAGTCATCTGATTACTTTTTACCACAGAAGGGTAGGAAACACGTCTGCTTTACTATACTCTACAACGTGAAGTTTATAATTGTTAACATGTGGTTTCCTGAGAGCAATGACAAAACTGTTGAGTGAAGATTGCACATATAGAGTGGTCATATCCGAAATAGTTCAAAGGGATATTGAGCTTTAAATAACAACTGGAGTTACCTGAAACATGCAGAAAAGAGGCAATTGAGCTATATAATCTGATAATCAGTTGGGGGAAGTTGTGAAGTATTACTTCACGGTCAATGCCGTTAAAAAGTATTATATGTGAATGTAAACAATTACTGTATTGTTGCACAATAAACGAGAACGTCAAGTAACTTAAATAGAGTAGAATTTTTGTATATAAGTAGAAACAATATGTATAATCTGGATAAATATGCAATAATATAACAAAAACGTATTATGTAACAATAATGTGCTAATACGATGACGGAATGAATGCAATATAATATTGATTTGATGTGGCAAGTGTGGAAAAATATGATGCATATTTTGAAAATATTGTTGCCAAGAGTATAGTGATCAATATGGTGTTACTGATATGTGGTTTAAACAACCAACCAACAAAAGGATGGAATATGCAATATGACAATCATTGAAGAAAAAATCTGAGAGCACGATTATATGAGGACAAAAGAAAATAATAAGAAAATGGTTTTCACATCCTAGATTCGACCCCAACGATTTTAACTTCCCTTTCCATTCAACTAACTTTCTCTAAAAAAAATTATATATGCCGGAGATTAAAATTTTTGTTATATTAGTTTAACAGAATCTCTGGATGATATTCAAATTAAAAATTGCTAGCCGTTTTTGAGATCAGAGTGGCAATCAAGCCAGCATGCAAACCTTACTCATATTAGAGTATAGGATTAACGATAAGGTGCTCTAGTCAATTGTTGGGCTTGGGTTATCGCTGTAACCACTGTTATGTAAAAAAAAAAACTATATCTTACATTTATTTCTTTATTGGTAAACATCTTAATTGCCATAATTAAATTGATAGAGTATGTAATGCTAATAATATCTCATAGAATTTAGATTATTTAATTCCTTGAATCTTACAAAATAATCTTCATCCAATCTTGAAGCCACAACATTTTGATTTTAAATTTATATTATATTTTCATTTAATTATCTTCATTTTGTATGAACATTTAACGATAAGGTATTGTTTTAATTTTTTTTTAATTGTCTTATGTTATTTAAATATTTTATTTCTAATGTTACCCGCAGGCTTCGCCACGCGAATTATTTATAAAAACTATGATAGTTTTGTGTGCTGTTCACAAACTGATACTGATGACTGCTAAAATTTTGCAAAGAGGTACTTTCTAGCCCTGAGTAACATATAGACATATTAATGTTGTGAAAATACTATAGGGCTATGCCCCACGGGGATTCAAAGTTCCCATGTATTCATTATGGACATTCATTTTTGTTTGAGCTGGGTGCTTTAACAAATGTTACTAACTTAGATGTTTGAAAGGTCATCACTCCATTTTAAGTAGGGTTTTGTATGAGTAGTAAAATTGAAACCTTTAACTTGCTTGGTGGAGGGTGGTTTGACTCAGATTACCCTCCAAAATAACTGAGAAATCAAATAAAATATCTTATCACGTATAAAATGGGTACTTTAGACTGGGTTTGACAACACATTTTCCAAGAATGGATATGATTAGTTATGCAAAAATAAGAACACTAACACAGATATTTAAAAATACCCCCGTCGCAGCAAACCTGGGTACTCAGCGAATTTTCAATGCATATATTTGTGTCTCACTACTACATAGAGCTACTTACCAAGTTTCACAAAAATACATTTATAAATAAGTGATATATAGCATTTTATTTATTCTCCATAAGAATAACATTAGAGCTGAGTACGCAGGTTTACTGCAACGAGGAATATAAAAATGTGTATTTTTGCAATTATCAATATAACTCAACCCGGTGAAGCTACATACCAAGTTTTATTAATTTAGGTTCATAACTAAAGGAGATATAAAACTTGACTTATTCTCCATATGAATAATATGGGGGCCGAGTTTGCAGGTTTGCTGCAACGGGGATAATCGACAAAAGATCCATTTAGTGTGCAAATATCAATATACCAGTACTACGCGAAGCCACATACCATGTTTCATCAATATACATTCATAAATAATCGAGATATAACATTTTATTTATTCTCCATAAGGATAACATTGGACAACTTACCGTGTTTAGCACTTTGAATATCTCTGCAACGGTTGGACAACACTTAAAACACCAAAATGATTGTTGTCCACAAAATCACCGTGGGGCGAACGGGACGGCTGGTTTAAGTAATTACATATCACGGGAGACAGAAACAAATAAAATTCACCACTTAAAAACAACGAAGTTAAAGCATAATTTTCAATTTCAATGCCGTCTATAGTAAAATGATAAATTAGAAACAAGAAAACAGATTCTCTATACAGTCTTTCTTATACTAATATACAATATTAATAATTTTGTTTTTGTAGTAATCAACTGAGTAGCAGTTTGGAAACAATTTCAATTCGAAACGAGACGTTGCCAGCCAACTCGGGCGGCCAAGTAGACGGACAAAAAGTGGCGGGGCATAACATGTGTTACTTTTGATGTTGGAGCTTGACTACAGCTGTCAGAGACTCCCTTTGGGAACAAATCCCCCTTATTCGCTAATCCTGTACATAGTTATTACAATTAATTTAGACATACATAGTTCTTAATTCCATACTTTTAAACAAACAGTGTATGTCTGCAAAATGTATCTCGGGATCCCACGGAGGGATTTTGCTTACACTTATGGTTTTTGAGCCTCTAAAATCTATTGACAAAATTCACTACACCACGAAAACTCCAATTTGATTGGAAAACTCAGAATGACATTAAAGATTGTATTATTAATCTGTTGGAGTTTCAAATCATACCTAATACTCAATTATTAGTTCGCAACTAATTATTAGTTGTTCTGTAAACAAAGCAAACAACTATTATAATTTAATCTTAAACCTTTGGATTGAGATTTGCATGTAACAAGCAACTGTATTAATATAATACTGCATTCAAGTGTTAGGAAATTTAAGTTGTAGTTAAAATTCAGATTTATACGTTCTAAATAAATCAAATAATTGTGTTTATTACTGATAATGGAACCAGAAGTAGCTGATTTTCCTTAGTCTCGGAAATTATTACTGATAAATTACTTATGGATTGATCTACAGCTACAGGGCAGACATTATAACAGTTCATTGCTTAAATTGTAGTTGTTTTCGATTTAGGCAGTTTTGTAGTTTTGTTATAAAGCTGAATCAACAACTGTTTGTAAACAACGATGAGGCAGCAAACCTGGGTACTCAGCGAATTTTCAATGCATATATTTGTGTCTCACTACTACATAGAGCTACTTACCAAGTTTCACAAAAATACATTTATAAATAAGTGATATATAGCATTTTATTTATTCTCCATAAGAATAACATTAGAGCTGAGTACGCAGGTTTACTGCAACGAGGAATATAAAAATGTGTATTTTTGCAATTATCAATATAACTCAACCCGGTGAAGCTACATACCAAGTTTTATTAATTTAGGTTCATAACTAAAGGAGATATAAAACTTGACTTATTCTCCATATGAATAATATGGGGGCCGACAAAAAATCCATTTAGTGTGCAAATATCAATATACCAGTACTACGCGAAGCCACATACCATGTTTCATCAATATACATTCATAAATAATCGAGATATAACATTTTATTTATTCTCCATAAGGATAACATTGGACAACTTACCGTGTTTAGCACTTTGAATATCTCTGCAACTTATTCGCTAATCCTGTACATAGTTATTACAATTAATTTAGACATACATAGTTCTTAATTCCATACTTTTAAACAAACAGTGTATGTCTGCAAAATGTATCTCGGGATCCCACGGAGGGATTTTGCTTACACTTATGGTTTTTGAGCCTCTAAAATCTATTGACAAAATTCACTACACCACGAAAACTCCAATTTGATTGGAAAACTCAGAATGACATTAAAGATTGTATTATTAATCTGTTGGAGTTTCAAATCATACCTAATACTCAATTATTAGTTCGCAACTAATTATTAGTTGTTCTGTAAACAAAGCAAACAACTATTATAATTTAATCTTAAACCTTTGGATTGAGATTTGCATGTAACAAGCAACTGTATTAATATAATACTGCATTCAAGTGTTAGGAAATTTAAGTTGTAGTTAAAATTCAGATTTATACGTTCTAAATAAATCAAATAATTGTGTTTATTACTGATAATGGAACCAGAAGTAGCTGATTTTCCTTAGTCTCGGAAATTATTACTGGTAAATTACTTATGGATTGATCTACAGCGACAGGGTAGGCATTATAACAGTTCATTGCTTGAATTGTAGTTGTTTTCGATTTAGGCAGTTTTGTAGTTTTGTTATAAAGCTGAATCAACAACTGTTTGTAAACAACGATGAGAGACATTATACTTCCTAAAGTTTGATTTGTTTGTGACACAAATTATTAAAGACATAATTACAATTGGACGTAACGCAAATAGGAGGGAGGTGTGTTACGTTGATGATTAAATGCGAAGGCTAAAGTGAAAGCATCTGATATAAACTATACTTCGCTTACATAATTTAAGTTCAAAGTTCCAATTCAATTTATTTCAGTTCACTGCGCAAACTCCCTTTTTAATTTAACTAAAAATTTCAGGAGGCGCAATATGTAAACAGAACATTATTTATGTTCAGCTTCAGACCGCTTAGCCAATGAGTCAACATCTTTGTTTATTAAATGCATTACATTCTTAACGTAATTGAGTTCTTATCGTAAGAATACAGCAGTTGGCAATCATAGACATAATATAAAGATGGATGGAACTGTAATTGACTGCATTTATTATGTCAGCTAGGTACAGGTTAAATAAAATTGGCCCAAGGCAGTTCATTGTGGAACTTCTCTTCCTTTTTGGAGGGAATTCGACCCTTCATTTGCAATTTTAGTTACTTGTGATCAATCATTCAAGTACGATATGCTCGAGTCTAGAGATGTATCATAACAAACAAAGTTTTTACGTTTTATTATTAGCAGTTTGTGACATATTGAATTAAGAGTATGAGAATAATCAAGAAGGACGAGTGTGCTACATTTATGTTTATCCTTAGCCTAAAAAAAGTCACTTAACAAATTTATAAGTGCGGTGCAAGTGTAGAAGACCGAGCAAAGCGAGTATACTGTATATTCTGGGACGTTTGTTCATACAATAAAAATCAACCAGGTTATCGTCAATATAACAGTGTAAACCCATATACTCAAAGAATTCATTTATTTCATTTATATGTAAATTAATTTGGCTGCCTAGAAAGAAAATTCCATTTGGGTACTTTACTAATTATAATATTATACTATATTCGTAACTATCTACAACATTATAAAGAAGAGGTGGTTTCTCTCTGTCTGTCTGTCTGTCTGTCTGCTGAGTAAGTGTGACTCGTAGCGCGCGCGCGCGTCGTGCGACATATGTTTTCTATAAATACCATTTATCGGGAGGGGGGCGGTTGTCAAGGAGGAGGACAGATTTAATGGAATGGTTGTTTATGGAACTGTGCAGCTTTTTGTTCTGGATAGTAGGCAAATTTCGACTAATGGCGGTCTCTAGTTATAATTAAATTGCGCTGAACATATCTCTTATCGGACAAACCACATTGAGTGTTCATTAACAGTTTATTTAACTTGTTGGCATTAGTAATACATTTTTCCTCACTAATGCCTGGTATTATTGTAAAGCATATTAAAAGTAGTATAATTTTAATAAGGTTGATTTTTGGCTGTTAATTTCTGCCCCTTTAAAAAGTTAGACCGAAAATTACAAGTCAAAATATACTTTTAGCGAATTTCCCCTATAGGGAAGAAGCTATTACCATAGGTGGAATGATAAGACTTAAGCCCGAGACCATGATAACTATTTGTTTTGAGGTCCCCAGATGCCAAAAACACTATTCGTTCAAATTTATATATAAGCATATATAAATTTATATATATGTCCGTTACCGCGATAACTATTGAAAGAAACGCCCGATTTTGATGAAGTTTGGCCCAAATGTGTAGAGTAACATTTAAGACTTTAAGTTCGAAAACCAGATTGATCGGACTATGAGAAGGGGGTTTTATGGGGGTTTTAAATTTTCCAAAAATCAGTTTTTCCCCCTAAAATTTAAAAAAAAACTCAATTTTGGTTATAGCCATTTTATAGATCTTAAAAAACAAATAATTTAGTATCTTGAATCATTAACCTAGGTTTAGTAGTTGTAGAGAAAAGTAAAAAAAACGCGTTCATAAAATTGTCCATGTTGATCTTATGGGAAAAAGGTTTTTGGATTTTCCTCAGATAATTTTACTGAAAACTTGACATTTGCTGATACCAATCAGTTCAGCTCTACAAATCATTAGAGCTTGTGAAAAACAATCAGTGAGCTGTCACAGTAACTCTTGCGTGGCAATAGAACTATAAGTTATTTCTCTGCTAAAATATCTGATAAAACGTTTCGTTTTCTGTCTGTCTTAATGACCTCACTAGACCTCTAGAACCATTAAAAATGAATATTGAACATAAAGCGACATGCCCAAAATGAAAATAAACGAGCAAATAAACAAAGAAAATATGCTCGCTTAGGACCTCTCCGGTGCAATGGTTCCTAAACCGTGAATAAAAGTAGTCAATGCATTTTGAAAAGACTGGCTTTTCGTGCAAAGCTCGGTCTCCCGGGTGCTTTAACAAATGTTACTAACTTAGATGTTTGAAAGGTCATCACTCCATTTTAAGTAGGGTTTTGTATGAGTAGTAAAAGTGAAACCTTTAACTTGCTTGGTGGAGGGTGGTTTGACTCAGATTACCCTCCAAAATAACTGAGAAATCAAATAAAATATCTTATCACGTATAAAATGGGTACTTTAAACTGGGTTTGACAACACATTTTCCAAGAATGGATATGATTAGTTATGCAAAAATAAGAACACTAACACAGATATTTAAAAATACCCCCGTCGCAGCAAACCTGGGTACTCAGCGAATTTTCAATGCATATATATGTGTCTCACTACTACATAGAGCTACTTACCAAGTTTCACAAAAATACATTTATAATTAAGTGATATATAGCATTTTATTTATTCTCCATAAGAATAACATTAGAGCTGAGTACGCAGGTTTGCTGAAACGAGGAAGATAAAAATGTGTATTTTTGCAATTATCAATATAACTCAACCAGGTGAAGCTACATACCAAGTTTTATTAATTTAGGTTCATAACTAAGGGAGATATAAAACTTGACTTATTCTCCATATGAATAATATGGGGGCCGAGTATGCAGGTTTGCTGCAACGGGGATAATCGACAAAAAATCCATTTAGTGTGCAAATATCAATATACCAGTACTACGCAAAGCCACATACCATGTTTCGATAATTCTAAAACCTCTATTATTAATAACTTTTGTCTGTTCCCTTCAGAAAACCTCTAATATTTAAAAAAAATATACCAATAATTTGAAGTGTTTTAACGCATAATGTAGCCTCCTACAATTTGAATATGTTTATACTACCCAAAGACTGTTTCTTGCAATATACAGACTTGCTCCTTGATACATAAAGCCTTAACCCTTGGGAAAGCTTCTATTGCTTCGCGAACCCTCTACTTTTGTTTACAATGATTTGAAATGTATTTGTGATGCTTATTACCCAGATCCACGTCATGTAATTATACAGGATATTCTCAAACTCTCTACCAAAACTTCAGGTACTTTTTTCTGAGGTCAAAACAATCGAAACTCAGGGACAGCCAATTTATTTCGAATTAAAGGAAGTTTTAAATATCAAGAGTTTGAATTATAGAGGTTAACAGTTCGTATTGTAGAGGTTGACTTCGAACTTGAGAGGGAAAGTTTCGGATTACAGCAACAAACTTCGAATTCTAGAGGTCCAATCAAATCAGCATTCTCTCTGTATAAAAGGATGAGCTGTCTTTTTTGGAGCCCATAAATAAATCTTACTGCGCTCCTTGCGATATACTGTCACCATTAACCGGAAATCAGTAGTTAAAGGCCGACAGAACCAAAGAGATCTCTCAAAAAACGGCACCAAAGATTTCCCTTCAAATGTTGAAAATAGCTTATTTCTTGGATAAAAATAAGTTCAGACTGGTATCATCCCCAGCAAATATAAAATAATGGAAAACAACGAAAATGGAAAGTTAAACAAATTTACATTGGGATTATTGAGTTTAAAATCAAAACAAAATAATTGTAACAGTTGTTCATAATCAACCAGGGACACCTCGTTGCCAGGGACCTGTCAAAGTAATACACGTGCTGTTTATAATTGTTAACATGTGGTTTCCTGAGAGCAGTAACTAAAACTGTTGAGTGAAGATTGCATATGTAGAGTGGCCATACCCAAAACAGTTCAAAGGGATATTTTTTGAGCTATACAAATCTGGTAATCAGTGGGGGGAAAGTGGTGAAATGTTACCCCTCCCCCGATCAAAGCTCGACCCCCCCCCCCAATCCAGTTACTAGTGTTTAACTATGGTAATTGCATTTGTTCCCTTGGTAAGCAGCCTTTAGAAATACCGCGCTTTACACTAAACCGATTTATAAAAACCCTTAGGAATTAACATTTATTTGTTCAATATTATTGTTCGTAGGGATAGCAGAGACTAAATTAAACTGAAATGATTGAATGTAGATTACATTAGAATGGTTATGTCGTATCCAACACTATAATCAAAGAGACTCCTAGTCATATAAAGAAACTGACTGTCCTTCCCCGAGCAAAGCTTGTACCTCCAGGTACTGTCTATATCATTAATACGCTGCATGTGAACTTTGTAAACAAGAAGACTTTTACCCCCCACGTATTATACACCCCACACGCGTCTAGGTGTACAGATGTGCAAACTGGCAGCTGAACAGCCTAACAGAAGTTAAAAAAAACACTTTCCTCTAATGACGACAAACGTCACATTCTTTAGATTTTCGATTTAGACCTCAGGGCTCTGCCGCACGGGACTTCCAAGTCCCCATGTTTTTTTTTCATATGGAGGAGAGTTTTATTTAGTTTATGTCACATGCGTTTTTCTTAATTCTATTAAATAAAATAAACAGATGTTATAAGGATTATATCTAACTATAGACTGTCAATGTTTTGTTTTACCATTTACTAATCTCGCTTCTTAAAACATGCTGAACATAGTGGATCAAGACGGAAACCTTATTGACTTTAGAGGAGAAGCTATTACTGTAAGAATACATATAAAATCATCCGCTTAGACAATGGGGTTATCATTTAAAAAGAGAGAGCCAACCAGCAAAGAGGTCAGTAGCTCATCAGCTGTAGAAGGATTAACAAGTGACAACATTCGTTTTCTAGAAGAAATTGGATTAAAGGTCATTAACAATGGATATACTGGATATAGCGCAGGGTCCAACATTCGACGAGACCTTATGGGAAAAGGAATATCACACGCACAACCCTTACGCTTCGTCCAAATTAAACAATAACGATGAAATTAGGATTCCTATACAACAACAAGACATTTATACTCTTCCATGCGAAAGTTATTTATATATTGAAGGAAAAGTAACAAAAAATGATGGTACTGCTGGAACCACTGTTCCGTTCATAAATAATCCTATGGCATTTTTGTTTGACGAGATTAGATATGAAATTTCAGGAGTTACAGTCGATTCAACAAAAAAGGTTGGAATTTCCAGTACATTGAAAGGATTAGCGTCTTTAACACCAAATGAGAAGAATCTGTTAGCTGTTGCAGGATGGGTTGCACCAGACAAAAGTACAATCGCTCCTGACTCTTCGGGAAACTTTGATTTCTACGTACCTTTAAGATTACTCCTAGGATTTGCTGAAGACTACAGAAGAATAATAATAAATGTAAAACAAGAACTAGTTTTATTAAGATCATCAAACGATAATGATATAATTAAAGCAGCTGCTGGAACAACTGATGCCAATTTAGACTGGAAATTAACATTAGACAAGATTGTTTGGAGAGTACCACATGTGCGACTAAATGATGAACATAGGATTACATTATTAAGAAAGTTAAAATCAGATCGAGACATTGTAATGCCATTCAGAAGCTGGGAGTTTCATGAATACCCCGTTTTACCTACAACACAACGGCATACATGGACTGTAAAAACTTCTACTCATTTGGAAAAAGCGAGATATGTAATCTTTGGATTACAAACGAAGAAAAAAAGTATATTAACTGAAAATGCTGGTGAATTTGACCATTGTAAATTAACAAACTGTAAAGTGTTCCTGAATTCACAATTCTTTCCCTACGACAACTTTAATATTTCTTTTGATAAAAAAAGGTACAGTGTTTTATACGATATGTACGCTAGGTTCCAAAATTCATACTACGGCAAAACAAACACACCTCTACTATCTCCCGTACAGTTTGAATCGAAAGCTCCGATTGTTGTAATTGATTGCTCCAAACAAAATGAATCTGTAAAATCGTCTAGTGTTGATATAAAAATAGAAATGGAATTTCAAGAAAACGTACCTGCAAATACATCTGCGTATTGTTTAATTTTGCACGATAAAATTGTTGCATACACACCGTTGACCGGTATTGTAAAGACAGTATTGTAAAACGTTGTACCACCACCGGCACCGCCACTGTCGCTAACCTATAAATAGCGGAGCAACAATGCGGGTCTTCAGTTGATCGCCTATCGTCGCATGGGTAACGTCTTCTACAAAATGAGTTCTCCATCTGTTGTACAAGGTAATGCAGAGGTAGCACCGTTATTGGAACATGATAATACCGAAGCAGAAATCATTAAGGAAATAACTGCATTTTTAAAGTTTGGTAAAAGAGATAGAGAGGAGGAAAGTAATGCAGATCCATCAAAGGTAGTATCAAAGAGGAAGAAGAAAGTTGAAGAAAATATTCCTCCTCACATTTTAACTGAAGTTTTTTTGCGAATCTTTTACCCCATCTCAGCATGCATCAGTAAAAGTGTATCAGTTGGATTGATGAAATCATTGGATTATTCCCCTACAGTAATACTACACCATGGAACAAAAAAGGTTTTATTTTCGCAAAATGCTTGGGAGTCATTTTTGAAACATGTACATTTAATAGAATGTTATTTAACTAACAGTTTGTGTGGAAGGAAAACACATATTCGACTTTTGGATTGTGACAATGAAATAGATATTGTTAAACATCGCGGACAACTACAAGTGCGAATTAGAGACTTAACTCAACATGAAAATAAGATTCTACTGTCACGTGAAGAATTCTACGTTTTAAACTACGCAACAGAACCTATTACAAGGTACATGAGACAGTTGGTATTTGCAAGCGCTATTATTAAAGAATATTTGCACGATACTTTGGAAAAACAACCTGATAGCACCATCGTGTACGGACCTGTGGATACATCTATTTTTAATAGAATACCTCATGAAGTTTGCATGTGGAGAAAGTTAAAGGATTTTGAACCACTTGTAGAAATCGCTACAGAGGTTACAGAAGAAACAACACAGGAAGAAGAAACAAAAAATCAAGAAGAAGAAAACGAAACACAAGGAGAAGAAGAAGAAGAAGAAGTTAAAAAAGACTAAAGTTTAACTTAATAAAGAAGAACATACGTGGGGTAGGCCTATTGGGGACGGTGCCCACGTTAAATATACACCAACGCGCCTGCAACTGTACGGCCTGGTATTTAACCTACCGTGGTGTGGAAAACAGTTTAGTTGATCGTCAGGTGCCATGATGAGCGGAGGAGATGAAGAAGTGGATGTAAAGCCTTGCGTAATAGAATTTCAAGCATTTCGAAATAATGATGATAGGTTTATTATCAAGGAATTAGTAATTTTAGACTTGCTTACATTTGTAGCCTACCCATTCACGTTTGAAGCTCCTTTTTCTTTTAACAAACTTAACGCTAAAACAAAAAGTACTAACAAATGGATAAAAAAATACTTTCATCACATACACTGGTATGAAGGATTTATAAGCTACAGTAATCTGCACAGTATTATGTTTAACTTTTGCAAACAATATTCGCATATATACACAAGAGGATTAGAAAAAAAGAACTGGATACAAAAGTACACGCACGGTGATGTTTTCGATATAACTATCAGTAAGGACTTCAACATTAATCTCGGTAATATTTGTGTCGCTGCAAAAGATCTTAAACACGGTCAAACAAACTGTGCATTGTACAACGCATATCGTTTGGCTGCTTACTTGAAACAAACGCAGGAATGTGGTGGAGGTAGCGGAGAACAGAAATGTGGTGGGGGTAGCGGGGCCTATAAATACGAGGAGACAACACCGCTCCAGCACGAGTATTATTCGAGACTCCGAAGAGGCAACATCACCACCACTGTCGAAGATGGCATCACAACAATTTCTACAAACACTGGTTGATCAATTCAACACTCACTCAAAATCCAACCTTCTGCTAACTAAAAAATGTTCAGAACTAAAAGAACAAAAACACTACATTATTCATAGCATCAAGAAAGTGGAAACCACACATGGAGAAGCAATTCTAGTATCATTGTGCGAAGGACCTATGACTCCAGGAGATGAGCCGAAGTTTCAAGTATTTCTTCCAAAACGATTTGTTCAACTGCTACAAAATGAAGACTTGCGAGATATTCAACCGGGGACGTTGTATTTGGTATCACACGGCGTAAGCGGCAACAACTCGACGGAACTCACTCTGCACATCACGCATCATTGTACATAATGTCTCTATTTGTATTTCTCTGTTTGTATTTCTAGTCATCAATGTTAGACTTAAGCTTATTGTATTGTAAGATGTTTGTTTAATAAAGAAAATTAAAAAGAAAACTATAAAAAATAAATAAAAACACAACAACACAGCAGTATATTAGTTTATATAATGCTGTGTTGCTTTTTTTTAAATTCAAACGGATGACAAAAAAAAGATAAAATATCAGTATTAACTCCAAGTACTGATATTTTATCTTTTTTAAAAACATTCTTTGGTGACCTTGACCTAGATTTAGAACTTATAAAATGCGGTGTATTGGTTAAAGGATTATCACTTTCATACAGACTGACAATGAGTTGGTGGGGGGAACATTATGGTGGGGGAAGGGTAGGTACCTGCCCTACACGCTTACGCCGTGTCAGTATACCTCCGACATTTGCCTTGGGACAACCTACAAAAATGGAACATATGGTAGTAAAAAGGAGAATGAGATTTCCTAAATATGCACAGTTACAATCGAGATTGGATACGTTTGATGCAGCATTAAAAGACTCGTTTCTATACAAGTCTAGAATGGAGTTTGCAGATGCTGGTTTCTTTTACATGGGGCAAGATGATAAGACCGTTTGTTACAATTGCGGAGGAGGATTGCAGGATTGGCAAGCGACAGATAACCCATGGGAAGAACATGCACGATGGTTTGACAAGTGTGCTTATCTGTTAGTTCAAAAAGGTAGAGAGTTTGTACAAAACCATCGGAGAGTTTATAAACCTCATCCTGTTAAAACACCAGCAGAAGAAAATAAGAGCGAAGGAAACGAATGTGTAGTATGTTTGTCCTCTGAGAAAAATTTACTATTTTTACCTTGTAGACACTGTTGTACATGCGCTGATTGTGGACTGATGTATAACCATTGCATTATATGCAGAATTCCAATAGGTTACGTGATGAAAATATTCATATCGTAGATGTGAAAAAAATGGAGGGGGGTGCGTATAAAACGAAGGCGAGGAGGTGGGAAGCTCACTCCACGAGTAGCCGTACACGAGGTAACATCATGGCTCTCAAAATTAAATGTGTCCACTATAATACTGTTCATCTTTCTACAGTTCATGATTTGCAACTTCTTTCCGATGACTTAAAAGTTTTGATTGTAAACGGCTACAAAGTAACATTGGATATTTTTGCAACAAACACTTTAGCTCAAGAACACTGGAGAACATCCGCAACTACACTTCCACCGACACAGCTGAATAGATATAATTTTGAAGAGTATGAACCTCTCGCCTCGTTCAATGTCGGCAGCTCTACGGAATCGGAGACTTCATCGTGGCAACCAACATCACTTCCACCCGCGCCTAGAATGAAGTATTATTGTGGAGAATGTGAACCCTACCCATCTACAGAAGCAACGGCCACCGCAGGATCGACGGTTCTCTGACAATCATTGCCTATGTGTACATTAATGTTAATAAAGAAATAAAAATAAAAGTTAGAAATCTTGCACAGGTTTCATTTGATTGTTTTCATTCCATAAATATATCTATCTTGCACAAGTTTGATTCGATAGTTTTAAACTATCAAAATTATTTGATGCTAAACTTTTTAGCCAAAGTATGGCATGTGAGTACTATGCTGGCGCGGCTCAACAATACGAACAAGATGGTGCATTCAGAATTTAGATCCGACGAGGGAATTAGGAGCAATAGCGGAAAACCTTCAAAATATTGTTTTTTCGCTATTACTGCTATACCCTTAGTCGGATCTGAATTATGAATGCACCAACTTCTTCGTCTTGTTGAGACGCGTCAGCAGACTACCCACATGCCATACTTTGGGTAAAACGTTTAGCAACAAATAATTTTGATAGTTTGAAACCATCGAATCAAAACTTGTGCAAGATAGCTTTTTTAAAAACTACTTCAGACGACCTTGACCTACTCCAAACATCCATGACGTCATTAATACGTCGCCAACTACGTCGCCAACTACGTCATTCCTACGTCATCAAAGTCACGTGACCGGAAGCTGTCAATCAAGTGAGCCAAAAGCCGCAAAATCCCACTACTTATGAAGTGCAGATATATGTACAGAAAATTGTCTGAAATAGTTGTTTTCAGAAATATCCACCCAAATCCTTTTTTGGGAGGCACTATAGAATCCATTGCTACACACAGTGGTTTTGAGAGGGGAAATGCCCCCTTGTCCCCCCCAGGGTTAAATGGAAACATATTTCGAACATCCTCTGTTGGCCAATGCTAACGACCTACATATCAATTTTTAATGAAATTGATCAGTAATTAAGAGAGAAATAGCAATTTTTGTATTCCCCATAAGAATAACATTGGACAACGAACTACGTTTACCGCTAAATGAAAATTTCAATTTTCTCCGCAACTAGCAATCGTAGAATAGTAATTCAATATACTACTTTATTTAGTTTTTGAGCTCTTTTTAATGGTGAACAGTAATCTTTTTTAGCATTTATGTTTTTTTATGAAAATTCCAAAAAACTGAATTTTTTATGTTTTAAGTCTTGCAATTTCTGAACCCGAATATTAACATAAATGCAGGTGGTGTCATTTTGTTGGAAACCTAACGCTCTACAAACCACTAATAACGATTTAATCAAAATCGTTAGAGCCATTTTTTAAATTTGGATTTTTCATGTTTTTTGGCGATTTTTGGGGGATAATTAATTACCCTTACAAATCAAAAATACCCCCGTAGCAGCAAACCTGCGTACTTAGCGAATTTCCAATGCATATATATTTATCTTAATACCACATAAAGCTACATACCAAGTTTCATCAATATACATTCATAAATAAGCAATTTATGACATTTTAATTATTCTCCATAAGAATAACATGGCGGCTGAGTATGCAGGTTTGCTGAAGCAAGGAACACAAAACATGGGGTTTTATGCTAATATCAATATAACTCAACTAGGTGAAGTCACGTACCAAATATCATTAATTTATTTTCATAATTAAGGGAGATAACACGTTACTCATTCTCCATAAGAATAACATGGGGCTGAATACGCAGGTTTGCTGCTACGGGAGCCTTTGGCAAAAAATGGTTTTTTTGAGCAAATATCAATGGCCCACACCAAGTTTCGTCAGTATATGTTCATAAATAAGCAAGATATACAATTTTTATTTTCCTCCTAAGAATAACATTAGACAACGTACTGTGTTTAGCACTTTCAATATCTCGGTAACCAATTGACGTAGAGAAATTATCAAGATACCAAATTGTGTGTTTTTTTAAGCTGAATCCAATGGGAAAAACTAAAATTTGACTATTTCCAAAATTATACGTAACAAATTCAAAAAACCCATTTTTGGGGTACAAAACCCCCCCAAAATACCCCTTCGGATAGAGCGATCTGGCTGGTTTTCAAACTTAAAGTCATAAATGTTGCTTTACACGTTTATACCAAACTTCATCAAAATCGGATAATTTTTACGAGAGTTATCGTGCTCACGGACAAATATCTCTCTCTCTCTCTCTCTCTCTCTCTCTCTATATATATATATATATATATATATATATATATATATATATATATATATATATATACAGTTTTGAACGAATGGTGTTTTTGGGGTCTGGGGACCTCAAAACGAAAAGTTATCATGGTCCCGGGCCTAGGTCTTACCATGCCGACTACGGTAATAGCTTCTTCTCTATAGGGGAAATTCGCTAATTCAAAAAAAATGAAAAACTCCTGGAGTTATCGAGGATTA
This sequence comes from Allygus modestus, assembly GCA_963675035.1. NCBI lineage: Eukaryota > Metazoa > Arthropoda > Insecta > Hemiptera > Cicadellidae > Allygus > Allygus modestus. The sequence continues at coordinate 333,567,403 of OY776111.1, forward strand.
GTACCTACATACCAAATTTCATAAAAATCGGTCCATTGGTTAGGGCTCTAGCTCTGTACAAGGCCTAAACATTTCTCAGAACAAAAGTTGAATTAATAAATACAGATTTAAAAAATTGAAGGATGGATTTCAATTTATAATTGTTCGGTGATGTGATACAAACAATTAAGGATTTTTTTAAATAATACAGTAATGAATTCAAACAACATGATAGTATAATTGCAGTAAAATAAGTTTATATAGAACCAAAATGTAAGATACATAAACCAGGGCATATAAACACATAGTAAGTAGTGGTAGTTGATTCCATCTCTGTTTAATCTTCATCATGGCCTCGTTTCCTGTAACTAAAAAAATTAAGCTAATACTGCATTTTGCCTTGGGTAACATTTTATCCAAAAATACCCCTCTCGCAGCAAACATGCATACTCAGCGAATTTCCAATGCATGTATATGTGTCTCACTACTACAGATCTGAAAGATAATGAAAGATAAAATTAATGAAAGATAATGAAATTTCGGAAAGAATACCAGTTGAGATGGGTGTACCACGACCTACCGTACAGTTTAGCTGGAGAAAATAGAACCAATTTTTTATATGCTGATGATTTAGGAGTAAATGTAGTAGGGGAATCTCCTGATCAGTTGATTGAAAATCTTCAGACTGTGACAGAACAAATTCAACATTGGTGTCATGCTAATAAATTAATCTTGAATATGAGTAAAACACAAAATTTAGAAATAAATTTTCCAAATAGGTTTTTTCTCAATAACAATAAAAGTTACATGAAATTTTTAGGAATTATAATATATTCACAAATGAATTGGAAAGACCACTCTTCATATATCAGTGGAAAAATCAGCAGAGGATTATATGTTTTAAGAAGACTAAAAGGAAATGTAAATTTAGAAGTAATTTTAAATGCCTACCATGCCTATGTTCAGAGTTATATTGGCTATGGAACTTTAATCTGGGGCAACGGACCAAATTACAAATTTATTTTTAAAATTCAAAAAAAGCAATCAGAATAATTTGTGGTGTTAAACCAAAAACCCATTGCAGACCATTATTTAAATGATTAGGCATACTAACATTGGCATCAATCTACATTTTACAAAGCTTACTTTACATTAAAAGAAATCACTCTAAATTTTTACTAAATTCAGATATTCACCTACATCGAACAAGAAATCAAAATAAATTTCAAGTTACATGTTTCAAATACTCGAAAAGCAAAAGGAATTTCAGTGAAATGGGAATCAAAATTTGTAATAAATTACCAACTGATTGGAAAAATGTAAGTAAAAATAGCTTTAAAAGGAAAATCAAGAATATTCTACAAAATAAGTGCCCTTACGAAATTGATGAGTGTTTTAAGAACGATTATTGGACCCAGAAGAAATTGAAGTAAATAAATGTACTATGATGTATCTAAATTGATTGTTCTATTAACTATTGTCATGTATTATGTTTAATGCCCAACGACAGTAAAGTTATTTATTTATTTATAACATGGAATGAAGCCAGTAATCGAACTCAGTTGAGAGAAACGACTAGTGACTTCTCAAATAATGCTTCTACGAAAGGAACACGTTCTTACATCTGATAACGCGCGACTGATTGTTCATACCAAATTATATATTATGTTTCTGTCGAGAATGCAACTTACTAACAAATAATAATAAAATATTTTAGGGAAATTTAAAGGAAACTAATTACTTTAAACATTACTCACAATAATATTAATTAATATAGTTTTAGTAAGTTATAATTTATTAAATGTTGCTAATATAACTGATCTAAATATGTGATGGGTTACTGAAACAATAATACGGAGGTTTGACTAGTAGCGCTACATGACAATAACGGGATGAACTACGTACTGCCTTACTAGCTCTAGTGACCAAGGTCAGAACTATTTGGGCTTAAAACCTCTATAGGATTAACAACCAACAACGCATTGTATGTTTTTATAAAGTTGTTTAACAACTCTGCGTAACCATTCGGGATTATACAAATAATAATAAAACCCTTCTTAAGAAACTGAAGTTATTAACAATTTCTATAATATGGTCGACAATGTTTTATACTAAACAAAACAAGTAACTAACGTTAAAATAGATGTTTATTTCACCAGCTGTCCGGAAATTACAGGATTAATCGTAATAAATATAGCGTAATATGGTCATATATATTTTATTTTTAAAACTGTCATGAACAATGTACTATGTACAATTGCAAGGAAATTGTTTGCCAACAAAATACATCAACAATTTCGGACAATCCATTGTGGGTAGACGGGATCTGAAAGCTAAAAATATTCTTATGGCAAACCAGTAAATGCAGATTACTAAAGCGCTAGATAGTGGTCGGAATGCGTATGTCCGAGCTAACGCTAAGTGGTAATGAAAGAAACTACAGTTACAGCAGTGCTGCTCACAGTTTTTGTGGCGGCCACTGCAAGCTGTATGCGCTAGTGTTGGTAATCCATTTAATGTATCTGTTTTGTGATGTTATCAAGACCGCAGATAAACAAAAACACACATAAATTACAAATTGTTATTGTTTAGATCATTAAACAACGTTTTCGTATTAATTAATTAATTTATAAAGTGTTAATCTGATAAATTATTTAATTACTTGAAATAAGATCGTTGCAAAGACATTTTAACATCTACTTCTCGCGAAAGACAATATCTTAAGTTTTTCTCTGGCATCTATTAGACCTAGAACTTTAAAGGTGTTTAATCGTGTTTGAAACAGTGTTTCAACTTGAGGGATTTTTATCCCATTGATGGGATATTTTGACTTTGGATTCCAAAGTTTGGAAACCGGCACTTCGTCTGCTAGTTTGCTTACGATCAGATCACCTTAGCACTAGCAGTAGCACTTCTAGTCTAGTGGATTTTCTCGTCGTACTGGCAGTTGCGGGGTTTCCAATTTCCCACATTGTTATTATTTTAACTATTCTACCTATTATTATTTTACCTATAAGACCTATTATTATTTTATAAACGTCACAGAACGAAGAACGATCACTAAATCACACCAATGAATGTCGCTGGCCTGGCCATGTTGGAATTAACAAGGAAAATATTTGCTATTATTATTACCTATGTCGTACTCTTTAGTACTACAGTACCATTACAAATATTAATACCTCTCACGGAACTAAATTATTTAACTTAGTTAGTTCACTTGCCAGCCTTATGGCAAACCGTATCATATATATCGCATTACTCAAAATCCTTTGAGGTACTAAAATGTAAAATATAGGTAACTAGTAGATCTAAATAAGCTCTATGTATCATATAATATTTAACATGAACTGCATGACTGTGTTGTACTGTTTGAAAAATCATTGGGAAAGTGTGGGATATTTAGAGGGATATTATAAGGTGAAGTGTGGGATAAAGTGGGATTTTTTTGTATCAGCTCGTGGGATATTTTTTACCGCTGAGTGGAAACACTGGTTTGAGATTTAACGAGTCGAGAATGTAGATAACTCGAGTTAGTCGTACCCGATACTGAGACGTCTCGAGTCAGTACACGAGTACAGAACACGGTACAGTCGACTCGGATCATCTCTTTATGTAAACCATATTCTGTCATAACCTCAATCCAATTTTACTAGCGAGTTTGGATTCTTACCGTATTCTTAGACTATTGAGTTTTTGTTCTGTTTATAAATAATTATAAATATAGTAATAACAATTAAATGGTTAAAAGATTAAATAGTCGTATGTCTGCAACGCCGATGTTATCCGAAGAGAACCGACTCGTTCCGATTATTCCGAGTCTGACTATTCAACTCTGTCGACTCGGTTTTTAAAACTATATCTCGAGTACTTATATTCGAGTCTAATGAACACTGAACGCTGTCGACTCGTAGTGGCAGGTTTTAAAACTACAGTGCCCGGCAGCAGAGAAGTCCGTTGGAGGCGGAGCCTGCAGTCGACGAGACCTTGAATAAACCAATACGCATCACGCGTGGTTGCCAAGCTGTTTCCCCGCTCTAACAGCGCTTGACGCCGAATCATTGTACTAGTTACATTAAATCAAGGCGCTCGGGTAAAACATGTAAAACTGCAACAAATCTTGTAACACTGTGTTAAAGAACAATAAATTACGAACATTTAAAAAAAAAGCATTTGTAGCACTGCCGACTTGTAGTGGCGATTCTAAAAACTATTTCCCGAGTACTTGGCATAAACACGATATACTGTTGGCCTGTACTCGAGTAATGTAGGATGAGAATCGAGTCGACTCGATACTCTGCTTGACTCGATACTCGTAAAGTACTCGACTCGTCACATCACTACTTCCATATTCTCAACTGTAGACTTTTAAAGTATCCTCACAGTGTAATGATTCCGCATTGAAGATCCGATTTGACAATCTGTCATGGGTATTCGACTGCTTCCGTCAACCGATTAATCACCTAGATGGTAACTATTCACCCGAACTTTAACCGGGCTCATAACAATGTGAGAAGGAGCCTGCATCCTAATAATTCACCTGTCATTGTGCATCGATCCGTGGGTTATAATAGCCTTTGTTCCAGTTTCGCCTATCATAATAATTTACCCGAATTTATTAAATACATGAATATATGTCAACTCACCAATATTAACAGCCGATACGTTTCTACTTGTGGAACGCAAAAGTAACGTGTCCGCAACGAAGCGTATAACAAATTAAATAAAATAATAACGTTGACCTACGGTACAAGGAAAGAGGACACCAGGCGACGGCAGGAGGCGGTACGGGCGAAAGGGGTAAAAAGAGAGTATAGTCAGATCGCTCGTATCGGAGCGAGGTAAGGTGATAGTTGAGCCATTGATTATAATGGTTGAGCCCGGCCCGGCGACTGCAGCAGCGCTCGGTGGTGGCGTGGCTGCTCGCGGTACTACACCTCAAGCTGAAGCTGAGGCCTCAGCTGCCCTAACCCTAACGTGAGCGCGAGAGCCAGTCTGAGGGCTGAGGGGTCCGCGAGGTTCGTTAACGTGCGAATAAATGGAACCGATATTTGAAGTTAGATTCGTTGACACGCGTTTGGCCAGTTAATATGTACGCAAATATAAAAGACGGTAAAACAAGGCGTTCCAGTAGGAGATAGGTATATAGCTGTTTAAGGTCTTCAGTTCCTTAATTAATTAAGTTAAAAGAAGAAAAGCTATACTGAAAAATAAATGTTGTATTTTTACATCAATCCCAATTCCAATATTTTAAATAAAACCAATAACATTAAAAATAATGAAACATATGATTTGTTTTAAATTAAAACCACATGATAAACATTGGTGGATAGTCAGTTGCCACTACACAGCCCCCCGCGGAGACCGGAGGTCAGGGCCTTTTGAAACGAACTTGACGTCCTGATCGGGTGGTGTAGTTTGGAAGTAATGAAGTTTCTGTATTATCTGGAGGCTGCGCAACAGGAGATGGTTTGGTGTTGAGGGTCTTGGGTGGGGTTTCTGCATCTTTTTGTGCACTTGCAAGGGATTGCAAGTCAATCGGAATAGGGGAGTTTACAGCTTCAACACGTGACAAGGTGTCTGCGACAATATTTGTAGAACCAGAGATGTGCTGAATGTCGGTCGAAAACTGTGAAATAAAAGTAAGCTGATTGAGTTGGATGTAAGGCAATTTATCTCGTCTTTGCTGGAAAGCATAAATTAGGGGCTTGTGATCTGTAAAGATAGTGAAAGGTTGTGCTTCGAGTACATGTCGAAAATGCTGTACTGCTGTATAGACAGCATACAATTCACGGTAATAGGCTGGCCAGTCCTTTTGCTTTTCGTTAAGTTTGTGAGAAAAGAAAGCTAAGGGTTGCCAGGAAGACTCTGTAAATTGCTGCAGGCAGGCACCTACAGAGGTTGCAGACACATCTGTAAACAATCCAAGACGAGCTTCAGGATCAGGGTGATTGAGCAATGTAGCATTGGCAAGGTTTTCCTTACATCTAGTGAAAGCTTCGTCTAAATCCTCGTTCCAGTTCACAGGTTGGGAGCCTTTAAGTCCAGCAAGTGTATCGTGGAGGGAGGACTGATATTTAGCTGCACTGGGAATAAAGCGACGATAGAAATTCATCATACCCAGAAACCTACGAAGATCACGAGCAGTCTGTGGTCTTTTAAACTGTTGGATGGCAATGACACGATCTGGCAAAGGTTTAGTTCCAGCTGCAGATACTTCGTAGCCAAGAAAGGTGACTGCAGAGGATGCAATGACACTCTTTTTAACATTTACTAGAATGCCATGGTCAGAGAGACGTTTAAAGAGGATGTTCAGATGCTTCATGTGTTCTTCCTGATTGTGAGACGAGATCAGAATGTCATCGATGTAAGCAAAACAGAAATTTAGACCAGAAAGAACTTCATCGATAACCCTTTGAAATGTCTGTCCAGCATTTCGAAGCCCAAATCCCATAAAAGGAAACTCAAACAATCCAAACGGAGTGGTAATTGCGGTTTTGGGAATGTCGTCAGGATTTACAGGGATCTGAGTGTAGGCTTTAACTAAGTCGATTACACTAAATACAGTACAACCATGTAAGCAATGACCAAAGTCATGTATATGTCTAACAGGATACCGGTCGGGAATTGTCCTGGCGTTGAGTGAACGATAGTCTCCACATGGGCGCCATCCATCGGTCTTCTTGGGTACCATATGGAGAGGTGAAGCCCAAGGACTATCAGAACGACGAGCAATACCTTCCTGAACCATTGAGTCAAACTCTGATTTGGCTATTTTAAGACGGTCAGGAGCGAGACGACGGGGACGACAAAACACTGGCGGACCTTCAGTTGTCCGAATATAATGTAAAGTTGAATGTCGAACATTCCGAGGCAATCCAGATGGGCGGATTAACTCTGGGAAAGCTGCAAAAATCTCATGATGGGGAGTGTTTTCAGAGAGAGCCTTTACACTGGGTTGAGAGTTCTGAGCTGGTTGGCAGAAAGTCACAAAACCTGTTGTTCCGTCGACAAGACGTTTATTACGACAGTCTGGCAAGAGATTGAAATAAGCCAAAAAATCAGAACCAATAATTGGCAGGTGTACATCAGCTACAATGAAGCGCCATGTCAAAGAACGGCGAAAACCAAAATCTAATGTAAGATTTATGAAACCATAAGTACATATTGTTGAGTTGTTTGCAGCACTTAATGTGTAGTCAGTCGGGCAACGTCGATCAGGTAGGAGTCGTTTAGGAAAACAACAGAGGTCAGATCCAGTGTCAATAAGGAATCGGTTTCGACTAGTTCGATCTGTAACATAAAGGCGGCTACCAGCAGTTGTGCAGTCCGTTGCCGCCATTACTGACTGCTGCTGGAGTTTTCCTGAAAAGTGCAAGGAAGGATGCATTTTGTAGCATTTTTACCAAACTTAGTGTGGTACCAGCACATACGTACTGATTTGTTTTCTTCCGTTCTATGCTTTGACATTAAACGACTTCGAGGGTGACTACGGGACTGATTGTTATGTTTAAAATTTGCAGAGAGTTCCGCAATTTGATCGGAAAGAGAACGAAGTATATCTAACAAGGCGTTACCTGAGTCAGAAGATGTTGAGTTTACGGCAACCGACATAGGGACGGGTGGTTGAGCTACTTCGATGATTTTATCAGCTAACTCAGCCAATTTGTCCAGCGAAAGCTCGAGTTGAGTGGTCAGAATCGCCTGAGCGTGTGGAGGTAGGCGCCGTAACCAAAGCTGACGAAGAAGGTTGTCCTGAAGAGTCGAGGATCCAGCTAGGGAGCGTAGATGACGTAGGAATTGTGACGGTTTTCGATCACCTAATTCTTCATCGCTGAGAAGTTGTCGTATTCGCTGCTCCTTTGATGCCGACAATCGTTGAATCAGTTGAGTTCGTAGAACGTTGAACTTGTCTGTATCCGGTGGGTTACTGATTATGTCCTCCACTTCGGTTGCGTAGCGAGTGTCTAGTTGAGCCACAACGTAATGGAATTTTGTTTCATCGCTAGTAATCCCAGATATTATGAATTGAGATTCTGCTTGTGAAAACCAGAGACTTGGTCTATCTGCCCAAAATGGAGGTAACTTCACAGCAACTCGATTTACAGCAGTTACATTTGTCTGAGAGATTGTATTATGTTCTCTTGCGATTTTCTGACTCAATTCAACATTTGCAGCTCTTAATTCTTCCAACTGTCTTTCGATTTCTTCTAATGACATCGTGAAAACAAACTTGGTAGAAGTAAAGTTCAATTTTTAAAAAAAAAACAATATTTCAGTTAAATTATAGTTGAAAGTAGACTGTAGAAAATGTTCTTTTAGTAGGGGTCACCAATTATAGCTGTTTAAGGTCTTCAGTTCCTTAATTAATTAAGTTAAAAGAAGAAAAGCTATACTGAAAAATAAATGTTGTATTTTTACATCAATCCCAATTCCAATATTTTAAATAAAAACAATAACATTAAAAATAATGAAACATATGATTTGTTTTAAATTAAAACCACATGATAAACATTGGTGGATAGTCAGTTGCCACTACAGGTATAACGATCAGCGAAGGAAGGCTCTCGATAGTCTTAATAGCAACAGGATCGGTCAGGGTGTTGAGGCTGAACGAGCTTGTGAAATGTGAAGTCTAGTTTCCTTTCTTAAGAATTAAATCTTTTGACTGTTACCAGTGACAGTATATCAGTGGAGAGGAACACTTGATGAATCTATAACCAATTATTGTATAGCGCACTTGGAGGGATCGGGCCACCTGAGTAGTGAATACTTTCTGTTTTTAAATTTTTCACTCTGAACGCTCAACTCCCGAACTCCAAATTTGAAGGCATAACAATCAATGGAACATGCACGAATTACTATAATAACGGTTCTTGACTGCCTCACACTCAGGGAGAGGAGCCGATACTCTTCATCGTGCTTTGTAAATACTTCTTAGATTAGAAGTAAATCATTAAAAATCTTTCTATGGGTCTTTCAATCTTCTTGTTTAGGTCCACTATTCTTCAATATATTCGTCAATGACCTACCGTAGAGTTTAGCTGGAGAAAATAGAACCAATTTGATTGAATTTGAGTTGATTGAAAATCTTCAGACTGTGACAGAACAAATTCAACATTGGTGTATGCTAATAAATTAATCTTGAATATGAGTAAAACACAAAAATTAGACATAAATTTTTCAAATAGGTCTTTTCTCAATAACAATAAAAGTTCTATGAAATTTTTAAGAATTATGATAGATTCACAAATGAATAGGAAAGACCACTCTTCATATATCAGTGGAAAAATCAGCAGAGGATTATATGTTTTAAGAAATGTAAGAAAAGGAAATGTAAATTTAGAAGTAATTTTAAATGCCTACCATGCCTATGTTCAGAGTTATATTGGCTATGGAACTTTAATCTGGGGCAACGGACCAAATTACAAATTTATTTTTAAAATTCAAAAAAAGCAATCAGAATAATTTGTGGTGTTAAACCAAAAACCCATTGCAGACCATTATTTAAATGATTAGGCATACTATAACATTGGCATCAATCTACATTTTACAAAGTTTACTTTACAGTAAAAGAAATCACTCTAAATTGTTACTAAATTCAGATATTCACCTACATCGAACAAGAAATCAAAATAAATTTCAAGTTACATGTTTCAAATACTCGAAAAGCAAAAGGAATTTCAGTGAAATGGGAATCAAAATTTGTAATAAATTACCAACTGATTGGAAAAATGAAAGTGAAAATAGCTTTAAAAGGAAAATCAAGAATATTCTACTAAATAAGTGCACTTACGAAATTGATGAGTGTTTCAAGAACGATTATTGGACCCAGAAGAAATTGAAGTAAATAAATGTACTATAATGTATCTAAATTCATTGTTCTATTAACTACTGTCATGTATTATTTTCAATGCCCAACGACAATAAAGTTATTTATTTATTTACATAGAGCCACTTACAAAGTTTCACAAAAATACATTTATAAATAAGATAAATTGCATTTTATTTATTCTCCATAAGAAAAACATTAGGGCTGAGCATGCAGATTTTCTGACACAAGGAAGATAAGAAATATGTTTTTTTTGTGATAATCAATATAACTCAACCAGGTGAAGCTACAGTTATATTAATATAATACCAAGTTATTAAGCATACCAAGTTTTATTAATTTAGGTTCATAACTAAGAGAGACATCAAACCTTACTTATTCTCCATTTGAATAATACCCCGTTGCAACAATCCTGTGTACTCAGCGAATTTCTAATGCATATAGCCTTAGAAATATGTGTGTTTCTCATTACCACAGAAAGCCACCTACCAAGTTTCATAAAAATAGGTTTATAAATAAGTGACACATAGCATTTGATTTATTCTCCATCAGAATAACATTAGAACTGAGTAAGCATATTTGTAGCAACAAGAAAGATAAGAAATGTGTTTTTAAGCAATCATCAATATAACTCAACCAGGTACATACCAAATTTTAATAATTTATGTTCATAATTAAGGGTGATATACAACTTTACTTATTCTCCATAAAAATTACATCATGGCTGAGTATGCAGGTTTGCTGCTACGGGGATAATCAACAACAAAACAATTTTTTGTGCAAATATCAACATACCAGTACTAGGTGGTTTTTACCAATTTTAAACCCTCTTTCCATAGCCCGATCGATCTGGTTTTCGAACTTAAGTCATAAATGTTACTCTCCACATTTGTGTCAAATATAATCAAAATCTGGCATTTATTTCAAAAGTTATTGAGGTAATGGACTCATATATATAAATCTAAACAAATAATATTTTTGCCAAATGGGGACCTCAAAACAAAAAGGGATCATGGTCTCGGCCTTAAGTCTTACCATGCCACATACAGTAATAGCTTTTTCCCTATAGGGGAAATTCGCTAAAAAAAGGATAGAAATGAACTGGGAAGTAAAAAAGACCAAACTTTAAAAATGTCTTCTCTAGTAATAAAATACCCCCGTCTCAGCGTGAAAACTGATTTTATTCCTGCTGTTGCCATTTCAGTCGCCTTGTTAATGATTATATTACAGTTACTGGTAACCACCAATCATTCACACTAAAATGAAATATTATGTTATGAATATTATTGTTGTAAAATGTAAACAAAAATGATCAGTAATATTGCAAATATAATCCTTCCTCATTATATTTGGTAAATATGTCATTGACTATTTTGTATAGCCATGTGTTTATTAGGTACAGTTTAAGTGCTTAAAGAAACATCAAAAAGCATAAGTGGTCTTCAATTTTGGCAAATCAGTTGCAGAGTAACCCCTAATTTCACCCCTAGTTTCCAGTAGACCTGACCCCTTGGGCACCCTCAAATTTGTACCATAGTGCATGAATGTACCTCGCCTATTTTGGGAGTTGAAATAATAATAATGCCGGTTGGGAAACAAAATTACTATTTATTCAAACTTACAACTTTACAACAACTGATTTTAAACAATTTGAACGTCGTTAACAATAGGTATATCCGCGGTTAAAATACAATAATTAAGATTACATTAAATTTAGAAAGAAAACACCAATTAATAATTGATGAACGAAGTGAATCACTGTATTGATGAAGATGTTTCAGTGGCCGTGTGTGGGTGTGTGTGTGTGTGTGTGTGGGTGTGTTATCGAAATACTAAATATCTATAAAACATTTCTTAATGAAATTTTGAAGGAGTCATTTGGGATACCAAAGGGATGTTTTAACACAGCATTTGTATTTTATTTTGGATTATTAATAATTATTAAAACTAATTTTAATGTTTGATATTCAGTAGTTGAATTGGTTTTCGTAGTAAGCTATAGACTATGGTTGTCTTTAAAATGTCAGCTGGGATTTATCTGCGTTTCACTTGAGGGATTTTTATCCCATATATGGGATATTTTGACTGCTTGTGGGATAAAATGGGATTGTGGGATAAAGTGGGATTTTTTGTTAATCGGCAGTACGTTCGCTAGTTTGCTTACAACTTACGACCAGAGCACCTTAGCAGTAGCACTTCTAGTGGATTTTCTCGCCGTACTAGCAGTTGCGGGGTTTCCCATTTTTTAACCTCGCTGTCCGACCCTATTATGATTTTATAAACATCACATAAGGAACACTCAATCACGTCAATTTCGCTGGCTGAGCCATTTTGGAATTAACAAGCAAATATTTGCCATTATTTAGTACCTATTTCGTACTCTTTAGTACTACCATTAAATATATTGGTACCTCTTACCTAAATAAATTATTTAATTTAGTTAGTTCACCGTATCATTTAGCCTATGTCGCATTGCTCAAAATCCTTTGAGGTACTAAAATGTAAAATACCTATAGGTAATTAGTAGATATAAATAATCTCTATCCAACGGTATAAATATTGTACTAATACATTATTCAATAATAATATAATATTTAACATTAATTGTGTTGCATTGTTTAACAAATCGGTGGGAAAGTGTGCGATATGACGAGGGATATTATAAGGGAGAGTGTGGGATAAAGCGAGATGTTTTGTATCAGCGCGTGGGATATTTTTACTGCTGAGTGGAAACACTGAATCTTTGTTTACAAATCACAGAAAATGTAAACACGTTTTCAACAGAACTATGAAGTTAGGTTATGTTTTGTTCCATCAATTTTGTTACTTTGAAATAGTTTAAAATGTGAGTGTTATGTAAATTAATAGTGTTTTGTCGTGTTTGAAACAATACTTAGCCTATATATATTTAGATTTATTATTGGTTTATATTTTACTGGAAAACTTCGATGTAAAAGCTAAGTGTTTGGACTAGTAATGATAAATTAATACACTAAGTTTTGGAATTTTTGAATTACTGGGACAGTATAACTCCGTAACACGGCTGACTGTGATTGATAATCAAGACTGTTGTAGACCTATAGTGGTTTCTTTTCATTGTGAATAAATTACTCGATGGTAGACTTACTAAACGATCATACGTGCAAACTATCTTTATTACATGTAATGTACCAAATAAACCCCACTGTCACCTAATGACATGGAATTACAGTTTTGTAATCTACCGGTCAGTAAAATAGTCTGGTTACAGTTCATATTTGTTGGCATTTTCTGTAAATAATATTGATTTTCATAAACAATCAAGATGTCCAAAACTCCGTAATCCAAACCGTCTACATTGTTCAACTAATTACGTTGTAGACAGATTGCCCTCCTGAAAAATTGTCATTAATGTAGATGTTGGTGTTTGCTTTTAAACCTCTTGTACTGCGATTTCAGTAGCTTGTGTGATTAAATTCAAACTACATATTAATTATGTAAACATTTTTAAATTTAAGGACTGAAGTTTATAATATACTGTTTTATAAATAAATCATTCAATACCTTTTTAGCGAATTTCCCCTATAGGGAAGAAGCTATTACCGTAGGTCTCATAGTAAGACTTAAGCCCGAGACCATGATAACTTTTCATTTTGAGGTCCCCAGATGCCAAAAACACCATTCGTTCAAATTTTTATATATGTATATATATATATATATATATATATTTATTTATTTATATATATATATATTTATATATATATATATATGTGTCCGTAAGCACGATAACTCTCGTAAAAAAGATCCGATCTTAATGAAATTTGGTACAAACGTGTAAAGTACCATTTATTTGAACGAGTTCGAAAACCAGACGAATCGCACCATCCAAAGGGGGGTTTTGGGGGGGTTTTGTACCCCAAAAATGGGTTTTTTGGGGTTTCCACATGTAATTTTCATTTAAATCAAATTTTAATTTTGACCATTGAATTCTGCATAAAAAAACAAACAATTTGGTATCTTGATCATTGCTCTACGTCAATTGGTTACTGAGATATTGAAAGTGCTAAACACAGTACGTTGTCTAATGTTATTCTTATGGAGAAAAAGAAAAATTGTATATCTCGCTTATTTATGAACATAAACTGACAAAATATGGTATATGGCTTCATCTGGTTGTGGTTTATTGTTGTTTGCACAAAAAAAATTTTCGCCCATGGTTCCCGTAGCAGCAAACCTAGGTACTCGGTCCCCATGTTATTCTTATGGAAAATAATTAAAATGTTATATATCGCTTATTTATGAATGTATATGGATGAAACTTGGTATAGGTGACTTCACTTAGCTGAGTTCTATTGATATTTGCATAAAAACCCATTATTTTGTGTTCCTTGTTGCAGCAAACCTGCGTACTCATACCCAATGTTATTCTTATGGAGAATAATTAATATTTTAAATATCGCTTGTTTTTGAATATATTTCTTATGAATCTTGTTAAGTGGCTTAATGTGTTATGTTATAATTAATTGGAAATTCGCTGAGTATGCAGGTTTGCTGCGACGGGGGTATTTTTACATTCAATGGGTTTAAAACAAGTATATTTCTGTATGTTTAACCCCCTGAATTTGGAACTGGAAATTTATAGGTCTAATAATAATAATAATTGCAACTTTTCCCTCAGGTGATATATTTAAAACTCCTCGAAAACTATCCGGTGCCAAAAATATATTAAAGTCATTGGCCAAGTCATAAAAAGCGTGATCAGGCCTAATGGCCACAGCTAGGACCTGTCACCAAATAAACGCAATCACTTTAATCTAATTTGCTAGGTACACACAGTGGTTTTAAGAGGTTAATTGCTCCACCTCACCCTCCAGGGTTAGATGGAAACGTATTCCGCATATTCTCTATCATTGTTGCTTGATTAGGAAACCCCAGCATAGCTGCTATAGGCACGTCTTCCACAAGCGGGAATTTTGCGCAGGTTACCGGAAGGTTAGGATGTAGCAGGTAAGGAAAGAGTGGGATGGGACAGGCAGCCAAATTGGCCTTTCAGAGTACCAACTCCCGTGCTCCTGTGTCAGCTATGATAAGGCTCAAACAGGCGTACCCGCTCTGCCCTCCAACTGGCCAACTCAACGGATGGGGTATCCATGTACAGCAGCCAGGGACCATACATTCTCAGGTTGGGGTCCAAACCCTGAGTTTCCTCCCCCAGCCGCTGCAAGTGGAGGGACCAAGGTGAAAGGGAAGTTTGTCATAATGGACAGCCAAAAAACTTACCATATGTAATGACAACTTCATTTGCTGTACCCAATGTCAGCCTCAAAACTGGTAAAGACAAGTTTTAAGGTTTCCCTGGGACAAATATTCTCTATTGGTCAATGCTAACACACCAAGTTTTAATAAAATTAATCAGTATATAAGCGATATATGTTTTTTATTTCTTATAAGAATAACATCTGACAATGTACTTAGTTTACTGCTGAATGGAAATTGAAATATTCTCCGCAACCATTAGCCGAATCACCTACTAACAATATACTAATTTAACCGTGTGTGGATTGGAGTACTAATTTTTTAGCTTTTTGAGCTTGTTATGGCAATGAGTTAAAACTGTTGAAACCTGTTAAAAATATTTAAAGTTTATGGTATTAAGAAAGGTAAAAAAACTGAATTTTGGGACCTCTTAAGCCCTGTAATTTTTGAACCCGAATTTTTCTAAAAAATATCAGGTGGTACATTTTATTAGAAACCTAATACAAACCACCAAATAAAAATCCAAATATTTCGAAAGCGGCTCCTCAAAACTGCTCCAGACCTATATACTACGTTGTTGGGTACCAAAATATTGTGGATACATCTTTGTTTTTACCTCAGGGCTCTGCCTTTTCTATCACTCCCAGACGTTTAATTTTAATGTATGATTATTTGTTGGATTTCTGTTTTTAAAGCAGCATTTCCTGAAAGATGTCTTTACGTTTGATACGCCGCCCTCCTCAACCATAGACCTCCACCACACCGGCATATTTTCTATGTTATTATTTACTCCTTTTTTAGCAATTTTAGAAAGTTGTCAATGGTACCAAAAATATTTGTTACTTTTGTTTAACCCCAGCCTTAGAGCTCCGCCTCACTGGCTTTAAAAGTTGCCATGTTAAATTTATGGAGGAAAGATGACCCTTGGGTCAGCGTTCGGGAGTTCAGGTTGAGTACTACTAGCTGGTAGGACAAACGTTCTTCTGTCCTAATGTCATTGAATTTGTTCTATGTCAAAGATTCTCGTTCTTTTCCAAGATGAGCTCGTTCGGTTCACTCAGTCACCTCCAGGATGAGCTCGTTAGGTACGCCCACTCGCCTATTTTTATATAGAGCTTGCTTCGGTATTGAAAAAGAGTTGCAATTCAAGCAGATTTGTTATTTCTATAATAAACATATGTTTATTTACTTTTCAAGTATGTTTAGATATCATCCTTACAACAGCTGTTTGATGTAACTAAATAACTAACATACAAACCCGAATTTGTTTTATGTATTTAGATAATGAAAATCACTTAACAATATCTCGCCACGACGATGATAATATACACTAGGCAGCAATACGGATTTTGGCAATTTTAAATTTAAGTAATTGCACAACGCCATCTGTAGAGCCTGATAAAATCATAGGCTATATTATACAAATAAAACAGGAAAAGTGGCTGGGCTGGTAAGGGCCCGCACTTGCATATAGGGAGTAGGCCTATACAGATCCTAAATTCAGCCCTGGCCGTCTGTATGCAGAACTTCAAACATGCTAAAATCAAGAATCATTGTCCCTCTCTCGTGTACATTATATGAGCCTAAGAGTAAGAATATGTTACAGTCAATCAATACAAATACTGAATTATTTTTACTCAATCCTATCCTACACTATAATATGAGTAAGGTTTGCACGCTCGCTTGCTTGGTTGATTGCTTGAAACTCTGATCTCAAAAACGGCTCCAACGATCTTCTTGAAAAATAACTAATGTTTCCTTCCAACTACTTGTATTATAAATACTGATATCTGGGGTAACAATAAGTTCTAGACATGTCCCACCCCCAGGAAAAATCAAATAATGTGAAAAGCCAATGTGGAAAATTTAAAAAATCACATTAGGCTTAAGGAGATTAAAATAAAAGCAAAATAGTCATATCAGCTGTTTAAAATCAATCAGTGAACTCTCAAAGTTATACTCATATAGTTTAAGTACTACCCGGGGCTGAGCTTTGCTAGGCGATGGTTAATCAGTTTGTTTATGACTTGGAGTAGTTTTCACCATGCTCCCTACTAACGAGCATGTTTGAGGTCACGACAGTTGTTATACACAACAGTTGTAGCTCAAAGTACCTTTGATTCATTCTGGATATGACCACTCTATAAGTAATCTTCATTCAAAGGTTTTATTCTCTTATTTTAGGAAACCACATGGTAATATCCTATACCACTGACTATAAATACTGTAGTATAGTCAATGCGTACTCGATGGTATAATCTAATTTGAGTAAGGTTTGTTGTTTGGTTGGTTGCTTGCTTGCAACTATGATCTCAAAAACGGCTCCAAAGATTTGCTTAAAATGTTGGAAATGACTA
Organism: Allygus modestus; assembly: GCA_963675035.1. Classification (NCBI taxonomy): domain Eukaryota; kingdom Metazoa; phylum Arthropoda; class Insecta; order Hemiptera; family Cicadellidae; genus Allygus; species Allygus modestus. Next base: position 333,584,806 of record OY776111.1, read on the forward strand.
ATTTCTGGAGTAAAAATAAGTTCTAGACAGGTCTCATCCCCAGGGAAATCAAATGTTATAATCAAACAGTGAGCTATCAAAGCTCAAACATCTTTATGATGTTTTCTGAGATTAGTGACTAAAACCATTGAATGAAGATTGCATATAGAATGGTCTACCTGAAGGCACAATGGGTTATAATAAAACCTGGAGTGACTGTAAACCTGAATCTGTTAGTTTGAGTGACCAATCCAAGATTGTTGTTCTTCCAGTTCTGTATTTATATACATTTTAACAAAATCATAGAAGTACAATAATAGCGCAGCCCCCCAGTTACATGAAGGCGCCATTAACTACTTCGGTAGTTCTTTTTCTGAATGGCTGATTGTCCCATGAATGGCGTATGTCTTTGTATGAGGAAACCCAGCCCGTATTTGACTGAGTGGACGAGTATTCTCTATATCCGCTTGACTGACCTATCCGTTTTTAGACCTCATTTTTTCTCAACGTCATTATTTATGTGTATTTGAAACATATTGTCAATCTACAATAACAAAGGAATTATTGGATGTTAATGGGTTGTGACTAAGGTGTCACGGTATATAGTGAGTATAACATTTTGTTTGTAACGGTATTTACTTGAGGGCATCCATTTGTGCGATAATAGAAAATACTCCTTATGTTATATGTCATTATGAACATTTACCAACATCTGTTAATACTATGAAAAACATACTACAGAAGCAAGAACAGCTGTTTCAAGGTAACATCTAGAAGGGAATCACTATATAAACTAATAGGACCAAATATGAGATGGATAATGACCAAATAAGATATTTGCTCGAGTCGAGCAACTAGATTCACTCGTAAATCTAAAAATAATATCAAGCCTTTTTGTTTTTAAACTATCTTTTAAAGTTACAATAACATAGGCATTGGCATAGCCCTTTATTGGACCAAAGTTCAAATTAATACGGTAATATAAAATACCCCTTAGCAGTAAATCTGCGTACTCAGCAGATTTCCAATGCATATATATGTATATTAATTCCACATAAAGCCCCAAGTTTCATCAATAGACATTCATAAATAAACGATTTATGACATTTGAATTATTCTCCAAAAGAATAACATGGCGGCTGAGTATGCAGATTTGCTGAAACAAGGAGCACAAATAATGGTTTTTTATACACATGTCAATATAACTCAACTAGGTAAAGCCTTATACCAAGTTTTATTAATTTATGTTCAAAGTTAACGGAGATAACATTTTACATATTCTCCGTAAGAATAACATGGGGCTGAGTACGCAGGTTTGCTGCTATGGGAACCATTGGCAAAAGATAGTTTTTTGTGCAAATATCAATAGGCCTCAACCAGATGAAGCCATATACCGGTACTAAGTTTCGTCAGTATACGTTCATAAATAAGTGAGATATAATTTTGATCTTTTCCTCCATAAAAATAACATTAGAAAACGTACTGTGTTTAACACTTTCAATATCTCGGTAACCAATTGACTTAGAGGAATGATCAAAATACAAAATTGAGCGTTTTTTGAAGCTGATTCCAATGGGGGAACTAAAATTTTACTTTAAAAAAATCATATGTAACAAATTAAAAAAAAAAATCATTTTTGGGGTACAAAACCCCCCTAAAATACCCCTTCGGATGGAGCGATCTGGCTGGTTTTCGAACTTAAAGTCATAAATGTTGCTATACACGTTTATACTAAATTTCATCAAAATCGGATCATTTTTACGAGAGTTATCTTGCTCACGGACACATATATAAATATATATATATACAGTTTGAACAAATGGTGTTTTTGGGGTCTGGGGACCTCAAAACGAAAATTTATCATGGTCCCGGGCCTAGGTCTTACCATGCCGACTACGGTAATAGCTCCTTCTCTATAGGGGAAATTCACTAAAATATCCTGACTGTTTGAATCATGTGGACCTCGTTGTTCTCTATAATATTCTGTATCGTTTTGTACCCCTCCCTCGTAAAGAAATGTCAAAACATTATAATATTTATAATTATAAGTAAAAGAGTCTGGGTACGAGTAACTATCCTTGAAGTAATCGGCTTAAAGAACGTGATTTTATCATTTCCAATGTTTAAGCGTTCAAAAAAACTTACTGTACTATAAAAACGCGGGGCCTGGGGGGCACAGCCCCGCAGTGAGACCAAAGTACAAATAACTAAATCAATAGTTCTTGGTCGGACTAATTTATCTGACCTGTATGACTGACGGATTCTGGACGTCATTGTCCTCCAAATGATTTATATGTTTGTATTTTAACATCTATACTTATTTAATAGGCGAGCAGGTTTTTTGTGACAATCACTCCTCCTAAACTACTGAACCGATTTTAATGTTTTTGGTGTCATTGGAAAGAGCTTAATGTGAATTTTAAACCTAATTATTCTTCAAGTTCCGTATTTATAAAATTTTGAAAAACAAAATAAATTTACAATAACAATGGGGGGTCTAGGGGGCGTAGCCCCCCAGTAATACAAAAGTTCAAATAACTATTTCAAGATCACCTGGACTGACAGACTTCATTGTCCTCTCTAAATATTGCATCTATTTTTGGGGCGTATTTAATGTAGTGCTAAAACGGATAAGAGAAAGGTGTTACCATTCCAGTATTCAGTAGCCTTTTAATTTATGCCCGAAACCTCTCCACCTCATCCTCACCACGTCTCTCATCCTCCCTCCCCTCACAAACAGGTTTAATTTGTTTAATGTGGAGTTAAAACCGATAAGAAAATTGTGTTATCATTCCAGTAGTCAGTAAAATGTTTTATTTATGAATCATATGTTCTTGCTGTTGTCCTACATATTTATTTGAATAACGCAGTTGCTTATTAATGGAAATGAAAATTATAAACAAATACAAAAAGCAAAATGCATGTGTCCGTAAGGATAACTTTGAAAGCCAAAAGGGCATCATAGCCCTACACGCCAAAATACAAAACTATTTAAATTCGACACATCTCCTAATAGTACTAAATAAGTGTGCTAATTTTTATAATTCTACGATGCCGCACATCCGAGAAATCGGTACCACAAAAATGTCCTTAGCCGATTAATATATAGATCTATATGAGACAGGTACGACATAACAAACTGTGACAAACATCAAGAGAATCGCTTTACTCAGTTTTCCAAAACAGCGGGAAATGTACATTACCTACCAATGATAGGTATTATGTAAATACCAATCATATTTTAACAAAACATTTGAAGAATCAAAATCCACACAAACTTTCATTTGCGAATTCGCTGTAATTTCCATGAGTAAATAAAAACACAAACATTTATTTTTTTCTAGCAGATGCCTCAACTATGGTGACCAGTAAACAAAAAGCAAACTGGCACTTTAGGGCACATGTGGTTGGTTGCTATAAAGCAATGTTTGGTCAAAGCTGCCCCGTCATTGGCCAGGCAAGGCGCTACTGCTCTATGGGTTTCCACCAGCCCTAACAGGGGTCACTAGAGTCAATCCTAAAGCTACTTTAATTCGACTATAGTATAACTAGCGTTACCCATGCGGCTTCCACGCCCACTATATAGCGTTAGTAAGATATATGTTAGCCGACTAAGAGTCGCGTCAAGGCAGCAATTTTAAAGACGCCCTACGTATTTCTGGTGATCGTTTGCTGCCTTTGGACATAGACCTTACAGCAGTAGCTCGTGTGCGAGCTTCAGCTTCCTCAATAGTTTCTGTAGATCACTGCTCTACCATAGTGTCATTTCAATCAAATTGAGCCTGCCGCTGAGCTTGCTCTTCACGTTGAAGTTGCTGTTCTTCTGGCGTTTCTTTTGCTCTGTGTGATGCCTACCGTAAAGCTTTCCATTTGTGTTTTAAGTTGTTTCTTGACTTCTAACCACTAATAAATCGGTTAATCGGGTCACTAATAAAACTTTATTTACGTTTTCCCGGCATTATTGTGATACAGGTACCTTCGTTGTTAAAGGAGCAAAAAAAATTTAAACCAAAATATAAACAAATAAATGAACTCAAAATATAAAATGTAGAATATCTGTTTTATTTATAATCTGATCCAGTAAAAGTTAATTCTCATAAGATTAACATGGGAAGTTTAGTAGCCATTGGGGCTAAACCGTAAAGGAATTTTAAAACGTGAATAGGCCTATATGTTACTTTAGGATATTAGCAATCTTCCTAACAAATCAGCTCAATCGACTTAGTAGTTAGAGCGTGATTGAGCCACAAAATCTCTTAAATTTGTTACATATTTTAGTAGACACGTTAACGTATGCTTGCGGACCTTTGCAAAGCTCCTTAGTTTTATAACATATCAATTCAAATTTTCTCTAAGTATTTTTAAATACAAGTAATCTGTTTAAATCTTTAGTATTTGTACTCGTACATTCACACATTTTTAATCTTTCTCTGTCAGAATACAATATAAAGAAATTATAATTATTTAGATATGTTGCATATGGTCTAGATATTTGTTGACCTATTGTAAAAGTGTTTGGCTAAACAAGGTGTAAGTTAACAAAAGCTAAACTTGTCTATTTAAATATATAATTAAAAATTCAGTCTTCGTTCATCCTCTTACGGGAAGAATGAGCGTACACCTAGTTTAGCAGGGAGAGGCAGCGCGACGCGTGTTAATTACATCATGCCTTCTTAGGGACTGGGGGCGAGGCTCGCGTCTTCTTCCCCAACGCTGAAGCTGCCCATCCAATCAGAAAACAGTTTAGTACGTGACGTCACGGGAACACTCCGTTGTTCAGTGCTGCCCCCGACGATCATTCACGCCATTACTCAAACTAAGAGGCACAGGAATCGTGCACTTAGGCCGGCGTTGAGAGATGAAATGCTGACGCCATGCACATTCCTGCTGATATCAACGCCCGGCCGGGCCCGTGGGAGCATCTAAGCTGAGATTAGCACGGAGCAAATATCCTAGCGTCTGGTGGTTGATTTAATATTTTGTACCAGCCAACTCTTCAAAATGAAACAATGTTAAGAGCACCGTTCCTCTTTCTAATTACAGATTTTAGTGACGGTAGACATTTAATTATTAGGAACGGTAAACTGTAATTATTTAATTACAGTGTCGAATTAATAGCTTTCAACAGTCTAGGGATTTTGGGCCGTCCCACCCCCCTCACCCTTAGACCATGCTGTCCCCAGCATGAGGTAGCAGCAGATTGCCAAGTCCAACTTCTCTCAATGTTAGGAGAGTACACATCCGTCTCTCGTATCAGGAAGTCTGTGATCAGGAAACTTCTAACTCCGGACAGCTAACCTCAACTGCCTCCGCAAATAAAACAAAATTATTTAACTTCAACGTTATTTTTTTTACGAAGAAAAAAACTCGAATTGTCGCCGGTCCGCATTAGCCTCTCCCTTCACAAAGTATATCTCGAAAATATCACAATCAAAACATCTCAAAAGTCAAAGTTGAACAAACAAAATAACACCTCAAAAAAAACTAAAATATCTCATTTCACAAGGATAAAAGTCACCTGAACTTAAACACAAAAACACAATACACATTCCCATCTCAACAGACCATTACAACATTGTTAGAAGATTCGTCACTGAATTTAATTATGTGTATTTAGAACCAATTGGTTATTTTTTTTATTTTCTGAACAGGGTATGAATTATTATATTTTAAAAATTCGCGAGAGGGTACTGTAATTGAGTTCAGCACTTTTATGGCAATTTTAGAACGCTACTTACCCGCTATGGTGAAGGCGTACGGGTTTTCACTTGGGGCCGGTCTTACCCTCGGTCACCCCTTCGGTAGTAACGGATCTTCCGACGTAAGGTCAAATACTAGCAAAATAAAATTTACTACTATCCTAACACACCCTTTCCCAAGCTACAGTGCCTACACTAATTAACTCGTTAACACATGTCAAAATAGCCAAGTAACAAATTGACAGCAAAAATCAACAAACAAAATTTTTACCAATCCAATGGTTGTTCATAAATTCCGGTGGAACTCCACCCACTATCGGCCGAAGCCTCAAAACCACTTGAAAATTACCAATAATAAATAAAATATACAATCGAATGATCAATACGGTTCAAGGAATTATTTATTAATCTTTAATACAAACTCACGTTCAGTAGGCCTGGTAGCTACACAACACTGTCTTGCTGACGGGGTCCGGAAAATCCCTCAGCAAGGCACTTTCTGCAGTACTTTCGACTGACTATACATTAACCATAAGTAAATTTCTTTTTTTTTCATTAAATTTTGAAAACTCATTCAGGCTGGCTCCCAGGTGTCTACAGTCCAGTCAGGGAGTTGAAGGGAAGGGGGTTATTAGGAGGTAGGAAGTGCGCACATTACCTTCCTGTGGACACCAGTTGGGCCAGTGAATCCTTTACCCTTCTTGGGATACGTTATTGGCGTTAGTTGGATTGTACCAAAGAATAATAATTCAAAAAAGTTACCATTACCAGCCTACATCTATTACACAAATTACTAGAAACACACAACAACACATACCGGTACACAAAGATCATTAATGCTAACATAATAACACAATAATCGGAGACGGATCCCCAGTCCTTTCGCCATCGCATCCTCGCGGAGACAAGTCCAGAAGTACTCGCTCCTTCGCAGCGTAGTACGCGACTTCTTGATCGCGGTCGAAAGTCTATGTTTCTTAAATACTTTTCACTTACTGAAAGTGTCCCGATCGGTAAGTCACTCCTCGTCACATTTTACCACACGGTCAGCCTAACATTAGCAGCGCTCGTGGAACTGTCGTGCTCTGCTTCCAGTGCACGATCTGCTACCAAGTCGACAGTAGGGTAGCATCTCTCCGAGGTTCTGAAGTGGCAACTCTGTCTGCGCAGCCTGCAGGCGCTGTACACGGCCTCCCAGGGTGACACGGAGCAGGTCGGCAACTCGAACTCTCCATCTCAAACCTACAAAGACAACTGTGATTATCACAATAACAGAATGGCCGCCCCACATGTCCTACTCAACCATGTGGGTGCCAGCATAATGGACTCTAAGGTGCTGGAAAGTACTCTCCAAAGAATACCCCTTTACACTTAGGTGCCAAGCTGATCATCTAGTCCCTGCAGGACCTTCAAGGTGGCATTCACATCGATATTCATCAACTTGGTCTCTTCGTCAGAGAGCATCGACTTCAATTCAAGAACAAAACTTTACTCATCTGACCGACATGAGTGTTGCTGCCGTGTATACGGGCGAGCAACTTAAACTCATCACTAACAACGTCGCATGTTATTACGCCTCGGAGATCACTCCAACTCCACTCAACTGCATGGTGGTCAGGTTGATCTTTCCGCCATCCTCATAACAGTTCAGAGTTACCTTACAGTTCTCTGAAGCACTATGCACCCATCAATCTCAGGAAAAAACATCTTTCCACAGTCGCTGGAATACAAGGAGCTGCCGATAAATCGGGCAGGAATCCGATCCGTCAGTAATCGAATCACACCGATCACTTCAGTCTCTTCAACAGAGAGCATATCTTTATACATGTGTTATTGTTGATATCTAATCATTATCCTTTTTATTCAATTGGGTTTAAATACTAAAACTCTAAATACAACTTTTATATAATTATAATACAAAAATTGGTCTGGGATATAGAGGATGTCCGTGGGATGCCCCCATGATATCCACGTTATCCCGGGATATCGTGGACATCCCTGGGACGTCCACAAATGTCCCGGGATATAGCAGGATATCCTTGTGATGTCCTGTTTATCCTGGAATGGCAATGGGATGTGTGGGACACAAATAGGATATCCTGGGGACGTCGTGTGCTGTGTGGGTTATGACGACACGTGTTTTAAGAATACATAAAGGCGACTTGGTTCTTATGGCGACACGCGTCCTCTACATTATAAATGATGACAGGAAAGGAATTTCCTTAATGTTACTTGTGGCCCCATCTGACAGCCCACATAGCACAAGATTGTCCCCAGGACATCCCAAGGACATCACAGTGGGATATGCAGGATATCCCAGGATCATCCCTATCTCATCCCATGATATCCTCAAGATACCCTCAAGATGTCCCCAGGACACAAAAATGTCCTTTCCCCACGACATCCTGGGGACATCCTTCAGGATGACCATGGGATGTCCCTTGGACCTAATCAGGACATGATAATGAAAGCCATAGGACATCCCCAGGATGTCCCACAGGATTATCTGGGGATATCCCTTGGACCACAAAAGGATATTGTATTTTGAAGCCCTAGGACATCCCCAGGATGTACCACAGGATGTACTGGGGACATCCCTCGGTCCACAAAGGGATATTGTACTCTGAAGCCCTAGGACATCCCCAGGATGTCCCACAGGATTTACTGGAGACATGCCTTTGACATGTATTGAAAAGTGTCCCATTATTCTATCAGTATGAATCCCATAACCCCACAGATATCCCTGCATCCCCATGATAATTCTGTGGTCATCCTTAGGAGGCCATAAGGCTCCTAGTAATAGGTAGTGTGTACCCTGAAGCCATATCGCCTCCTAAGGATGACTGCAGAATTATCATGGGGTAGGCAGGGATATCTGTGGGGTTAGGGGATTAAAACTGATAGAATAATGGGGCACCTTTCAATATGGTCACACAATCTGATAAGAAGACACTTCTAAAATAAATTACAGGACAACTTTAAATTATTCTTTTATAAAAATAATACTATAATTGTCCATGCCCAGCTTGCACATAGAAACAAAAGTTTTAACTTCATATTGGTGTTATTTTTTTAAACAGGTTGACTAGTGTATAAACGTTAAATACCTGTACTCTTCCTTGTGATCCTAGGATATCTTTTTAATGGATGACACGTTTTGTCAAAAGAAATTTTGTCATCTTTAGACCCATACAAAACTTTAAATTGTCACATCACAGTTCAAAAGCAAAAATACTTTAAAATCATGTTTTACAACTTTATATTGGTTACCATTGTCATATTTTATGCTAATTTGTATCATTACTATCACATAATTTATTTGTAAAAGTGTCACTAATGTCCTGATTATATGTACTTAATTGGATTGACACTGAAAATATATACACAACTTACAACTTTTTATTAAAATTTACTCAAATCTTTAAAAAAAATATTTGTATTAACAAGTTTATAATAAAATGAATGTGTAGGCCTAAACATTTCTCGGAACAAAAGTTGAATTAATAAATACAGATTAAAAAATTTAAGGATGGATTCCAATTTATAATTGTTCGGTGATGTGATACAAACAATTAAGGATTTTATTTTAAATAATACAGTAATGAATTCAAACAAAATGGCAGTATAATTGCAGTAAAAATAAGTACATAAAAAAAATGTAAGTCATATAAACAAGGGTGTATAAACACACAGTAAGTAGTGGTAGTTGATTAAATTCCTTCTCTGTTTTCATCTTCATCATGGCCTCGCTTCCTGTAAATAAAAAAAATTAAGCTAATACTGCATATAGCCTTGGGTAATATTTTATTCAAAAATACCCCCGTCACAGCAAACATGCGTACTAAGCGAATTTCCAATGCATATAAATGTGTCTCACTACTACATAAAGCCACTTACCAAGTTTCACAAAAATAAATTCATAAATAAGTGATATATAACATTTTATTTATTCTCCATAAGAATAGCATTAAGGCTGAGCAAGCAGATTTGCTGAAACAAGGAAGGTAAGAAATGTGCTTTTTTGCGATAATCAATATAACTCAAACAGGTGAAGCTAATTACCAAGTTTTATTAATTTAAGTTCATAACTAAGGGAGATATCAAACTTTACTTACTCTCCATATGAATAATACCCCTGTCGCAACAAACCTGTGTACGCAGCAAATTTCTAATGCATATAGCCCTATATGTTTCTTACTACCACAGAAAGCCACTTACCAAGTTTCATAAAAATACATTTATAAATAAGTGATATATAGCATTTGAGTTATTCTCTATAAGAATAACATAAAGGCTGAGTACGCAGGTTTGCAGCAATAACAAATATAAGAAAAGTGTTTTAAGCAATTATCAATATAACTCAACCAGGTGAAGCTACATACCAAGTTTTAATAATTTATGTTCATAATTACGGGAGATATAAAACTTTACTTATTCTCCATAAAAATAACAGATGGCTGAGTATGCAGGTTTGCTGCTACGGGGATAATCAACAAAAAACAAACTTTTGTGCAAATATCAATTAGGTGCAATATACCATTATTAGGTGGTTTTTACCTATTTTGAACTCTCTTTCCATAGCCTGATCGATCTGGTTTTTAAACTAAAGTCATAAATATTACTCTCCACATTTAGGCCAAATTTAATCAAAATTGGGCATTTATTTCAAAATTTATCGAGGTAACGGACGCATATATATAAATCTAAACAACTTATGTGTTTGGCATACGGGGACCTCAAAACAAAAAGTGATCATGGTCTGGGCATTAAGTCTTACCATGCCACCTACAGTAATAGCTTTTTCCCTAAAGAGGAAATTCGCTAAAAAAAATATAGAAATGAACTGGGAAGTAAACAAGACCAAACTTTAAAAATGTCTTCTCTAGTAATAAAATACCCCCGCCACAGCGTGAAAACCCATTTTATTTCTGCTGCTGCCATTTCAGTCGCCTTGTTAATGATTGTATTACAGTTACTGGTAACCACCAATCATTCACACTAAAATGAAATATAATGTTATGAATATTTATGTTGAAAAATGTAAAAGAAAATTGTCAGCAATATTGCAAATTTAATCTCCCCTTAACATTATATTTGGTAAATATGTCATTGAATATTTTGTGTAGCCATGTGTTTATAAGGTACAGTTTAAGTGCTTAAAGAAACATCAAAAAGCATAAGTGGTCTTCAATTTTGGCAAATCAGTTGCAGAGTCTATTCACCCCTAGTTTCCAGTAGACCTGACCCCTTGGCCACCCTCAAATATGTACCGTAGTGCATGAAGATGATGAGCAAATAATTGTATTAATAATTAATTATGCCGAAAAAATAAAGTGATAAATGCGGTAGCCAGTAGCCTAACGTATTCTAAAAAATAAAATCAAGGCAAAAAGGATAACAAATAATACCCCGCACACAGAAAACCAGCATTATCAGCGAATTTCCAATGCCAATTTATATATCTACCACATAAAGCCACTTGCCAATTTTCATGAAAATACTTTCATAAATATAAGTGATAAATAACATTTTATTTACTCTCCATATTAATGCTGAGTCAAGGAGGATGAGAAATGTGTTGTTATGCAATTATCAGTAAAACTCAACAAGATGAAGCTATATACCAAGTTTTATTAATTAAGTTCATAATTGAGGGAGATACCTATCAAACTTTACATATTCTTCATTAAAATAACATTAGGGCTAAGTAAGCAAGTTTGCGGCTTCGCGGACAGTAAAAAATCTTTTTGTGTAAATATCAATAAACCACAACCAAGCAACATACACAGTTTCATCAATATACAATCAGGTAATAGATATAAAGACTTAACTCTTAACCCATTGGCTTAGAATGACAACAGCTGTTTGATGTAACTAAATAACTAACATACAAACCCGAATTTGTTTTATGTATTTAGATAATGAAAATCACTTAACAATATCTCGCCACGACGATGATAATATACACTAGGCAGCAATACGGATTTTGGCAATTTTAAATTTAAGTAATTGCACAACGCCATCTGTAGAGCCTGATAAAATCATAGGCTATATTATACAAATAAAACAGGAAAAGTGGCTGGGCTGGTAAGGGCCCGCACTTGCATATAGGGAGTAGGCCTATACAGATCCTAAATTCAGCCCTGGCCGTCTGTATGCAGAACTTCAAACATGCTAAAATCAAGAATTATTGTCCCTCTCTCGTGTACATTATATGAGCCTAAGAGTAAGAATATGTTACAGTCAATCAATACAAATACTGAATTATTTTTACTCAATCCTATCCTACACTATAATATGAGTAAGGTTTGCACGCTCGCTTGCTTGGTTGATTGCTTGAAACTCTGATCTCAAAAACGGCTCCAACGATCTTCTTGAAAAATAACTAATGTTTCCTTCCAACTACTTGTATTATAAATACTGATATCTGGGGTAACAATAAGTTCTAGACATGTCCCACCCCCAGGAAAAATCAAATAATGTGAAAAGCCAATGTGGAAAATTTAAAAAATCACATTAGGCTTAAGGAGATTAAAATAAAAGCAAAATAGTCATATCAGCTGTTTAAAATCAATCAGTGAACTCTCAAAGTTATACTCATATAGTTTAAGTACTACCCGGGGCTGAGCTTTGCTAGGCGATGGTTAATCAGTTTGTTTATGACTTGGAGTAGTTTTCACCATGCTCCCTACTAACGAGCATGTTTGAGGTCACGACAGTTGTTATACACAACAGTTGTAGCTCAAAGTACCTTTGATTCATTCTGGATATGACCACTCTATAAGTAATCTTCATTCAAAGGTTTTATTCTCTTATTTTAGGAAACCACATGGTAATATCCTATACCACTGACTATAAATACTGTAGTATAGTCAATGCGTACTCGATGGTATAATCTAATTTGAGTAAGGTTTGTTGTTTGGTTGGTTGCTTGCTTGCAACTATGATCTCAAAAACGGCTCCAAAGATTTGCTTAAAATGTTGGAAATGACTAATTTCTGGAGTAAAAATAGGTTCTAGACAGGTCTCATCCCCAGGGAAATCAAATGTTATAATCAAACAGTGAGCTATCAAAGCTCAAACATCTTTATGATGTTTTCTGAGATTAGTGACTAAAACCATTGAATGAAGATTGCATATAGAATGGTCTACCTGAAGGCACAATGGGTTATAATAAAACCTGGAGTGACTGTAAACCTGAATCTCTTAGTTTGAGTGACCAATCCAAGATTGTTGTTCTTCCAGTTCTGTATTTATATACATTTTAACAAAATCATAGAAGTACAATAATAGCGCAGCCCCCCAGTTACATGAAGGCGCCATTAACTACTTCGGTAGTTCTTTTTCTGAATGGCTGATTGTCCCATGAATGGCGTATGTCTTTGTATGAGGAAACCCAGCCCGTATTTGACTGAGTGGACGAGTATTCTCTATATCCGCTTGACTGACCTATCCGTTTTTAGACCTCATTTTTTCTCAACGTCATTATTTATGTGTATTTGAAACATATTGTCAATCTACAATAACAAAGGAATTATTGGATGTTAATGGGTTGTGACTAAGGTGTCACGGTATATAGTGAGTATAACATTTTGTTTGTAACGGTATTTACTTGAGGGCATCCATTTGTGCGATAATAGAAAATACTCCTTATGTTATATGTCATTATGAACATTTACCAACATCTGTTAATACTATGAAAAACATATTACAGAAGCAAGAACAGCTGTTTCAAGGTAACATCTAGAAGGGAATCACTATATAAACTAATAGGACCAAATATGAGATGGATAATGACCAAATAAGATATTTGCTCGAGTCGAGCAACTAGATTCACTCGTAAATCTAAAAATAATATCAAGCCTTTTTGTTTTTAAACTATCTTTTAAAGTTACAATAACATAGGCATTGGCATAGCCCTTTATTGGACCAAAGTTCAAATTAATACGGTAATATAAAATACCCCGTAGCAGTAAATCTGCGTACTCAGCAGATTTCCAATGCATATATATGTATATTAATTCCACATAAAGCCCCAAGTTTCATCAATAGACATTCATAAATAAACGATTTATGACATTTGAATTATTCTCCAAAAGAATAACATGGCGGCTGAGTATGCAGATTTGCTGAAACAAGGAGCACAAATAATGGTTTTTTATACACATGTCAATATAACTCAACTAGGTAAAGCCTTATACCAAGTTTTATTAATTTATGTTCAAAGTTAACGGAGATAACATTTTACATATTCTCCGTAAGAATAACATGGGGCTGAGTACGCAGGTTTGCTGCTATGGGAACCATTGGCAAAAGATAGTTTTTTGTGCAAATATCAATAGGCCTCAACCAGATGAAGCCATATACCGGTACTAAGTTTCGTCAGTATACGTTCATAAATAAGTGAGATATAATTTTGATCTTTTCCTCCATAAAAATAACATTAGAAAACGTACTGTGTTTAACACTTTCAATATCTCGGTAACCAATTGACTTAGAGGAATGATCAAAATACAAAATTGAGCGTTTTTTGAAGCTGATTCCAATGGGGGAACTAAAATTTTACTTTAAAAAAATTATATGTAACAAATTAAAAAAAAAATCATTTTTGGGGTACAAAACCCCCCTAAAATACCCCTTCGGATGGAGCGATCTGGCTGGTTTTCGAACTTAAAGTCATAAATGTTGCTATACACGTTTATACTAAATTTCATCAAAATCGGATCATTTTTACGAGAGTTATCTTGCTCACGGACACATATATAAATATATATATATACAGTTTGAACAAATGGTGTTTTTGGGGTCTGGGGACCTCAAAACGAAAATTTATCATGGTCCCGGGCCTAGGTCTTACCATGCCGACTACGGTAATAGCTCCTTCTCTATAGGGGAAATTCACTAAAATATCCTGACTGTTTGAATCATGTGGACCTCGTTGTTCTCTATAATATTCTGTATCGTTTTGTACCCCTCCCTCGTAAAGAAATGTCAAAACATTATAATATTTATAATTATAAGTAAAAGAGTCTGGGTACGAGTAACTATCCTTGAAGTAATCGGCTTAAAGAACGTGATTTTATCATTTCCAATGTTTAAGCGTTCAAAAAAACTTACTGTACTATAAAAACGCGGGGCCTGGGGGGCACAGCCCCGCAGTGAGACCAAAGTACAAATAACTAAATCAATAGTTCTTGGTCGGACTAATTTATCTGACCTGTATGACTGACGGATTCTGGACGTCATTGTCCTCCAAATGATTTATATGTTTGTATTTTAACATCTATACTTATTTAATAGGCGAGCAGGTTTTTTGTGACAATCACTCCTCCTAAACTACTGAACCGATTTTAATGTTTTTGGTGTCATTGGAAAGAGCTTAATGTGAATTTTAAACCTAATTATTCTTCAAGTTCCGTATTTATAAAATTTTGAAAAACAAAATAAATTTACAATAACAATGGGGGGTCTAGGGGGCGTAGCCCCCCAGTAATACAAAAGTTCAAATAACTATTTCAAGATCACCTGGACTGACAGACTTCATTGTCCTCTCTAAATATTGCATCTATTTTTGGGGCGTATTTAATGTAGTGCTAAAACGGATAAGAGAAAGGTGTTACCATTCCAGTATTCAGTAGCCTTTTAATTTATGCCCGAAACCTCTCCACCTCATCCTCACCACGTCTCTCATCCTCCCTCCCCTCACAAACAGGTTTAATTTGTTTAATGTGGAGTTAAAACCGATAAGAAAATTGTGTTATCATTCCAGTAGTCAGTAAAATGTTTTATTTATGAATCATATGTTCTTGCTGTTGTCCTACATATTTATTTGAATAACGCAGTTGCTTATTAATGGAAATGAAAATTATAAACAAATACAAAAAGCAAAATGCATGTGTCCGTAAGGATAACTTTGAAAGCCAAAAGGGCATCATAGCCCTACACGCCAAAATACAAAACTATTTAAATTCGACACATCTCCTAATAGTACTAAATAAGTGTGCTAATTTTTATAATTCTACGATGCCGCACATCCGAGAAATCGGTACCACAAAAATGTCCTTAGCCGATTAATATATAGATCTATATGAGACAGGTACGACATAACAAACTGTGACAAACATCAAGAGAATCGCTTTACTCAGTTTTCCAAAACAGCGGGAAATGTACATTACCTACCAATGATAGGTATTATGTAAATACCAATCATATTTTAACAAAACATTTGAAGAATCAAAATCCACACAAACTTTCATTTGCGAATTCGCTGTAATTTCCATGAGTAAATAAAAACACAAACATTTATTTTTTTCTAGCAGATGCCTCAACTATGGTGACCAGTAAACAAAAAGCAAACTGGCACTTTAGGGCACATGTGGTTGGTTGCTATAAAGCAATGTTTGGTCAAAGCTGCCCCGTCATTGGCCAGGCAAGGCGCTACTGCTCTATGGGTTTCCACCAGCCCTAACAGGGGTCACTAGAGTCAATCCTAAAGCTACTTTAATTCGACTATAGTATAACTAGCGTTACCCATGCGGCTTCCACGCCCACTATATAGCGTTAGTAAGATATATGTTAGCCGACTAAGAGTCGCGTCAAGGCAGCAATTTTAAAGACGCCCTACGTATTTCTGGTGATCGTTTGCTGCCTTTGGACATAGACCTTACAGCAGTAGCTCGTGTGCGAGCTTCAGCTTCCTCAATAGTTTCTGTAGATCACTGCTCTACCATAGTGTCATTTCAATCAAATTGAGCCTGCCGCTGAGCTTGCTCTTCACGTTGAAGTTGCTGTTCTTCTGGCGTTTCTTTTGCTCTGTGTGATGCCTACCGTAAAGCTTTCCATTTGTGTTTTAAGTTGTTTCTTGACTTCTAACCACTAATAAATCGGTTAATCGGGTCACTAATAAAACTTTATTTACGTTTTCCCGGCATTATTGTGATACAGGTACCTTCGTTGTTAAAGGAGCAAAAAAAATTTAAACCAAAATATAAACAAATAAATGAACTCAAAATATAAAATGTAGAATATCTGTTTTATTTATAATCTGATCCAGTAAAAGTTAATTCTCATAAGATTAACATGGGAAGTTTAGTAGCCATTGGGGCTAAACCGTAAAGGAATTTTAAAACGTGAATAGGCCTATATGTTACTTTAGGATATTAGCAATCTTCCTAACAAATCAGCTCAATCGACTTAGTAGTTAGAGCGTGATTGAGCCACAAAATCTCTTAAATTTGTTACATATTTTAGTAGACACGTTAACGTATGCTTGCGGACCTTTGCAAAGCTCCTTAGTTTTATAACATATCAATTCAAATTTTCTCTAAGTATTTTTAAATACAAGTAATCTGTTTAAATCTTTAGTATTTGTACTCGTACATTCACACATTTTTAATCTTTCTCTGTCAGAATACAATATAAAGAAATTATAATTATTTAGATATGTTGCATATGGTCTAGATATTTGTTGACCTATTGTAAAAGTGTTTGGCTAAACAAGGTGTAAGTTAACAAAAGCTAAACTTGTCTATTTAAATATATAATTAAAAATTCAGTCTTCGTTCATCCTCTTACGGGAAGAATGAGCGTACACCTAGTTTAGCAGGGAGAGGCAGCGCGACGCGTGTTAATTACATCATGCCTTCTTAGGGACTGGGGGCGAGGCTCGCGTCTTCTTCCCCAACGCTGAAGCTGCCCATCCAATCAGAAAACAGTTTAGTACGTGACGTCACGGGAACACTCCGTTGTTCAGTGCTGCCCCCGACGATCATTCACGCCATTACTCAAACTAAGAGGCACAGGAATCGTGCACTTAGGCCGGCGTTGAGAGATGAAATGCTGACGCCATGCACATTCCTGCTGATATCAACGCCCGGCCGGGCCCGTGGGAGCATCTAAGCTGAGATTAGCACGGAGCAAATATCCTAGCGTCTGGTGGTTGATTTAATATTTTGTACCAGCCAACTCTTCAAAATGAAACAATGTTAAGAGCACCGTTCCTCTTTCTAATTACAGATTTTAGTGACGGTAGACATTTAATTATTAGGAACGGTAAACTGTAATTATTTAATTACAGTGTCGAATTAATAGCTTTCAACAGTCTAGGGATTTTGGGCCGTCCCACCCCCCTCACCCTTAGACCATGCTGTCCCCAGCATGAGGTAGCAGCAGATTGCCAAGTCCAACTTCTCTCAATGTTAGGAGAGTACACATCCGTCTCTCGTATCAGGAAGTCTGTGATCAGGAAACTTCTAACTCCGGACAGCTAACCTCAACTGCCTCCGCAAATAAAACAAAATTATTTAACTTCAACGTTATTTTTTTTACGAAGAAAAAAACTCGAATTGTCGCCGGTCCGCATTAGCCTCTCCCTTCACAAAGTATATCTCGAAAATATCACAATCAAAACATCTCAAAAGTCAAAGTTGAACAAACAAAATAACACCTCAAAAAAAACTAAAATATCTCATTTCACAAGGATAAAAGTCACCTGAACTTAAACACAAAAACACAATACACATTCCCATCTCAACAGACCATTACAACATTGTTAGAAGATTCGTCACTGAATTTAATTATGTGTATTTAGAACCAATTGGTTATTTTTTTTATTTTCTGAACAGGGTATGAATTATTATATTTTAAAAATTCGCGAGAGGGTACTGTAATTGAGTTCAGCACTTTTATGGCAATTTTAGAACGCTACTTACCCGCTATGGTGAAGGCGTACGGGTTTTCACTTGGGGCCGGTCTTACCCTCGGTCACCCCTTCGGTAGTAACGGATCTTCCGACGTAAGGTCAAATACTAGCAAAATAAAATTTACTACTATCCTAACACACCCTTTCCCAAGCTACAGTGCCTACACTAATTAACTCGTTAACACATGTCAAAATAGCCAAGTAACAAATTGACAGCAAAAATCAACAAACAAAATTTTTACCAATCCAATGGTTGTTCATAAATTCCGGTGGAACTCCACCCACTATCGGCCGAAGCCTCAAAACCACTTGAAAATTACCAATAATAAATAAAATATACAATCGAATGATCAATACGGTTCAAGGAATTATTTATTAATCTTTAATACAAACTCACGTTCAGTAGGCCTGGTAGCTACACAACACTGTCTTGCTGACGGGGTCCGGAAAATCCCTCAGCAAGGCACTTTCTGCAGTACTTTCGACTGACTATACATTAACCATAAGTAAATTTCTTTTTTTTTCATTAAATTTTGAAAACTCATTCAGGCTGGCTCCCAGGTGTCTACAGTCCAGTCAGGGAGTTGAAGGGAAGGGGGTTATTAGGAGGTAGGAAGTGCGCACATTACCTTCCTGTGGACACCAGTTGGGCCAGTGAATCCTTTACCCTTCTTGGGATACGTTATTGGCGTTAGTTGGATTGTACCAAAGAATAATAATTCAAAAAAGTTACCATTACCAGCCTACATCTATTACACAAATTACTAGAAACACACAACAACACATACCGGTACACAAAGATCATTAATGCTAACATAATAACACAATAATCGGAGACGGATCCCCAGTCCTTTCGCCATCGCATCCTCGCGGAGACAAGTCCAGAAGTACTCGCTCCTTCGCAGCGTAGTACGCGACTTCTTGATCGCGGTCGAAAGTCTATGTTTCTTAAATACTTTTCACTTACTGAAAGTGTCCCGATCGGTAAGTCACTCCTCGTCACATTTTACCACACGGTCAGCCTAACATTAGCAGCGCTCGTGGAACTGTCGTGCTCTGCTTCCAGTGCACGATCTGCTACCAAGTCGACAGTAGGGTAGCATCTCTCCGAGGTTCTGAAGTGGCAACTCTGTCTGCGCAGCCTGCAGGCGCTGTACACGGCCTCCCAGGGTGACACGGAGCAGGTCGGCAACTCGAACTCTCCATCTCAAACCTACAAAGACAACTGTGATTATCACAATAACAGAATGGCCGCCCCACATGTCCTACTCAACCATGTGGGTGCCAGCATAATGGACTCTAAGGTGCTGGAAAGTACTCTCCAAAGAATACCCCTTTACACTTAGGTGCCAAGCTGATCATCTAGTCCCTGCAGGACCTTCAAGGTGGCATTCACATCTATATTCATCAACTTGGTCTCTTCGTCAGAGAGCATCGACTTCAATTCAAGAACAAAACTTTACTCATCTGACCGACATGAGTGTTGCTGCCGTGTATACGGGCGAGCAACTTAAACTCATCACTAACAACGTCGCATGTTATTACGCCTCGGAGATCACTCCAACTCCACTCAACTGCATGGTGGTCAGGTTGATCTTTCCGCCATCCTCATAACAGTTCAGA
This sequence comes from Allygus modestus, assembly GCA_963675035.1. NCBI lineage: Eukaryota > Metazoa > Arthropoda > Insecta > Hemiptera > Cicadellidae > Allygus > Allygus modestus. The sequence continues at coordinate 333,604,807 of OY776111.1, forward strand.
GTTACCTTACAGTTCTCTGAAGCACTATGCACCCATCAATCTCAGGAAAAAACATCTTTCCACAGTCGCTGGAATACAAGGAGCTGCCGATAAATCGGGCAGGAATCCGATCCGTCAGTAATCGAATCACACCGATCACTTCAGTCTCTTCAACAGAGAGCATATCTTTATACATGTGTTATTGTTGATATCTAATCATTATCCTTTTTATTCAATTGGGTTTAAATACTAAAACTCTAAATACAACTTTTATATAATTATAATACAAAAATTGGTCTGGGATATAGAGGATGTCCGTGGGATGCCCCCATGATATCCACGTTATCCCGGGATATCGTGGACATCCCTGGGACGTCCACAAATGTCCCGGGATATAGCAGGATATCCTTGTGATGTCCTGTTTATCCTGGAATGGCAATGGGATGTGTGGGACACAAATAGGATATCCTGGGGACGTCGTGTGCTGTGTGGGTTATGACGACACGTGTTTTAAGAATACATAAAGGCGACTTGGTTCTTATGGCGACACGCGTCCTCTACATTATAAATGATGACAGGAAAGGAATTTCCTTAATGTTACTTGTGGCCCCATCTGACAGCCCACATAGCACAAGATTGTCCCCAGGACATCCCAAGGACATCACAGTGGGATATGCAGGATATCCCAGGATCATCCCTATCTCATCCCATGATATCCTCAAGATACCCTCAGGATGTCCCCAGGACACAAAAATGTCCTTTCCCCACGACATCCTGGGGACATCCTTCAGGATGACCATGGGATGTCCCTTGGACCTAATCAGGACATGATAATGAAAGCCATAGGACATCCCCAGGATGTCCCACAGGATTATCTGGGGATATCCCTTGGACCACAAAAGGATATTGTATTTTGAAGCCCTAGGACATCCCCAGGATGTACCACAGGATGTACTGGGGACATCCCTCGGTCCACAAAGGGATATTGTACTCTGAAGCCCTAGGACATCCCCAGGATGTCCCACAGGATTTACTGGAGACATGCCTTTGACATGTATTGAAAAGTGTCCCATTATTCTATCAGTATGAATCCCATAACCCCACAGATATCCCTGCATCCCCATGATAATTCTGTGGTCATCCTTAGGAGGCCATAAGGCTCCTAGTAATAGGTAGTGTGTACCCTGAAGCCATATCGCCTCCTAAGGATGACTGCAGAATTATCATGGGGTAGGCAGGGATATCTGTGGGGTTAGGGGATTAAAACTGATAGAATAATGGGGCACCTTTCAATATGGTCACACAATCTGATAAGAAGACACTTCTAAAATAAATTACAGGACAACTTTAAATTATTCTTTTATAAAAATAATACTATAATTGTCCATGCCCAGCTTGCACATAGAAACAAAAGTTTTAACTTCATATTGGTGTTATTTTTTTAAACAGGTTGACTAGTGTATAAACGTTAAATACCTGTACTCTTCCTTGTGATCCTAGGATATCTTTTTAATGGATGACACGTTTTGTCAAAAGAAATTTTGTCATCTTTAGACCCATACAAAACTTTAAATTGTCACATCACAGTTCAAAAGCAAAAATACTTTAAAATCATGTTTTACAACTTTATATTGGTTACCATTGTCATATTTTATGCTAATTTGTATCATTACTATCACATAATTTATTTGTAAAAGTGTCACTAATGTCCTGATTATATGTACTTAATTGGATTGACACTGAAAATATATACACAACTTACAACTTTTTATTAAAATTTACTCAAATCTTTAAAAAAAATATTTGTATTAACAAGTTTATAATAAAATGAATGTGTAGGCCTAAACATTTCTCGGAACAAAAGTTGAATTAATAAATACAGATTAAAAAATTTAAGGATGGATTCCAATTTATAATTGTTCGGTGATGTGATACAAACAATTAAGGATTTTATTTTAAATAATACAGTAATGAATTCAAACAAAATGGCAGTATAATTGCAGTAAAAATAAGTACATAAAAAAAATGTAAGTCATATAAACAAGGGTGTATAAACACACAGTAAGTAGTGGTAGTTGATTAAATTCCTTCTCTGTTTTCATCTTCATCATGGCCTCGCTTCCTGTAAATAAAAAAAATTAAGCTAATACTGCATATAGCCTTGGGTAATATTTTATTCAAAAATACCCCCGTCACAGCAAACATGCGTACTAAGCGAATTTCCAATGCATATAAATGTGTCTCACTACTACATAAAGCCACTTACCAAGTTTCACAAAAATAAATTCATAAATAAGTGATATATAACATTTTATTTATTCTCCATAAGAATAGCATTAAGGCTGAGCAAGCAGATTTGCTGAAACAAGGAAGGTAAGAAATGTGCTTTTTTGCGATAATCAATATAACTCAAACAGGTGAAGCTAATTACCAAGTTTTATTAATTTAAGTTCATAACTAAGGGAGATATCAAACTTTACTTACTCTCCATATGAATAATACCCCTGTCGCAACAAACCTGTGTACGCAGCAAATTTCTAATGCATATAGCCCTATATGTTTCTTACTACCACAGAAAGCCACTTACCAAGTTTCATAAAAATACATTTATAAATAAGTGATATATAGCATTTGAGTTATTCTCTATAAGAATAACATAAAGGCTGAGTACGCAGGTTTGCAGCAATAACAAATATAAGAAAAGTGTTTTAAGCAATTATCAATATAACTCAACCAGGTGAAGCTACATACCAAGTTTTAATAATTTATGTTCATAATTACGGGAGATATAAAACTTTACTTATTCTCCATAAAAATAACAGATGGCTGAGTATGCAGGTTTGCTGCTACGGGGATAATCAACAAAAAACAAACTTTTGTGCAAATATCAATTAGGTGCAATATACCATTATTAGGTGGTTTTTACCTATTTTGAACTCTCTTTCCATAGCCTGATCGATCTGGTTTTTAAACTAAAGTCATAAATATTACTCTCCACATTTAGGCCAAATTTAATCAAAATTGGGCATTTATTTCAAAATTTATCGAGGTAACGGACGCATATATATAAATCTAAACAACTTATGTGTTTGGCATACGGGGACCTCAAAACAAAAAGTGATCATGGTCTGGGCATTAAGTCTTACCATGCCACCTACAGTAATAGCTTTTCCCCTATAGAGGAAATTCGCTAAAAAAAATATAGAAATGAACTGGGAAGTAAACAAGACCAAACTTTAAAAATGTCTTCTCTAGTAATAAAATACCCCCGCCACAGCGTGAAAACCCATTTTATTTCTGCTGCTGCCATTTCAGTCGCCTTGTTAATGATTGTATTACAGTTACTGGTAACCACCAATCATTCACACTAAAATGAAATATAATGTTATGAATATTTATGTTGAAAAATGTAAAAGAAAATTGTCAGCAATATTGCAAATTTAATCTCCCCTTAACATTATATTTGGTAAATATGTCATTGAATATTTTGTGTAGCCATGTGTTTATAAGGTACAGTTTAAGTGCTTAAAGAAACATCAAAAAGCATAAGTGGTCTTCAATTTTGGCAAATCAGTTGCAGAGTCTATTCACCCCTAGTTTCCAGTAGACCTGACCCCTTGGCCACCCTCAAATATGTACCGTAGTGCATGAAGATGATGAGCAAATAATTGTATTAATAATTAATTATGCCGAAAAAATAAAGTGATAAATGCGGTAGCCAGTAGCCTAACGTATTCTAAAAAATAAAATCAAGGCAAAAAGGATAACAAATAATACCCCGCACACAGAAAACCAGCATTATCAGCGAATTTCCAATGCCAATTTATATATCTACCACATAAAGCCACTTGCCAATTTTCATGAAAATACTTTCATAAATATAAGTGATAAATAACATTTTATTTACTCTCCATATTAATGCTGAGTCAAGGAGGATGAGAAATGTGTTGTTATGCAATTATCAGTAAAACTCAACAAGATGAAGCTATATACCAAGTTTTATTAATTAAGTTCATAATTGAGGGAGATACCTATCAAACTTTACATATTCTTCATTAAAATAACATTAGGGCTAAGTAAGCAAGTTTGCGGCTTCGCGGACAGTACAAAATCTTTTTGTGTAAATATCAATAAACCACAACCAAGCAACATACACAGTTTCATCAATATACAATCAGGTAATAGATATAAAGACTTAACTCTTAACCCATTGGCTTAGAATGATGTACTGGTGCCGTTCCTGACCTGTAATTTTTAAAACCTTTGAAATGGAATAGAAAAATCATGTTTTTAAATGGATAAATGGTGTATTTTAGTTAAAATATTGTTTTCTTTCAGTTTAAATATTGAAATTGGCATACACGCAGAATAGACGTAAGTAAAAAATAGCAAATTCAGTGTTGACCATGTAACACACAAAAAAATCAACCGATCCTGTTAACTTTGAATGTAAAATGGTTATTATATATAGGCCCTTATTATTGATTTTAACTTATGACCCCTTATTCAGGCAATTGTGTAAGTAACTAAATTGTGATCATTTTGATAGGTGTTAAGGTTATCATAGACCTTGCATAATCGAATGAAGTAGCCTACGTTACCTAATCATAGTTTTCTAACCTACCTTATTTAATATACAGAATTGTTTTTATAGTTTTACCTGGATTTCTCTTCATACAAGAGTTGATTTCTTTGGGGTTTGAGCAAATCCATGAAACATATATGTTTTACTTTGGCCTCAGCAAACTGATTCTGATCAGCTCCTAAACAGAGACACATGCTAATTTAAATACCTAATTGATTAGCAAACAAACTAGGCCTAAAAATTTCCTGAAAGCACATAGTTACGTCATATGCCTACTTTTAATGTACCATATCCACTCATCAGGCACTGTAAGTTTCAGTTCATACGGCAATTTAGGTTGAGTTTTTGAAGATTTTATTTATTTACCTAATCGTACGTCATACGCTTATTATTAATTCAATAGTAACTACACTACACGATGAAGCTGATTTTCCTTTCCACTTAGCATCAAGATTATAGTATCTTAAAATAAAGAGTTGATTTACCAAACTTCAGTTAACCGAATGATAAAATTCAATATGTTCTTCAATATTCTCTTCAAAATTTGCATAAGTTTTAGGCGCTAACAAATAATCATTAAGAAAGCATTATTGCTTTATGTATCGTACCTAATGCCCTATTTAGGGGCAAGTGGGGAAACTGGGCACACCTAAGTTAAATCCATTATACCGTACTCAAAGATTTTTATAGTTAAACTTCAATTTATTCATATTGCCTCTAGGATCAAAGTTTGACTCAAAATAAAACAGGTTTTTATACCCTATCGTCAATCCCCTGGTTTACTAGCAGATGACTATTTTTGGGACTACTGTCCCATTATTAAATCTGGCGTTGCTAAATTAAAATATGAACACATAACTTTGTCACAATATATACACCAACACAACACAAACGGACGCTACGATTAAAACAAACATTTATTTGGTTTGGCCGACCAAGGACAAGTCCAGACAGCGGGACAAGAACACGCGGAAGGCTACAATGTGACAAGGTACATTGGTAGGAGGTAAGTTAGTCATGTAGGCCTAGGTATTGGAGGTAGTCACGTCACAGCCTTCCGCGTGTTCTTGTCCCGCTGTCTGGACTTGTCCTTGGTCGGCCAAACCAAATAAATGTTTGTTTTAATCGTAGCGTCCGTTTGTGTTGTGTTGGTGTATATATTGTGACAAAGTTATGTGTTCAAACTTTGTCACAATATATACACCAACACAACACAAACGGACGCTACGATTAAAACAAACATTTATTTGGTTTGGCCGACCAAGGACAAGTCCAGACAGCGGGACAAGAACACGCGGAAGGCTGTGACGTGACTATCTCCAATACCAAGGCCTACATGACTAACTTACCTCCTAATAATGTACCTTGTCACATTGTAGCCTTCCGCGTGTTAGTATCCCGCTGTTTGGACTTATCCTTGGCTTGTGTTAGTGTATATATAGTGACTATGTGTTCATATTTTAATTTATCGACGACAGATTTGATAATGGAACAGCAGTCCCGAAACTAACTCATCTGCTAGTAAACCAAAGGACTGACGACGGAAAGGTATGTAAAACTGTTTCATTTCGAGTTAAACTTCAAACAAATACATATAACTGCTACCCGTTTAGCTTATTCGTTTCTTAGGAGGAAATTCCAATTTAATCGATTCAACCATTATTTGTACAGAAATTAATAAGTCAAAGTATGCAAAAGCGCCCAGTTCCTCGACTGGTGTCACTGTGCGCATTGGGTAAGGTAACTGTGCGCAGTACCGGCACCGGTATAGCCTAATTGCAAATTTGGGTGAATAATAAAAATAAAAGGCTGTTACCTACTATCAGAGTTAATATAATACAACACATATGGATAAGAATTATATATTTTGTAAAGAAAACAACTTTAAGCTAAAAAGTCTTCAGTGTTCTTATGATTAAATAAATGTAAATCCAGGCTGCCCATAAGACTAGTGTTAATTGTAACATTGGCCATATGGAAGTATGGCAAGCCTAGTTTTTCATTCGTGCAATACACTTTATAGGCCTAGATAGTTTTGAGGTTATGGTTGTTCTTAGTATGAGAGACTGACTAAACTGATTCAGTAGGTACCGGTACTGTCTATAAACAAACCATCCTAGTGGAATAACTCTTTATTACATTATGAAGAAAAATTAACTATAGTTAACCTGTAAATCTGTTTTAACAAAGTATGTTACTTACCAAGAAACAGTACAGTATTCAAAACACCTGAAGTAACTCTTGAATGAAGATATATTTTTCTCAATTCAAACCTGCAAAACTTAAAACTTAGTAGCCTAAGTAGAAAGTAACTGAAACATAATTTACCAAGCCAAATACGGATTGACCGTTATATTATAACGCACGTCTATCTGGTCTGTCGTCTGTAGACATAGAGTTTGGTTGGGATGCTGCGATTCTGCGCAGGCGCCAGGCGCCGCGTCGGATTTTTTTCTCTTAGCTCTAAAGGGGATTATGGGAGATTGGATTGGCCGTTAATTTAATGGTGTACCGGTAAAAAGTATGCAATTTTTCTTTTCTTTTCTTATAAATTGTCAGAATTCTATGCATATTTCATCGATGTATAAACTGTAAATTCATTCTTTCTTTATACATGTGTTATTTTAGATATCTAATCATTATCCTTGTTATTCAATTTGGTTTGAATAATAAAACTCTAAATACAACTTTTAATTAATTATTACTAAAATTGGTCTGGGATATAGAGGATGTCGGTGGGATGTCCCCAAGATATCCACGTTATCCCGGGATTTCGTGGACATCCCTGGGACGTCCACAAATGTCCCCGGACATATCAGGATATCCTAGAGATGTCCTGTTTATCCTGGGATGGCAATGGGATGTGTGGGACACAAATGGGATATCCTGGGGACGTCGCGTGCTGTGTGGGAGATTACACACTCCATGCATTTTGGCGACAGGTGTTACTAAGGTATGTAGAGACGACAGCGTGGCTTCTACGACATGTGATCTCTGTATTAAAAAGTGGTGTCAGGAATCTGATAAAGCCTTACTTATCTTAACAGTTGCTTGTAGTAATGCTTAGGTCGCAACTAATTATCATTTATCTTAGCCAGGCATACACCAAACATTTCAATCTTAGTTTTCCACGAGAATATATCTTGCCCATGGAAAACTACGCCCTAAACGGGTAATTTAGTTATGCTCTTTTTTTGTGTAATATTTATATCGAGACTAACTTTGTCCCATGCGTTTATGACACGACAAATGAAAATTGCTTATACATTGTCCCATGCGTTTATGACACGACAAATGAAAATTGCTTATACACTATACTAATATAATTAAACTGATATCGATCGGTAAACAAGTATGATATAAAAGCCCAACTAAAACATAAATATAATATAAGCTCAATTACTATAGCAGTTCTGGACTAAGTCTCATGTGTTGGGGATTTGGAATGCTTGGTTGGCATTTGCGGGGCGTAGCCCCAAATGTCATCTGGAAAAGGAAAGGTTTTATTTTTCACTGTGGTGCATTGTATATCCCACAATATTTTAGCTTTATCGGCTTTATTAGCTGGTGCGTGGGATATTATAATATAGTTCCAAAGTATTAGTTTTATTATTATTCAGTTAACTTTATGGTTATCTACTTATATAAAGCTAGACGGGTTCATTGATTGACTCACTGACTGACAAACTGAATCACTGACATAAATTATGAGGCATTTCCCATAATCGGACCCTACTTGACCTCATACATGAAATCAGGCTCTTTACGAGAAACTCTCAGACAAATTACCAAAAGTTAATATTTTTTAATTTTTGAGGCAATATTTAGGCGGGAAAATTTCCACTTTTTTCAGTTTTTCCACTTTTAGTACCTTTTTCAATAAAACTGTAAGAGATGGCACGAAATGTTAAACACAAAAGTTGTAGAAAAATTAATTCCAAACTAACGAATTTCCGTAAGATTTAATATTTGATCATTCGTTTAGCAGCTGGATTCACCCGAGAAGGATTAATTTTGAGTGTTTTGGCACATTTAAATGTGTAAAAAGTTTTGGATTTTTCATGAAATTACACTACCTTTGGCTATTATCACATGTTTGTAACAGCTGATTTATATAAACCTCCCGTGTAGGCAATAATGTGCTCACCTAGAGGTTTATATAAATCAGCTGTTACAAACATGGTGAGCACATTATCGCCTACACGGAATGTTCAATGTCGCTAATATCGTTAGCCTAATTCGATAATTACAATATCGGAAAAGTCATCAACCGATTGTTTGTTCAACTGAATGAATTTATAATCGTTACTCTCTGCTTGATGAAATGCAACTTTCAGGAAGTTCGTCAAGCTACAGTAGCCCAGTGTAGTCAGATTCACTGTTATGCGGTCTCGGGTTCAAATGGTACATTTGATGTTTACTTTTTGAGGTCTGATAACTCTATTTTTTCTCAAATCCATTTGTTTGTAATTATGTTGCATAACGAACAGTCACGAAGCACTCTGTGGTGTTAGGTTAATATAATCTTGTCGTGAACTGCAGCCTAACTTGTTGTTATTTTTTACAAGTAAATCCATTTGTAGAACTACAATATAACATTGTATCCACAACTTTTTATTTAACTTACATATGCTTGACTTTGAATTTGTGAGCATTTATCTTTTGCTTTTATACACCACGAAACAACTATCGTAGTCGGGAGTTCATTCGATAAAATGAACAAGCAGGTATAATGTTTCGATATCAAACCAATATTGGACCGTCCGTGTAGGTGATAATATTCTCACCAAAGCTCATATTTGTGTAGTTTTTCTTTGGTTAATGAACTAAAATAGTTGAGTTTGATTTAATCTTCGTTAACTGAAGAATGCAAGAGAGCGAAGCGAACTCGATAAGGGGATTTGGGGGCGAAGCCTCCAATGGCGATAAGCCTAGTGTTATATAAAAGTGATATGTTGATCACCTCACTACAATATTTCATATCAATCGGTCCATTAGTTCGTAAGTGTTTGTTAACACTGGAAATGCCAAGGGCAGCGGGGGATAGCTCCAAATGTCTTCTGGAAAAGGAAAGGTTTTATTTTTCACTGTGGTGCATTGCATATCCTACAATACTTAGCTTTATCGGTCAATTAGCTGGTGCGTGATTGAGAACATAGGAATTCTTAAGGCAGTGCACGATAAGATTTATGGATCAGTAGTAGGTAAATATTTAGTTATGATGTATTATTTAGCTTTCTATCAAACTTCAGCTGAATCAGATTACTTGTTGGTGAGTGATGGTTAATCTTAGAACCAACTCAAAAGGTCTTATAATACCCGGACTAAGGTAGGTGCCCATTCGTACATGGAGGGGTCGCATGTGCCACTGAGACCCGACGCCTTCGCCCACTCTCCACCTTTTCAAAATAATCTACTTGAGGTCTGATCTTTATTTATTTGTTTATATTTCATATTTGGAGGCTAATTTAATGACCCAAAAATAGTAACCAAATTAACCATCACTCACGAACTGCCACTGATCTTATAATTAAGCTGAAAAATGTGGTAGTAATATATGTAATGGATACAGAGATAGAGAGAGAGATTTGCCGATATCCATCCATAAATTATCTTTGAATTCACCACACTGGCCTTCACAATGTCTTAGTTACAAGAAATCCTTCACTTACTAACTTATGGATAACATTTAGTAACAATATATGCAATACCAACGAGGTTAATACATCAAGAGCTCTCGTCTGGGGTAACAAGTGAAGCCTCCATGGCCGATTGCCATTTCCTCTCTGTCCCTACCTTTCCAACACCAACGCAAGAATTATCCCCATATATTATTGCATATATTGTTACTAAATGTTATCCATAAGTTAGTAAGTGAAGGATTTCTTGTAACCATTACTGCACATTGTATGAAAAATCAAAGAAAGATGTGGGGTCTCTAGAAAAAAAGTGTACATGCGTAAATATAATTTTAAAAAAGTCGTAGTAAAATGTAAGTTCTGTAAAGAAAAATGCGCACAAATGTATCCAAACAGTAGTGGGAAAATGTGGGTTCTGTAACCAAAGTAATTCGCCGATATACTTAAAAATAAGTAGTGAAATGTTAAAAAAATTAAGTAAAAATAATGAAAATAGGGGGGTTCTGTAAAAAGAGAATAATGGTTTGCATAAGTCGTGAATGATGGGGCAAGAAAAAAGTTACTTCCATAAGCGGATGCGTTGACTGCTGACAATTGTTCAAGAGAGACTGATTCCGACTCCAGTCCGTGATGGGGTTATATAATCTTGACCTTGAGCCTGCCGACAGCAAGGTGCGGGCGAAAGGAGGTGGTGTGTGACTTCCTGTTTGGCAAGCTCTGGAGGTTTACGGCAATGTACTTCCCTGTACGGTGCCTTCCGTGGCTAGGGTACTTCCTTGTGCGCCTTTGGCAAGGTGTGACGACAAAGTACTTCCCTGTCCGTGGCTAAGGTACTTCCTTGTGCATATTTGGCAAGCGGTGGAGGTCAACGGTACTTCCCTGTGTGGTATACCGGCCAGCTGGTATAAAGCTTCCCCAGTTCCCCTCTGGTCGGCACTCGATTTCATCGTCTCTGGCTAGCAACAGCAGCCATAGACTTGCTAGAGTGTTTTATCTGTCACGAAGCATTGTTTCGCACAGAGCAGGCTTTAGCCAGACACCAGCAAATGTGTCTGGCTGTAAAGTTGTTTTTCACTGGAGGAGGAGGGCTACAGTCCACACCTGGATCATCTAGCAGCGGCACTGCTGAGCGGCAACCGTTACCCAAAAGGCGGCAACGTTTGTCTTCTCCAACATCGTCGGAGGAGAAACGTCAGCGTGAGAAAAGTCCAGACCAACCTACACTTCAATGACAGCTGAAAAGGGGCCTGCTCAACGCTCGGGGCTACACTATCGACAACCACAGCAACACTAGGCGGACCTGAAGCAGTTTCTCGAGACTGCCACGTCAGTGGTAGAAGGTATTCTCAAAAACGAACTAAAAACCACTAATAGCGTTTATGTGTTGTTGTTTACGTGTTGTTGAAGGGACGGATTCAGAGATCCAAAGATTCAAAGATCCTATCACGTCAACCGAAGCTTATTGTGTGTCCCTAGTACGTTAGTTTGGCAAACCAATGCCCGTACCCTTTACGAGATCCAGGAGTTTTTTACCAATACTAGCGTCCCTTTCATCACCTGGTTGCTTACAACCAAACAGAGCCCTTCTCCTTGCCCCGAGTCTCTCGCAGTCCAGTATGATGTGCTTGGCAGTCTCTTCAGACTGATTGCAGAGCCTACACACCTGACTTTCATTTCTGAGTCCGAGAGTGTGGAGATGTTTCCTGAAATGGCCATGTCCAGTTATCAAAGCAATCAACTGCTTAACCCGACCTCTGCCCAACCTCACCAACCAGTTAGTGAAGTAAGAGCTAGTATCTGCTAGCAGCCTTTTGCCAAGTGCTTGACCAGTATAACCTTGCCATTGCTGGCGATGTTAGTCCCTGGACCATTTGTTTATTGTGTGAAAAGCAGTTGTTTTGCTTATGCCACAGCTTGGCTCTGGACCAAAGAATGGCATACCGGAACCTCTTTTAGCAAGCGTATCTGCACACTCATTGCCACCTATGCCTACATGGCCAGGTACCCAACCAAGATGCACCGAGTTGCGTGTCGCGAGTTTGCTGAGTGTGTTGTAACATTCCCACACCAATTTTGACTTGATTTCGTTGGAGTCAAGAGCCTTGAGGGCAGCCTGACAATCTGACAAGATTACTATATGCTTGTCGCAATAGCGTCTGGCAATGCCTAGATTGGCACAACCCATGATGCCACAAATTTCTGCTTGAAAAATAGTACAGTGTTGTCCCACACTTGCACAGAGTTCTGTTCTAGGTGATTCACTGTACACCCCGTAGCCAAATTTTCCTTCAATGAGAGAGCCGTCCGTGTACCAGACAAGGCTGCCCTTCCTGTAATAGGGCCCTTCCTCAGATGTCCACTCTTCTCTGGAGCAGAATCCAACAGAAAAAGGTTTAGTGAAAACCATCTCCGTACTCATGACATCTGATGTCATATCAAGCACAGGGTTTTGAGCAACAGCTTTGGTGATGGTGCAATGGCCTGTTCCAGACAGGCCTTCCCTCCATTGGCCTGCGACTTTTAATCGATAGGCTGATTTCCGTGCTTCTGCCTTGATGAAGATATCCAAAGGCAGTAATCCAAGAGCAACTTCGAGAGCTGCTGACGGGCTACTCCTGAAAGCTCCAGTGACTAGAAGTGTGCCCAACCTTTGTAAACTTGTTAGTTTAGCTATGGCAGTAGTCTGGTTCACCTTTGTCCACCAGACTAGTGATCCATATGTGACTTGAGGCCTTATTACTGCCTTGTACAGCCACAGCGCTATGTGAGGCTTGATCCCCCACGTGGACCCTACAAATCTCCTGGACGTCATGAGCGCCCATTTCGCCTTATGCAGTGTATTATTCAAATGATCATTCCAAGTCAGCTTAGAATCAATTGTCAGCCCTAGGTATTTGACTGTACCTGATACTTCAAGCCGTGTTGGTCCAAGTCTCAGCCTGGAAAGAGACTCCAGGTTCTTTTTCCTTGTGAACGGAACAACTACTGTCTTTGAGGGGTTTATGCTTAGACCCTCTCCAAGACACCAGACATTGACATATTGAAGATTGACATTCATGAAATCAGCAACAATATTCGTGAACCTTCCCTGTACCATTAGAACTATGTCGTCTGCATAGCCCTGGACAAAGACGCCTCTGCTAGTGAGCTCACGAAGGAGACCGTCCACCACCAGGTTCCACAGAAGAGGCGAAAGCACACTACCCTGCGGACAACCCCTCGTGGGTGCGATCACTATCGATTCACCTTGAAGATCGGCTCTAATCCGCCTGGAGCAGAGCACGGTCTCAATCCACCTACATACAGCAGACTCAAGACCACGCCCACGCACCGCCCGGACCATGGCCGTGTAAGTGACATTGTCAAATGCACCTTCAATGTCCATGAAGGTGCATAGAGCGATTTCCTTAGCAGCAAGGCTGTCCTCCACCCTGCTCACAAGTTGATGCAGGGCGGTTTCGCAGGACTTACCAGACTAATAGGCATGCTGGTTTCGATGGAGAGGAGTACCTGAAAGCACCCCCTTTCTTAGATGTCTTTCTACAAGTCTCTCCAACGTCTTCAAGAGAAACGATGAGAGACTGATAGGCCGAAATGATTTTGCAGTTGAGTAGTCTGCTCTTCCTCTCTTGGGAATGAAGACCACCCTGCTGAGGCGCCAGGCTTGAGGAATTTACCCATAAGCCAGACTTGCTCTGAAGAGTTCGCACAGGAGGACCAAGAGAGCTTCCGGTCCTTGCTGTCACATTGCCGGTATGATACCGTCCCCCCCAGGAGATTTGAAAGGGCCAAACTTGCTGATGGCCCATTTAATTTTGGAAAGTGTGACAATCCGTCTGGCTAAAGTCCAGCTTCCGCGATCAGCTCTTGGCCATAAGCCCCTTTCGCTGTTGCCGGACATGCCTAAACAGTCACTCTCAAAAATGCAATCCGGAAAGTGAGTCTCAAGGAGAAGTTTGAGACTTCTTTCAATTCCAGTGGTATATCGTCCCCCTGGCAAATATAATAAAAGCGTTAAGTATTATTTAGTTTTAGAAGCGGTGTTCAACCATCCGGATGGGATTAGTGAACAATTTAATTTTAAAGTTCCCATGAAAACCATTTACATTTACACTGATGACTTAGTGACCATCCTTCGGGAGGATTTTGTGAAGATACTCCACGAAGCCGGTGAATTCGAGGGGAAACAGTGGAAGGAGCCTAGACCGCCCATCGGTGCTTACAGTTAAAATCAGCAGGTTTAACTAAAAGACAACCTGTAAAGCGTTCTCTTCATAACTGCCCAAAAGATTGAAAAACAGGAAAGCTACTATCAACGTTGGAAACTCTGATGACAGGTGTTTTTACTACGCGATGATGGTAAAACACCTACCAAACGTCAACGCTGACAGCGTGCTAAACGGACAATCGTTTCAAGGTGTTGAAAACGTATACAACTTTGACGGGCTGACTTATCCGTTGCCAGTGACAAGTATTACAAAATTTGAGCGACTCAACCCGGACACATCGGTAAACGTGTTTGAGACTGAACCGAACTGCGAAATTAGCCCCCTTCGCATCGTAAAACTAATCCGTCCACAGGTGACCAAAGGGACAAACAACATCGCTATTTGTAAAAGATGTTCAACATTTAAAGAAACCTGAAAATGAGTACCTGATCCACAGGCATGGCTAAATGAACACATGCGGCTATACACAAAATACACACCGGCCGTGATACAGTTGCCCAAAGAAGGCGATAACCTACTGAAGTTTGAGGAAAACGAGACACAAATCCCAGCGCCTATTATCGTGTGCGCCGACTTTGAAGCTACATTACTGCCGATAGTTGGATCCGACCGGTCCTACCAAACCCACGAGCCAAACAGCTTTTGCACGCTTGTGAAATCAACCCTTTCGGACGACATACTAGGCGAAGTGGGAATAAGTACACAACCGCACGTGCATATTTTGCGTAATGTCGGACGCGACTTTTTACTTCACATGCGCGATTTGGCTGAAAAGGTGGAGGTGTTGTACACGAGCCAAAAACCGCTAAGTCCGATGACTGAGGCTGAAACAAAACGGCATACCGAAGCAATGTTGTCTGACCTATGCAATAGGTTGTTTAACGATGGAAACTTTGTAAAAACACTTGATCATTTCCACATCACTGGAAAATACAGACACACCTTATGTAGCCGTTGTAACCTCAGGGTTGATCAGCTTCATTTTATTCCTGTATATCTACACAACCTCAGTTCCTACGACCAGTTCTTTATTATAAAAAACCTAAACGCCATTCCGGGAAACGAAGTCAAAGTAATTCCGTCAACAGACGAAAAATACATCAGCATATCGGTTCGTGTTGGTAGAATGTGGTTGCGGTTCCTCGACTCATTCCGACTGATGCCATTCAGTCTGGCAACCTTGGCTAGTATACTAGACGAAGACGAATTTGTCGAAAGCTCAAAGCTTGTCCCACCAGATCAATTGGAATTGATACGTCGTAAAGGAATCTATCCTTACGACTACGTCAAGTCAACCGACGTTTTCAAAGATACATGTTTACCACCACGAGAAGCGTTCCACAACCAGCTGAACGATGAACTCTGCTCAGAAGAAGACTATGAGTTTGCACAAAAGGTCTTGACTGAACTCAATATGACAACGTTTGAAGATTACCACCGATTTTATTTCATGCTGGACGTGTGTCTGCTAACCGATATACTCACATCTTTTCGCAAAACATGCCTTGATGCATATAAAATTGACTGCTGCCACCAATACACCGCACCGGGACTGGCCTACAAATCAATGTTACGAATGACTCAAGTCACCATGGAACTTATGACGGACGCAGATCAAATGCTTTTCGTTGAGCCAGCGATCCGTGGAGGTCTTGTACAGTGTTGTCTACGCTACAGCAAAGCGAATAATCCTCATCTTAGTGAACCTTCTGACTTTGACGGTGACGAACCTACGAGCTATCTGTTCTTAATCGACTGTAACAATTTGTACGGAGAGTCGATGCGACACCACCTCCCGACAGGGAACTTTCGCTTTGAGGGCTCGCCGGAAAACATCGACAGGTCCAACCTTCCCCAAGACTCGCCGGAAGCCTACATCATCGAGGCGGACGTTGAAATTCCGCACGATATCCACGACAAACTGCAGGACCTGACTCCGCTGACCGAAATGGAGATCCCACCATGCGATGGTAAGACGAAAAAGCTTTTGGCAACGTTAACAAACAAGAGGAAATACGTTGCGCATTATACAGTGTTCCAGTTGGCAGCTCGTATAGGAATGAAAACCACAAAAGTACACCGCGTACTAACGTTCTCCCAATCAGCCTTTATGAAGAAATTTGTCGATTTCAACACAGAGCTAAGAGCCCAATCACAAAACGAGTTTTATCGCTACGTATACAAGCTTATGAACAACGCGAGCTACGGGCGACTGTTAAAGAACAAACGGAACCAGCGAGACGTCCGCACACAACACAGACACCAGACACAGACTAGACACAGACTTGTTTAGACAAGTGAGCACAAGCTCCAGAAGCTCATCCTGCAGCCGTGGTTCGCAGAATACGTAATAGTTTCGCAAAATGTAGTAGCGGTACACATGCTTAGGAAAGCCGTCAAACTGAACGCTCCCATATACGCGGGGAGGTGTGTCTTTGACATATCAAAAGTCCACATGTTTTCATTTTTCTACGACGTGCTGTGCAAACATTTCAACACCTCTGAGTCGAGTCTAAGACTTTGCAACACTGATACCGACAGTTACCTGGTTCATATCGAAACGTAAAAAGACATCTTCGATATACTAAGGTTGCCGACAGTTGCAAAACACTTAGATCAATCTGTCTATCCACACGGTCACCCGCTGAAAAACAATCAGAACAAGTCCAAAATCGGTTGTTTTAAAGACGAGGCCCGTGATTGAAAACAAATCCAAGAATACGTAGGTCTGCGTGCAAAAATGTACGCTTACCGATACAGCTCTAAGGAGGACGACGACAAAGTCACTTCGCTTAAAGCGAAAGGGCTTAAGAAATCATATGTTAAGAAACATTTGAGGTTTGATATGTACAAAACAACACTGCTTACTGGAGTCGAGCCGGAAAAGGCCGAATTCAACCTGATCCGTAGTAAAATGTTCCGGTTGACGTCTGCAACAGTGGTCAAAAAGTCACTGTCACGCGATGATGACAAGAGACAAATACTAGAATGTGGTATAGATAAATTGCCGTACGGCCACTACCGATTACTGCGCGACGCTGAGGAGGACAGCGGTGACAATGACTACGAATGAACCCACTCTACGATTTGGCACTGACTGCACTCTGTAATTACTTGACAGACACGATGGACAGCATTGAGCAGGTGCAAGATATTCAGATAATTACGGACAACCTCTGCCCGTACAACGAGATGCTTACAAAAACTAAAACTCCTCTGGATGAATAAACGGCCCCTACCGCACAGTCGAAGGACGTACGAGTACCGGTATTTGGATTTAAACAGTCTAGACAAAGTAGAGTTTATTATGGTTACCAATCACCCCGGTCGATTGTACCCAGATTTTTGGCCATACATAACCGACAAAGCACAAGTAAATTTTAACTATTACGAATTTCACATTGGTAGTCAAGAACCTTTCCTCTTATGTCGCTCCTGTTTTCTTGAGTCGTGCAAACCGGCAAACGATTGTGACGACAATTTAAACTATCACGAATTTTGGAAATCGATGAATTGGAAGTTTTATAACGATGTCCACCATTTTGTCACGACTCCTACGGCGTTTGTCCGCACTGTACTGAAAGCGAAAAACAGTTGGTGTGATCGATGCGTATTGTCACCCTTGTTTAAGCTGTACAACTGGCAAAAATGTGCTGACTTAACATATAGTCACGAATACGATGAAGATAGTGACGATTCTGACATATCATATTTAACAACATTTGATCTAACGAACTCACTAATCCCTTCGAATGGTAATGTCTAGTGTCTTTCACAATTTGTATGAACATAGGGGTTTTTATAAACCTTTTTTTATAGAATTGTTTTATTATATTAAAAGTGCAATTTGAGCTTCTAATGGTATATAGCATATATTCTTATCAATTTATTTTTCACAATCTATTCAATTTTCTTCTAAATATTTTTTTGTGCGTAATATTCTTGTATAAACGCTAAATTTAAGCTTTTATAGCAATGAACTTAAATATATTTTGACATATATATTCTTGTATTAACGCATTTATTGAACAACTGTCTAAGTATCAGCTCATCTGTGTATAGCATTTAACCAATTTTTTTAGTATTTTTTGTATGTCTGAACACACTTTTTGTATAAAATAAACTGTGTAAATAAACTTTGTATTTCTCACAATCAGTCTTTTTTAGCGAATTTCCCCTATAGGGAAGAAGCTATTACCGTAGGTCTCATGGTAAGACTTAAGCCCGAGACCATGATAACTTTTTGTTTTGAGGTCCCCAGATGCCAAAAACACTATTCGTTCAAATTTATATATATGTATATATATATATAACTATATATATATGTGTGTGTGTGTGTGTGTGTGTGTGTGTGTGTGTGTGTGTGTGTGTGTGTGTGTGTGTGTGTGTGTGTGTGTGTGTGTGTGTGTGTGTGTGTGTTTGTGTGTGTGTGTGTATCCGTTAACACGATAAGTTGAGTAAAAAACGTCCGATTTTGATGAAATTTGGCTCAAATGTGTAAAATGACATTCATGACTTTAAGTTCGAAAACCAGAAAAATCGGACCATAAGAAGGGGGGTTTATGGGGGTTTTAAATTTTCCAAAAATCAGTTTTTTGCATTTTTCACCCTAAAATTTAAAAAAAACGTAATTTCGGTTTTGACCATGTTATAGAGCTTAAAAAACAAATAATTTAGTATTTTGAATTATTAACCTAGGTTAAGTGGTTACGGAGAAAATCCAAAAAAACCTGCTCATAAAATCTCCCATGTTAATCTTATGGGGAAAAGGTTGTTGGCTTTTCCTCAGTTTATTTTAATGTAAACTTCACATTTGCTTTTACCAATCTGTTCAGTTCCACAAAACAATCATTTTGGTGTTTAAATTGTGATTCTACGCCCAACCGTTGCAGAGATATTCGAAGTGCTAAACACAGTACGTTGTCCAATGTTATCCTTATGGAGAATAAATAAAATTTGATCTTGATTATTAACGTATGTTGATGAAACTTGGTATGTGACTTCAAGTAGTACTGGTATATTGATATTTGCACAAAAAATTGATTTTTTGTTGATTATTCCCGTAGCAGCAAACCTCCGTACTCAGCCCCCATGTTATTCTTATGGAGAATAAGTAAAATGTACTGACTCCCTTAATTATGAACATAAATTAATAAAACTTGGTATGTTGCGTTCACTTGGTTGAGTTATATTGATAATTATATAAAAACCCATTTTTCTGTTCCTTGTTGCAGCAAACCTGCTTTCTCAGCCCCCATGTTATTCTTATGGAGAATAACTAGAATGTCATATATCGCTTATTTATGATTGAATATCGATGAAACTTAGTATGTGGCTTCGCCTAGTTAAATTCTGTTTATATTTGCATAAGAACCAATTGTTTGTGTTCCTTGTTTCAGCAAACCTACATACTCATTACCAATGTTATTCTTATGGAGAGTAATTAAAATCGCTTATATGTGAATCTTGGTTTGCGGCTTTATGTGGAATTCAGACAAATATTATGCATTGGAAATTCGCTGAGTCCGCAGGTTTGCTGCGACGGGGGTATTTATTAAATATCCTGGGTAAATAAAAATACAGTGATGAAGAATAAACATGTATTTAAAAAAATTACCATTTGACAATATCGTACTTTAAATCTTGAAAAACAGCTTCGCAAACAGTGGAAGGACAAAATCTTCTTACTTCAGAGTCGATCCAAGGTAATAACGCTGTTTGCAGTGGTGTCGTCAGGAATTCCCAGTCCGCAGGTAGACGTTTTTTGTTGATGTTGGCAAGAAACAACGATAGGTCCCTGGCAATGTGACGTTCCATTTCCAGAGGTATTTTCAAAGCATCGCTGTTGTTTGTAGCCGCCGCCAACAGCACTGATGTCTTGTAATGTTTCGTGAAATAACCAGAGTAGTGTGAAATGAGTTGTTGCACCACTGGTGAACACTCGAGACAGACTCGATAGTAGTTCTCCATACAACACTCGTTTAAACAGGTTCCAACCAGTCACGTGAAGCACCAATGAAGTAGTTTGACACAATACGTCCAAAACATGTCTGGGCGGCACTTGGTAGTTACAAACTAAAACATTTCTACTAGACCCGGGTTTGATGAGGATACTGTCAAAGTAAAACTGTTGAAATGATTCGTTTGCGTTGAAGTATTTGTCCAATACGTCGACCACAGAAACACACTGGACGTTCAATAAATCTTCAATCGTAAGGTGTATGCTCGTTTGACTGCTAACTAAATATGTGGATGCCTTAAACTCACGCGATGACTCGAGTCCTACCACTGCGCCTGCTTGGTTACACAGTTTTTACATTTGTCGCATCAGCAATTTCGGTTCTACTCGATGCTGCTTTGTAGGCAAGACGGCGGCGGTGTTCTGCTCAAGATAATTCTGCTGTTGCTGTTGTTGCTGTTGCTGCTGCTGCTGTTGCTGTTGCTGCTGCGATGTTTGGTAGGTTACGGCAGATGGTTGATAGGTTATATATCCGTAGTACTGCTGCTGAGGGATATAAGTGTGGGACGTCTCCACCGACGGACTTTATAAATCGGCAAGGATAGCTTCTAAATCCATCACAGCCGCCGTGCTAGACGGAGAAATAATGTCGGTTGTGCGGCAACTTTTTCCTCCAGCCATCACTGAATTGGAACTTTTATATCCACTTGTTGATATCCTTGCGTGGAGTGGCGGGCGCTGCTCCTTTGCCGGTTTCCATCGTGACACTGAACTGCAGCGGCGGTGGGGGGGGGCAGACATCTGCTGAGCGCAGACAACTTTGAACGCCGCGGCAGACAGGTTATGCAGCGAGATGTATCTGGCCTTGTGGATCCCATACTAATTCTCTACCTTGGAAGTCGACCACCTTTCCAAAATTCGCAACCCATCTCAGCGAAGTTGTGGGAACGTATTCCGTGTCAGAATAGTAAAGCTTTAATACGTTATCGTTACGTTTATCCTTCCCTCCGGTTAACACTGGATTTTCTACACTGGTTTCAACTAGATTGAAATGTCAAGAACCGCATTTGAATTTGCCAACAGTCTCGTCGTAACGGCAAGTCTGTGGGTCACATTGTTCCGCTCGCGTTTCCAAGTGATTTAAGCGATTTTCCAACTCGTTAAAAGTCTCAGTTGATGTGTAGCGTGTTTCCAAATAACCCTTGTTTACGCTGTCGTGGGACTCATCGGGTTCGGCCACGTGTCTTAGTCTTTTGTAGCGCGCGTTAAAATGAGCTCCACCTACGTCCAAAGCTAGAGGTTGACGACGATGGGGCAAAATGCAAAGAACACGTCCAAACTTGTCGATAGGATGACGTCTCATCGCGACTACCGCTGCACACTGACTGATATCCTTCCAGTCTATCTATTTTATCCACGAATTACGTTTGCTCGACATTCCCAACCTCTTTACGTAGACCCATTTCCCACTTCTTTTTAACACCTTTTCAACTAAATACGTGTCTGGAAAAGCGGTTTTCTGCATTTCCTGTTCGTAAAACGCCTCGCTAATCGGGTTTCCCTCCATGTCGCGTAAAATGTATACGGGTGGTTGAGTGTTACGTACCTTGTCCACTGCAAAGAGTTATGTTGTCCAATTAGGCAAATAACCTTTGGAGAAAATCGAAGTCTTATATTTGGAAATTCTTACAATGTCGTTAACTTTGAACCGAGGTTTGTTTACTTTTTTCTTCTTCTGAACAGGAGCTGTGTTCAGTTTTCGCGCTAACAGTTTTTCGTTAAAACGCGTTATCTCACTAAGTTTCATGCCGATAGATCTATGAACGCGATTGTTATATTTTGACAACAATTTCGATTAAAGCCCGTTTGTTGCCCCCCTGTACGAGCCTTGGACTCCGAACTCTTTGTACATCCAGTTTTTCAGATTGCGATTAAAACGTTCAACTACCGATGCTTTTAGTGGGCTAAAAGAGCTGTAATGGTTTATTCCATAGCGTTTCATCATGGCAGTAAATGTTTTGTTAAAAAACTCTTTTCCATCGTCCGATTGAATGTATTTTGACTTCCGCGGTGTGTTTAGTATATCTTCCATAACTGTCGCAACCGTCTTGGTGGTTTTGTCGCGCAACGGTGCGGCAAAGGCAAACTTTGATAACACATCAATCACAGTGAGTATATACCTAAACCCGGCGTTCTGTCTTGCGTGTTTTTGCATTTCAACGAGATCGATTTGCCATCTCGTAGGCTCGTCACCGTCAAAGTCAGAAGGTTCACTAAGATGAGGATTATTCGCTTTGCTGTATCGTAGACAACACTGTACAAGACCTCCACGGATCGCTGGCTCAACGAAAAGCATTTGATCTGCGTCCGTCATAAGTTCCATGGTGACTTGAGTCATTCGTAACATTGATTTGTAGGCCAGTCCCGGTGCGGTGTATTGGTGGCAGCAGTCAATTTTATATGCATCAAGGCATGTTTTGCGAAAAGATGTGAGTATATCGGTTAGCAGACACACGTCCAGCATGAGATAAAATCGGTGATAATCTTCAAACGTTGTCATATTGAGTTCAGTCAAGACCTTTTGTGCAAACTCATAGTCTTCTTCTGAGCAGAGTTCATCGTTCAGCTGGTTGTGGAACGCTTCTCGTGGTGGTAAACATGTATCTTTGAAAACGACGGTTGACTTGACGTAGTCGTAAGGATAGATTCCTTTACGACGTATCAATTCCAATTGATCTGCTGGGACAAGCTTTGAGCTTTCGACAAATTCGTCTTCGTCTAGTATACTAGCCAAGGTTGCCAGACTGAATGGCATCAGTCGGAATGAGTCGAGGAACCGCAACCACATTCTACCAACACGCACCGATATGCTGATGTATTTTTCGTCTGTTGACGGAATTACTTTGACTTCGTTTCCCGGAATGGCGTTTAGGTTTTTTATAATAAAGAACTGGTCGTAGGAACTGAGGTTGTGTAGATATACAGGAATAAAATGAAGCTGATCAACCCTGAGGTCACAGCGGCTACATAAGCTGTGTCTGTATTTTCCAGTGATGTGGCAATGATCAAGTGTTTTTACACAGTTTCCATCGTTAAAAAACCTATTGCATAGGTCAGAAGACATCGCTTTGGTGTGCCGTTTTGTTTCAGCCTCAGTCATCGGACTTAGCGGTTTTTGGCTCGTGTACAACACCTCCACCTTTTCAGCCAAATCGCGCATGTGAAGTAAAAAGTCGCGTCCGACATTACACAAATCATGCACGTGTGGTTGTGTACTTATTCCCACTTCGCCTAGTATGTCGTCCGACAGGGTTGATTTCACAAGCGTGCAAAAGCTGTTTGGCTCGTGGGTTTGGTAGGACCGGTCGGATCCAACTATCGGCAGTAATGTAGCTTCAAAGTCGGCGCACACGATAATAGGCACTGGGATTTGTGTCTCGTTTTCCTCAAACTTCAGTAGGTTATCGCCTTCTTTGGGCAACTGTATCACGGCCGGTGTGTATTTTGTGTATAGCCGCATGTGTTCATTTAGCCATGCCTGTGGATCAGGTACTCATTTTCAGGTTTCTTTAAATGTTGAACATCTTTTACAAATAGTGATGTTGTTTGTCCCTTTGGTCACCTGTGGACGGATTAGTTTTGGAAAGTCGACAATTTAAATATAATGCGAGTTTCCACCAGCGTCTCTGTATAAAAGCAAGTCAGTGTGGCAGTCTTTTCCGATACGATGCGAAGGGGGCTAATTTCGCAGTTCGGTCCAGTCTCAAACACGTTTACCGATGTGTGTTTACCGATGAATGTTGAGTCGCTCAAATTTTGTAATACTCGTCACTGGCAACGGATAAGTCAGCCCGTCAAAGTTTTATATGTTTTCAACATCTTGAAACGATTGCCCGTTTAGCACGCTGTCAGCGTTGACGTTTGGTAGGTGTTTTACCATCATCGCGTAGTAAAAACACCTGTCATCAGAGTTTCCAACGTTGATAGTAGCTTTCCTGTTTTTCAATCTTTTGGGCAGTTCTGAAGAGAAAGCTTTACAGGTTTTATTTTAGTTAAACCTGTTTATTTTAACTGTAAGTGCCGATTGGTGGTCTAGGCTCCATTCACTGTTTCCCCTCGAATTCTCCGGTTTCGTGGAGTATCTTCACAAAATCTTCCCGAAGGATGGTCACTAAGTCATCAGTGTAAATGTAAATGGTTTTTATGGGGACTTTAAAATTAAATTGTTCACTAATCCCATCCGGATGGTTGAACACCGCTTCTAACACTAAATAATACTTAACGCTATTAGTGATTTTTAGTTCGTTCTTGAGAATACCCCCTACCACTGGCGTGGCAGTCTCGAGAAACTGCTTCAGGTCCGCGTAGTGTTGCTGTGGGTTGTCGATCGTGAAGTCCCGAGCACTGAGCAGGGCCCCTTTCAGCTGTCATTGAAGTGTAGGTTGGTCTGGACTTTTCTCACGCTGATGTTTCTCTTCCGACGATGTTGGGAAGACAAACGTTGCCGCTTTTTGGGTGACGGTTGCCGCTCAGCAGTGCCGCTGCTAGATGGTCCAGGTGTAGACTGTAGCCCTCCTCCTCCAGTGAAAAACGACTTTACAGCCAGACACATTTGCTGGTGTCTGGCTAAAGCCTGCTCTGTGCGAAACAATGCTTCGTGACAGTTAAAACACTCTAGCAAGTCCATGGCTGCTGTTGCTAGCCAGAGACGATGAAGTCGTGTGCCGACCAGAGGGGAACTGGGGAAGCTTTATACCAGCTGGCCGGTATACCACACAGGGAAGTACCGTTGACCTCCACCGCTTGCCAAATATGCACAAGGAAGTACCCTAGCCACGGACAGGGAAGTACTTTGTCGTCACACCTTTCCAAAGGCGCACAAGGAAGTACCCTAGCCACGGAAGGCACCGTACAGGGAAGTACCTTGCCGTAAACCTCCAGAGCTTGCCAAACAGGAAGTCACACACCACCTCCTTTCGCCCGCACCTTGATGTCGGCAGGCTCAAGGTCAAAATTATATAACCCCATCACGGACTGGAGTCGGAATCAGTCTCTCTTGAACAATTGTCAGCAGTCAACGCATCCGCTTATGGAAGTAACTTTTTTCATGCCCCATCATTCACGACTTATGCATACCATTATTCTCTTTTTACAGAACCCCCCTATTTTCCATTATTTTTACTTAATTTTTTTAACATTCCACTACTTATTTTTAAGTATATCGGCGAATTACTTTGGTTACAGAACCCACATTTTCCCACTACTGTTTGGATACATTTGTGCGCATTTTTTTACAGAACTTACATTTTACTACTACTTTTTTTAAATTACATTTATGCATGTACATTTTTATTCTAGAGACCCCATATCTTTCTTTGATTTTTCATACAATGTGCAGTAGTGATAGGTTTGAAAGTTTATGACAAACCACTGCTAAAAACATTATTGTTTGGTTTTTATAGCTTTCTTTATTGTAACCTATTTTCAACCTAAATAATTTTATGTGTAAGCAGAACTTTGTCGATTGTAGGATGTAAATAAATACACAGTTTTTTATGCATTATTAATGTATTGGAAAATTAAGTATAAATCAGTAGGCGAGGAGTATCCGGACGACGAATCGTCCTCATCGTCAGAGATCATGATCATGTCAAACGATTCTTCTTGCGCCAGCGGATGTAGTTGGTGTTGTTGTTGCCTTTGTAGTTGTTGTTGTTGTTGATGATGTTGTTGTTGTTCTTCTTCTTCTTCTTGTCAGTGATGGTCAGTCCCGTGCGGGCCGGGTCTTTGTTGCGGTTGTACGGGAGCGCAGGCGGCGGGCCGTACTTTGGTTCGGCCGCGAACGTTGCGTAGTCTTGCGCCCTCAGAGTTCCTAGTGTCAGTCCGGCTGAAACACAATAAAATACCATTAGAATATTTATTATTATGTTTAGCGTTAATTTGACAGACAAAGCTGACAGCGATTTAAGTGCAGAATCCATTTTATTTGTTTGACTGTTTTTTTTTTGTAGTTAAAAATATATATTAGGTTATACAACTGTGTAATAGCTGAAATATTATTCCACTTTTATAGTTGTTGTTTTTTGTTTTGCAAAGCTGTCCTCAGTTTAAATCGCTACAGAATATTTATTTAATTGATTCGAAAAGAATAATTTAATATAATCCATTCAATTATATTTAAACCAATTAGTTAATTGAAGCTTTGAGAATAAGCTAGATATAAATGAATTGGTAAATTTAGACAAAATTATCCTAAGTTTATTTTAGCGAATTTCCCCTATAGGGAAGAAGCTATTACCGTAAGTGGCATGGTAAGACTTAAGCCCGAGACCATGATAACTTTTTGTTTTGAGGTCCCTAGATGACAAAAACACTATTCGTTCAAATTTATATATGTTTGTATATATATATATATATATGTGTGTGTGTGTGTTTGTGTGTGTGTGTGTGTGTGTGTGTGTGTGTGTGTGTGTGTGTGTGTGTGTGTGTGTGTGTGTGTGTGTGTGTGTGTGTGTGTGTGTGTGTGTGTCCGATACCGCGATAACTTTTGAAAGAAGCCCCCGATTTTGATGAAATTTGGCACAAATGTGGAGAGTAACATTTATGACTTTAAGTTCGAAAACCAGATCGATTGGTCTATGGGAAGGGGGTTTTATGGGGGTTTAAAATTGTCCACCCTAAACTTTTAAAAACACTAGATTTTGGTTATATCCATTTTATAGAGCTTAAAAAAACAAACAATTTAGTACTTTGAATCATTAAGCTAGGTTTAGTGGTTTTGGAGAAAAGTAAAAAAATGTGTCCTTAAAATTTCCCATGTTAATCTTATGGGAATACGGTTTTTAGATTTTCCTCAGATAATTTCACTAAAAACTATGCATTTCTTTCTAACAACCAGTTTAGCTCTACAAAACAATCATTTTGGCGTTTTAATTGTTGTTTTACGTCCAACCGTTGCAGTGATATTCAAAGTGCTAATCACTGTACGTTGTCCAATGTTATCCTTATGGAGAATAAATAAAATGTTATATTTCGATTATTTATGTATGTATATAGATCAAACTTGGTATGTGGTTTCATCTAGTTGTGGTATATTGATATTAGCACAAAAAATTTTATTTTTATTTTTCCCGGTAGCAGCAAACCTGCATACTCGGCCCCCATGTTATTCATATGGAGAATAAGTAAAGTTTTATATCTCCCTTATTTGTGAACCTAAATTAATAAAACTTGGTATGTAGCTTCACCTGGTTGAGTTATATTGATAATTGCAAAAAACACGTTTCTTATCTTCCTTCTTGCATCAAACCTGCGTACTCAATAATAATGTTATTCTTATGGATAATAAATGAAATGCTATATATCACTTATTAATTAATGTATTTTTATGAAACTTGGTAAGTGGCTCTAGGTAGTAGTGATACCCATATATATATGCATTGGAAATTCGCTGAGAACGCAGGTTTGCTGCGACGGGGGTATTTTAATTTTCATGCAGGTTATGTTATTCTATCAACGTTGAAATGGGTGGTAGGAAATCAATAAACAACACTAGTTATTTTAGCATTTGTTTCGAACAAGTGATCTGGCCTACAGAATTGAAGAATTCATTCTCTTAATATTTTTGGTAAATAAAGTTAAACTCTAAAGAATTAGTTAACATAAAAAATATAATTTCTTAGGTAAGTTGAACACTAGTTTTTTACCCCCACAGTTGCCACCAATTGTCAGTTGTAATATTTTTTCGAAAGAGTTAGTTGATAACCACTAATTAATTTTATTTTAATAATTGTTGGTTTTCAGCATGGCTAACTTTATGGAGAAACTTAACAAGCTGAAGGAGTAGAGGGGCCGGAACGAGTCAATCTGACGGACCTAACTGATCCAGCGGGATACCCCATTGTCGGCATGCGTTTCCACACACATCAAGTCTACGGCGTTTCAGTTATTGTCGACTTGGTTGTCGACAATAAGAAAGTTATAGCTTTCCTATCTAAACGATTTGCGAGATCTCTGCCAGACAGAAGTGGACAAACTGTCGACAGGCGATTATCGCCTGAAGTGTACAGGGGTGGTAAATAGATCTCCGGTTGTAGAAATCTGTAAACTGTAACTTGTTAGATGAATAAAGACATCGATTGAAACCTTGTTTTCTACTTAATCCTATACTCTTACCTGTAGTGAAGTTCGTTGGTGGCTCCACCACTTCAAAATATCCCCGTAGCAGCAAACCTGCGTACTCAGCGAATTTCCAATAGATATATAAATGTCTTAATAATACATAGAGCCTCTTACCAAGTTTCATAAAAATATATTCACAAATAAGCTATATACACAATTTTAATTATTCCCCATAAGAATAACATTGGGGCTGAGTACGCAGGTTAGTAGTTAGGGCGGGCACCTTGGGTCCAACATTGGTCTTATGGAGTATAGATTAACATGTACTCTTATGGAGAATAGATTAACATAGGCTCTTATGAGGGAATAGATTAACATGGACTCTTATGGAGAATAGAATTGGGGTGTAATTGCTACCCTCTGTCTATCTTCTGCTACCCTCTTTGGCAACTATCTATCTTCTGCTACCCTCTGTGGCAACTATCTATTTCTTGCATCCCTTTATGGTTAATTATTTAACCATCTAGCCTTCTGTGGTAATTATTTAACCCTCGCATCCTTCTACATATTTATCCCTCGTGTCCTTCTGTTGTAAACCATCTAGCCTTCTATGGTAATTATTTATCCCTCGTGTCCTTCTGTTGTAAACCATCTAGCCTTATGTACATCTAACCTCCACATCCTTCACTCCCTTCTGCGTATCTAATCTCACTTCCTTCTGCGTATCTATCCACAACATTCGCAACAAGTCTCTGTCAGCAAACTCGTTGTAACTAGTTAAAATACAGCTCTGTAATTGGTTATAATAAAAATGCATTCTATTGGTTGTAATTAGCGTTCTACGCCCAGATTGGTCGATACTTTTAGCGCTTTTTATTCTCAAACGTTAACTTCACTCTGTCCCATGCATTTGCACTGGTCAGAGGTCCCTGCGATACTCCGGTCGTTGATTTTGCACTTGGCAAATATAATTATTACATTTGATTATAATGATTTTAGTTTTCTTGTATTGCAGTAATTTTAATTCTCATGTATTGTAGTAATCTTGCGTGCTTAATGACATGGCTACAGTAGTGCTGTATTCAATTGTTTTACCAGGCTAGACTTGACTAACATATCCTTACACCATTAATCTCACTTTCTTGTCTTGTTCTTTAATACAGTTTTGGTTAGAACAGTTCTCAGTTAGAGTATTGTTTGCTACCTCTATTACCTTAACTTTCATCACAACTTGTAGCCCTGCTTTGACTTGTGTAGTTTGTGTGTTAGTGATGTTTTGACTTGTGTAGTTATACATATGTACAGTGCTCTCCTACATACTATATACCTCTAAACATAGGCTCTATTACCTCAATCTGCTTCAGTCGTCACACTGATCAGACGTGTTTTATGCTGCTTCTGCGTAATTGTTAAGTGTTCTCTTGCACAAATTATTATTGTCTTGTTGATTCTGCGCTATTAATTCAGTTATATTGGTATGAGCTTGACTCTGGCTGGTGTATTTGATCTCTTTAAGCGTTAGAGTGTTGTGTATTACAGTTCAGATTGTTTTCAGTATTTAATTCTCTGTTAAAGTATGAAAGTTTCCAAAAAGAGCTCTCAAAACCCGGTAAATGTAATTGGTACCTCTGAAACCTATGTTAAACACTTCAGACTTTACGGGACTAATACTGTTTTCAAATTCACTAAACCACCAAGAGGTATCTCTGAGTTTGATTGGATTCGTAAAGGTTTTAATCAAATTGTTGAAAAGGCTAAAGCCAACGCTGTACCCACTGATTATCTTGGGTTTAAAATGCAATCGATAAGTTTAAAAAGTGCTGAGCCGGGGTACGTAGCTTTGAGACCTGTCTCTGAAGTTAGCGGTGATGTTCTCTGGGATATTTTTGGAGGCATAATTCAAAGTAACTCTGAATCTTTAACCTCTAGCGACACTTTTAGAATTGACGTTACGAGGGTAAATGTCCCCGTAGGTAAAGGGAGAGTACGTCCAGAGATGTACAACACGTTTGACGAGGAATGTAAAGCTAGGAAGGGAATTGTTGTAATTAATAATAAAGACAATTTATGTTTGGCTAGAGCACTGGTGGTAGGCAAGGCTTATGCAAAGAATGATCCTCAGATCTACGCTATACGAAAAGACAAGGGGAAAAGACAAACATTCAAAGCTAATAAACTCTTAGCAAAAGCCCGTGTAGAAATGCCGGAGGAGGGTGCTGGCATCCCTGAGCTTGAAAAATTCCAGTCACATCTTAAAAAATACAGAATAACAGTCTACAGTTACGATAGAAAAGGCCGGGATATTTACTTTGAGGGAGGTAATGAAGACGCTAAATTTAAAATTAACTTGCTCTTTCACAACGGGCATTACAATGTAATTACAAACTTAACTGCTGCTTTCGTATGTTATCATTTCTGTGAAGCCTGTCATATTCCCTACAATAACAAGGGTGAGCATCGATGCTCTAACATCTGCCCGTCTTGCCATTCTATCTCTCCACCCTGTAAACTTGAACACGGAGGCATCACATGCCGTCTTTGCAACCGCTTATTCAAAAATGAGCGGTGTTTAATAGCCCATCAAGGGCAAGTATGTAAATCTATAAAGTTCTGCCGCGAATGTAAGAAAATGATATATCCAAGAAAACGTAAGACAGCTCACGTATGCGGAGAAGTTTACTGTAACCCCTGCAAAGCGTTCAAAGACCCCGCGCATCAGTGTTTTATAAAGGTAGATAGGAAAATTCCGAAAGACCGAGATTTTCTTTTCATATTTTTTGACTTTGAAACAAGGCAGGATGAGTCTCTTCCCTCAGATCCTGATAAAAAATTGCATAAAGTTAACCTGTGCGTCTCGCAACAATACTGTTTTAAATGTGTTAATGGGGGTGAGTGTGAAACCTGTTCTGAGAGGCAAAGAGTCTTTGAAAAAGAACCAGTAAAACAATTCATGGACTATGTAATGGGAATTCGAAAGAAATTTAAAGATGTTTGTGTGATTGCTCACAACGGGCAGGGTTTTGATTTCCAATTCATTCTACAGTACATCATGGAAGAAACTAAGTTTACACCAAAAATAACTCCTCGGGGAACTAAAGCTATTTTGATTGAAGTAGCCAACGTAAGGTTTGTTGACTCACTTAGTTATTTCCGCATGGCCCTCGCTGCACTCCCTAAAGCTTTTGATCTACCTCCCGAGAAAAAGAAAGGTTATTTTCCACACCTCTTCAACACTGTGGCAAATCAAAATTATGTAGGCCCGATACCCGACAAAAAGTATTACTGCCCGGAATCAATGTTTGAGAAACCTCACGAAGCCTTCGAGATTTGGTACGACGAACGAGTCGCTGAAGATTACGTGTTTGATTTCAAAAAAGAAATCTTGGAGTACTGTATCTCAGACGTGGAGATTTTAGCTCAAGCGTGTATAAAATTTAGAGCCTTGCTTCTTGAACAATGTAACGTAGATCCTTTTCTCGAGGCCGTAACTATTGCTAGCGCCTGTAACTTAGCTTTTCGGCGTAATTTTCTAAAACCAAACACAATAGGTTTGATTCCTAAAAACGGTTACAGACTGACTGACAATCAGTCAGCCGTTGCTTTACAATGGTTAACATGGGAAGAGGAGAAACGAGGGTTGAGGATTCAACATGCGGGCCGGGGTAAAGAAGTTAAAATTAATGGAATGAAAGTTGATGGGTTTGACGGTGAGAGAATTTACGAGTTTCACGGGTGTTACTGGCACGGTTGCCCGAAATGTTATCAATACAGCAGAGAAGAACCTCTGCCGGAGGATCCTTCAGACAGCTTGCATCTCCGTTACGAGAGAACCAAGTCCAAAATGGCAAAATTTAATAACTATGAGGTTGTAGAGATGTGGGAATGTAAATTTAATAAATTGAAGAAAGATAATAAACTAAATCACTTGTACCAACTGTCCATTCTAAACACACTTCCACTCAATCCTATAGATTCTTTTTTTGGAGGCAGGACAGGCAATACTAAAACATATCATAAATGTG
Organism: Allygus modestus; assembly: GCA_963675035.1. Classification (NCBI taxonomy): domain Eukaryota; kingdom Metazoa; phylum Arthropoda; class Insecta; order Hemiptera; family Cicadellidae; genus Allygus; species Allygus modestus. The sequence continues at coordinate 333,637,341 of OY776111.1, forward strand.
AAGAGGGAGAAACGATACAGTATGTTGATGTTTGTTCCCTTTATCCGTTTGTGAATAAATATTGTAAGTATCCCGTGGGTCATCCTACTATTTATGTTGGAAATGAGTGCCGAGAGAGCGGTCTTGAAGTAGAAGGATTGTTGAAATGTAAGATTCTACCTCCTTACAACTTGTATTACCCCGTACTCCCCGCTAAAATGAATAATAAATTAATGTTTGTGTTGTGTAGAACTTGCGGGGAGACTTTAAACCAAGGGGAATGTTTTCATGAGAGTGAGGAAAGGGCAATGGTAGGAACATGGACCATGGATGAAATTAGGAAAGCTGTAGAGAAGGGCTATGTAATTTTGGACATGTATGAGTTGTGGGAGTACGAGGTAGCCACTTATGAAAATGGAGGTTTGTTTACAGATTTCATTAATAGATTCTTGAAAGTAAAGCAGGAAGCCTCAGGCTATCCCGCTTGGTGTAAGACTGAACATGATAAAGACAAGTATGTTTCTGATTTCTTTGAGCGTGAGGGTATTCAAATGGAGAAAGATAAAATTTGTAAAAATGGAGGACTCAGGTCAGTAGCCAAATTAATGTTAAATTCATTCTGGGGCAAGTTTGGTCAAAGAGAAAACATGACACAAACTTCAATCGTCAGAAACTCTAAAGAATTATTCAAGTTGGTAACTCAACCAAAAGTAAATGTAAAGTATGCTGAAGTAATGAATCAAGAGGTTTTGCTAGTTAATTGGCAGAATGTTGATGAAGCTAGTGAGGCTCTAAAAACTGTAAATGTTGTAATTGCGGCCTACACTACAGCTCACGTGACTTAAACTTTATGAACATCTAGATTCTCTTGGAGGGCAGGTCTTGTATTATGATACAGATTCGTGTATTTATTTATACCGTGGTGGTTTGTATAAGGTTCCTACGGGAGACTATCTCGGGGAAATGACAGATGAATTGGCAGATGAGTACGGTCCTGGCTCTTATACTGTTGAATTTGTTTCTGGGGGACCAAAGACTTACGCATACCTTGTCTGGTCAACCAAAAAGCAAAAGTTAGAATCTGTGTGTAAAATCAAGGGCCTAACATTAAACATGAAAACCTCCGAAACATTAAACTTTGAAGCTCTAAAACAGATGGTACTAAACGAAGCTGCAGAAAAACTAGAAATTGAAGAGAATAGAATCAGGAGAACAAAGACACGAGAAGTCGTTACAGTAAGTGAAATTAAAAAGTTTAGAATTACAGGACCCAAGAGAAAATTTAATGATGATCACGACACCTTGCCTTTCGGCTTTAAAAAACAAAAACTAATGGAACCATCACATGGGTACTAAGCGTATATACCTGTAAACATCAAATCTATTAACTCATTCTGTTCTGAGACGTGGTCCTGATCGGTTGTGTTTGTGCTGTTACACTCAGTTGTATATTGTTTTGTTATATTCTTGGAGAATGTCTGCTGAACATAATACATCCGCTAACCAACAGGTTTTTCTTCAGCTTATACAAAAAAAGAGATTAAATGAAAATGTAAAATTTAATATTACACGCTCAGAGTTTAAGTTCTTACTTACAGGTTCAATAAATGCACGGGAATAGCCTTTGGTGTTTTCGGAGTATATAGTAGATAAAATAACGGAGAACTCCTCATCAAACACCTACATCGGAGTATCAATAAAGCACACAGGTGCATCAGGAGATATACCTTACATGTCATTAGCTAATCTAACACCGACAGTTTTTGATGATCACTTTGAAGAAATGTTTTGTAACGTTGAGAAACTATCTGGGGTTTTAAATCTTGAAGTATCACTTGTCTATATTCCTAGCTGCTACCGTCGATAAAGACGACACTTTTCCCTACGGAGCAGTGTTACTTTTGTACATACTTCTTGTGACTAGTACAGTTACATCATTCTACTCTGAGTCACGGTACTGATCAGACGTGCTTCTGCGCTTTTTTCGTCTGTAAAAACGTAATTGGGACATGGCTGCTAAATACTATACATTTAATAACAAACCGGTATTGGTTCTGTTTGATAATGAAGGAAAGCCATGGTTTAAAGCTAAAGACGTAGCGTCTGCTCTTAAGCATGTTAATTGCTGTAGTGCAATTCAGAAACATGTAGATGACAATGATAAATTAACTGTTGGAAGTTTTTCTGAGGCCCAAAAACAGGGTGTTGGACCGATTGAGAAAACAACTGCTTTCATAAATGAAGCCGGATTATGTTCTTTAATGTTAAAGTCGGCTACACCCGAAGCAAGACTGTTAGTAAGAAGTCTGTTGCCGGAGAAGTTTTACCTTACTTACACAAATATGAAAGATGAAAGTTCACTTTAAATGTTAGTTTTAAAATCACAAGTTCCCACTGTATGAGTGTATGTGTGAATGAAGGTCACTGGCGTGGGTCACGAAAAACCCCGTAAACCTGAATGAGAAGACTTAGTAGATTGAGGAGTCTGGCCAACACCCAGACTGCTCTTTTGAACGGGTATGTGTGAATGTGTGATGAAGGATCTAGTAGATTGAGGCGTCTGGCTAACACCCAGACTACTCCTTCGAACGAGCCGGTGTGAATGTGTGATGAAGTATCTAGTAGATTGAGGCGTCTGGCCAACACCCAGGCTACTCCTTCGAGCGAGCCGGTGTGAATGAAGGATTTTGTACATTGAGAAGCCCTGCTAACGCACATGCTACTCCTTGGAACAATCCGGTGGGACTTGTAAAAAAAAAGTAAATAAATATAAAGCAAATAAAAAAACTCTATCCTTTCGTTTACTAAAAGGGAGAGGACTTTTATTTTGTACTGGGCGTCAACCAGGTAATCTGGATTGGCTCACGCACGAAATAAAGGTTGAACCTGGGTGCTCATGCACGAATGGTCTCAAACCCCATTCAAGCAAACATACACTTACCGAGGGTTTATCACAGAATGCCCGGAGATCTAGACGGTAGCTGTGGAGTCTCAATGGATCGAGGTTGGAACACTGACCGCAGGAGAACATCTGACTTGGAAAAATTTGACCGGAAATAGATATATATTTGTCCCTGGTGGACAGTTTTCAACGGATTGGAGGTATTTTATAGCTTAAGGTTTCTATTAAAGAAAAACATACCCCAGTAAACAGTTTTAGCGGACCTGGTATTGTTTGACCGAGAAATTTAAAATGTTTGGGCAAAGTTAAATCTAGCCCCCGGTAAACAGTTTTAGCGGACTCGGTATTGTTTGGCCGAGAAATGTAAAAGGTTCGGGCAAAGTCAAATGTAACCCCGATAGAGTATTTTCAGTAAATGTTGACAGAATTGACGATACATTAGATCGTCAGAGTACCTCACGGTCCCCGGCAGACAGTTTTAACGAACCAGAACATATTCAACCGAGAAATTACACAATCAATCTGTAGAACTACCCGGACTCAGACAAAAATAACCAACCAAGGTTAGAGACTCAGAGCGAAATACTATATAATATCTGTCCTTCTAAAGAATGCATTTTATGTTTGTTGTCTTTTAATATTTACCCATGGTGTATCATTTGTGGTCAACTCCACGATGTTGATGTTGGTTACAATATTTGACTTGTGAATGCAGTACAATTATTTATTGATTCTGTTTGCTGGTGTATCGTAACAGAGTTTTTAAAGCAACTAACTACAACAAAAAGACAAATCTGTATTTGTTTAACTTTAAAAAATACCCTAATGTCACCTTTCTCTTTTGCATTAGTTTTAATTCATAAACAGAGGGCGTGGCGTGTAGCCAGGTCCAACACTTAGAATCATATTTATTAGGCTGGGACAGGAAACATGTCCCAACTACTTTCTACTTCAACTATAATGTTATCAAAGGGAGGCGTCTCGCCTCTCTTGGGTGTCGGTATAGCTTTTCTTTTCTGTTCATTTCTGCTAGTGTGTACAAGTCTTTTCTAGTTACTGTAACAGAGGTTTCTAAACAGTTCAATGCATACAACAAATTAGTCCTGCTATCATAAAGTTCAAAATTTTCCTTGATGTATTATTTTACAGACCCTAGCCGTACTAAACAGCTAAAAAAACTCCAAGTGTTGTTCATTCATGCAGCTGAATACCAACCATAAACTTGACATTTTAATTCAGAACCTTATTATACACCACCTAACATTCTAATGTAGAATTGCAATATTTGATTAATAAAATCGGTAAAATTATATATTTATTCTGTTTGCGGGTATATTGTAACAGTGTTTTCAAGCAACGAACTACAAAAAAAAACACACATATGAACTCTAAAGTGTTTATTCTCTGTATTTGTTTAACTTTACAAAATACCCTACTGTCACCTTTCTCTTTTGCATTAGTTTTAATTCATAAACAGAGGGCGTGGCGTGTAGCCAGGTCCAACACTTAGAATCTTTATCTGGTGTAATGTTATGAGTGTTTCGCGGCCCTTGAAGCTAGAGTATAGCTTTTCTGTTAGTGTTTACAAGTCTTTTCTTGTTACTGTAACAGAGGTTTCTAAACAGTTCAATGCATACTACAAATTAGTCCTACTATCATAAATGCCACATATTCCTTAATGTATTAATTTACAGTAAAAAGTTTCAAGAGTTGTTCGTACAGCTGAACACATAGAAAAAACTTGACATTTTAATTCAGAACCTTATTATACACAATAGCAAAAATTATCCACTCATGATGTTAAAACCTCAGTTACAATTTACTAAAAATCTAATAAAAGGCAGAGACATGCCCGAAAATAACAACTAAAGATCAGATTGAGTTTGACGAACCCAACTGCTATAATACTAAACTACAACAACACCTAAGCAAAGGGTAAAATCAACATCAGTCAAAGTATCATTTATTTTGTGTGACTTGTGTTTTCACTAGTTTGTCACTCATACAAAATTTCTTGTATGTTTGTTTCAATCACAAGTATTTGACAACTGTAGCCAAACTAAAGAGACTGCTCAAATCCTGGGTAAACAAGATACAAATTATGAAATCCGTACCTATGTTAGAGAAAAAGACCGCAAAACTATACCGGAAGTACAGGGGCGCGATTCACGTCCCTTGCACTTTCATTCCCAAACAATCTTTCTCAACGAGCCCGGTCTTTATTCGCTAATTTTAACACAGAGCTAGTTTTCTTGTGTGTGTGAGTGTTTGTTTCAATCACATGTATTTGACAACTGTAGCTAAACTAAAGAGACTGGTCAAATCTTGGGGTTACTCTAACCCACGAAAAGCAATCAGAGATCATGTTAGAGAAAAACACCGTAAAACAGTGCCTGAAGAAGGGAGGAACGTTTCGTTCCTACCTTTGAATTATCAATCTCATACGATATACTTCAATGAGCCAGGTATTTATTCACTTAATTTAACATTAAAAACAGAAGTTAAAACTTATAGATCCCAACACCCACATGCTTGCCTCTACAGACTTAGGATTTATACCCAGTTAAAGTACTAATAAAAATACAGAGCCTGATGAACCCAACAGCTTCTAAACAACAGCCAAAAAGTCAACATTTTTCAACAATAATTAGCTTAATTGTAGCAGCTACAACTCTGTAAAAATAGCCAGAGAGTCATTTTAGCGAAGTTCCAGTACTTTCAACATTGAGAGTGGTTTATATTCTCGTTGAGGAATCAGTCAAAGTATCATTTATTTAGTGTTGGTTTGTCACTCATCTCTAGTTTTTTGTATGTGAGTTAGTTTCAATCACAAGTATTTGACAGTGATATTAATGGTAAAGGTGTAGATAAGGAAGATAAGTGTAATGCTTTGAACATAATAAGAGAGGGGGGGCAGTTGACTGCTCCCCCTTTAACTTTCAAGATCAGTCTACCTTCATCAATTAATCTGGATTGTACTCTTTTAATTTAACATAAAAAATATATGCTAAGACTTGTAAATATTCAGGAAAGCTAGTAAAACAGAGCTACTCCTCTCTAGTTTTCTTGTACGTGTGTTTGTTTAAAATATGTTGAAGCATGTCAGTGGCATGATTTAAGAGTATCTGAGGTCTTGGATGATGTAGAGAAAACAACATAACAAATAGGAGCAAACACCCTCGAGACTAACAAACCAATAGCTCGAACTAACACAGAAGCTAAAACTTGTAAATATTCTGGAAAGCTAGTAAAACAGAACTACTCCTCTCTAGTTTTCTTGTATTATTTAAGAGTATCTGAGGTCTTGGATGATGTAGAGAAAACAACATAAAAAATAGAAGAAAACACCCTGAAGACTAACAAATAAGTAGCTCAGAAGCCAAAACTTTCAAACACCCTGTAAACCTAGTAAGACAGAGCTTGTAGTCTGTCCAGTTTTGTAATGTTTCTTCTTTACAGAGTTTACATTGTAGCGTTGGTTAATAAGTATCAAATTTCATTTCAATCGCCCCAAAAACTCTCAAGATATTTAATTTTAAAGTATAGCTCCTTCAATTGTCTTGATACTTACCCGCCGTACAGAGTTTAAGTATTTTTTTAATCGTAAAGGATGTCAACAAGTACCTATATACCAAGTTTCAATTATATCGGCCCAGCCGTTCTTAAGATATTGATTTTTAAAATATAGCTCCTTCTATTATTGTGATACTATCTGCAGTACAGAGTTTTGGTTTTTAGAAGATGTAGTGGAGATAAACAGGTACCTTTATGCCAAGTTTCATGGAAATCGGACAAGCCGTTCTCAAGATATATAATTTTGAAAATTTGCCCCTTCATTTTTCGAGATGCAACCCGCAACATTTTAGTTAGGATTTTTCATATGGGTAGCTACCCCCCTGGAGTGCCTACACTACGTAGTAGGCAGTTTTCTGGGGTCAAAATGACCCTAGGACTTACCGTTTTTGAGATATAAGCAATTTTAAGATAATCAGACTCAATAAAGAGAAGAAGAAGAAAGAGAGAAGTAGTGGCGCGGAGTGGTGAATGTGAGAGGGGAAGGTGAGAGGAGTAACATAACATGCAGAATAACACACAAGAGATAGAAAAAGAAGAAAAACAGAACACACAAGAGAGAAGAAGAAGAAATAAAACAGTGGATGGGTGTTGTGGAGGGGGGAAGGTGAGGGTGAGAAGAAGAAGAACACGCAAGTGGTAACAGAAGTGAGCAGTAGGAGCGGCACCCCGTTGGTCTTAACATGGAGTTATATGGAGCACAGCTGATGTGGTGGCTTCACTCAGAGGGTCAACCACGTGACCAAAAAAAGGGGGCCATGACCTCAAAAAATTACCAGTGGTACCAACTTAGTTGCTAACTTAGAAAAAAAATCCCTGTGACCAACTACAACTTAAATTATGTCCCGCTAACGTGACCAAGCCCATGTATATATAAAAGATCATGGGCAAAGGGTCAGTGTCGCCAACTCAACACTTCCCAACAAAATTTAAGAAACAAATGAACATATATACATTACATGGACACTTTACATTTACATCAAAAATTATTCCCATGTTAAGCCCACTCCTGGCTCTCCTACTACTGATCACTTCTGTTACCACTTGCGTGTTCTTCTTCTTCTCACCCTCACCTTCCCCTCCCCTCTCCCCCACACCTATCCACTGTTTTATTTCTTCTTCTTCTCGCTTGTGTATTCTGATTTTCTTCTTTTTCTCTCTCTTGTGTGTTATTCTGCATGTTATGTTACTCCCCTCACCTTCCCCTCTCACCTTCACCACTCCGCGCCACTACTTCTCTCTTTCTTCTTCTTCTTCTTCTCTTTATTGAGTCTGGTTATCTTAAAATTGCTTATATCTCAAAAACGGTAAGTCCTAGGGTCATTTTGACCCCAGAAAACTGCCTACTACATAATGTAGGCACTCCAGGGGGGTAGCTACCCATATGAAAAATCTTAACTAAAATTTTGCGGGTTGCATCTCAAAAAATGAAGGGGCAAATTTTCAAAATTATATATCTTGAGAACGGCTTGGACGATTTCAATTAAATTTGGCATACAGGTACCTGTTTACGTTCGCTACATCTCACTAAAACCTAAACTCTGTACTGCAGATAGTATCACCAAAATTGAAGGAGTTATAATTTAAAAATCAATATCTTAAAAACGGCTGTGCCGATATAATTGAAACTTGGTATATAGGTACTTGTTGACATCCTCTACGATTTAAAAAAATACTTAAACCCTGTACGGCGGGTAAGTATCAAGTCAATTGAAGGAGCTATACTTTAAAAATCAATATCTTGAGAGTTTTTGGGGCAATTGAAATGCAATTTGGTACTTATTAACCCACGCTAACTCTGTAAAGAAGAAACATTACAAAACTGGACAGACTACAAGCTCTGTCTTACAAGTGTTTCAGGGTGTTTGAAAGTTTTGGCTTCTGAGCTACTTATTTGTTAGTCTCCAGGGTGTTTGCTCCTATTATTTATGTTGTTTTCTCTACATCATCCAAGACCTCAGATACTCTTAAATCATGCAAGAAAACTAGAGAGGAGTAGCTCTGTTTTACTAGCTTTCCAGAATATTTGCAAGTTTTAGCTTCTATTTGTTATGTTAAATTAAAAGAGTACAATCCAGATTCATTGATGAAGGTAGACTGATCTTGAAAGTTAAAGGGGGAGCAGTCAACTGCCCCCCCTCGCTTATTATGTTCAAAGCATTACACTTATCGTCCTCATCTACACCTTTACCATTAATATCACTGTCATACTTTGACTGATTCTTCAACGAGAATATAAACCAATGAAGGTGTTGAAAGTACTGGAACTTCGCTAAAATGACTCTCTGGCTATTTTTACAGAGTTGTAGCTGCTACAATTAAGGTAATTATTGCTCAAAAATGTTGACTTTTTAGCTGTTGTTTAGAAGCTGTTGAGTTCATCAGGCTCTGTCTTTTTATTAGTACGTTAACTGGATATAAATCCTAAGTCTGTAGAGGCTAGCATGTGGGTGTTGGGAGCTGTAAGTTTAACTTCTATTTTATTTGTTAAATTAAGTGAATAACTACCTGGTTCGTTGATGTATACTGTATGAGTTTGATAATTCAAAAGAAGTCCCGAATCAGGACTCCCTTGGGGCGGGGTGGGGAAGGGGAGTTTGCCTCGTACTTCAGGCATTGTTTTACGGCGTTTTTCTTTTAACATGATCTCTGATTGCTTTTCGTGGATTAGAGTAACCCAAGATTTGAGCAATCTCTTTAGTTAAGCTACATTTGTCAAATACATGTGATTGAAACAAACACTCATATACAAGAAAATTAGGGTTAAAATTAATTGATATAAACAAGGCTCGTTAAGAAAGATTGTTTGGGAATGAAAGTGCAAGGGGCGCGAATCACGCCCCTGTACTTCCGGTATAGTTTTGCGATATTTTTCTCTTACATGGGTACGGATTGCGTGCTTTGTATCTTGATAACCCAAGATTTGAGCAATCTCTTTAGTTTAGTTACAGTTGTCAAATACTTGTGATTGAAACTAACTCACATACAAGAAACGTTGTATGAGTGACAAACTAGTGAAAACACAAGTCACACAAAATAAATGATACTTTGACTGATGTTGATTTTACCCGTTGTTTAGGTATTGTTGTAGTTTAGTATTATAGCAGTTGGGTTCATCAAACTCAATCTGATCTTTAGTTTTATTTCCGGTCATGTCTCTGCTTTTATTAGATCATTAGAAAACAATAATTGAGGTTTTAACATCATGAGTAGATAATGTTTGCTATTGTGTAGGTTCTGAATTAAAATGTCAAATTTTTTCTATGTGTTCAGTTGTATGAAAGAACAGCTATTGGAACTTTTTTAGCTGTTTAGTATGGTTAGGGTCTGTAAAATAATACATTAAGGCATATTTTGAATTTATGATAGTAGGACTAATTTTTGGTATGCATTGAACTGTTTAGAAATCTCTAGACACAGTAGCTAGAAGATACCTGTAAACACTAACAGAAAAGAAGAGCTATACCCTAGCTTCAAGGGCTGCGAAACGCTCATAACATTACACCAGATAATGATTCTAAGTGTTGGACCTTGAGGGTCCACAGTTTTTTAATTTAAACTAATGCAGAATAGGCTGGTGGTGGTATGGTATTTTGTAAAGTTAAACGAATACAGAGATTAAAAACTTTAGAGTTCATATGTGTGTTTTTGTTGTAGTTAGTTGCTTGAAAACACTGTTACAATATACCAGCAAACAGAATAAATATATAATCTTACTGTATTTACTAATCAAATATTGCGATTCTACATTAGAATGTCTAGTGGTGTATAATCAAACAGAAAAGATTCTACATGTCTAGCTAGAATGTCAAGTTTCTGCTTGGTATTCAGCTGTATGAACGATCAACACTTGGAGTTTTTTTAGCTGTTTAGTATGGTCAGGGTCTGTAAAGTAATACATCAAGAAAAATTTTGAACTTTATGCTTATTTTAGCAGGTTTGTTCAATTTGTATTACTTTTGGCAGCATTCTTTGCATTTAACTGTTTAGAAACCTCTGTTACAGTAGCTAGAAAATACTTGTAAACACTATCAGAAATGAATAGACAAGAAAAGCTATACCGACAACCAAGAGAGGCGAGACGCCTCCCTTTGATAACATTATAGTTGAAGTAGTTAGTAGCTGGGACCCATCTTGGGTCCCAACTCAATTATCATGATTCTAAGTGTTGGACCTGACTACACGCCAAGTCCTCTGTTTATGAATTAAAACTAATGCAGAAGAGGCTGGTGATGGTAGGGTATTTTGTAAAGTTAAAACAAATACAGAGTTGTCTTTTTTTTTGTTGTTGTTATTGTTGTAGCTAGTTGTTTGAAAATCTGTTACTATATACAGAATCAAACAGAATCAATAAATAATTTTACTGCATTCAAGAGTCAAATATTGTAACAAACACCAACATTGGGGAGTTGACCACAAATGATACACCATGGGCAAGAGTACATATTAAAATACAACAAACATAAAATGCATTCTTTAGAAGGACAGAAATTATACAGTATTTCGCTCTAAGTTGGTTATTTTTGTCTGAGTCCGGGTAGTTCTGCAGATTTATGGTGTAATTTCTCGGTTGAATATGTTCAGGTTCGTTAAAACTGTCTCCGGGGACCGTGAGGTACTCTGACGATCTAATTTATCGTCAAAATTTACTGAAAATACTCTACCGGGGTTACATTTAACTTTGCCCAAACCTTTTAAATTTCTCGGTCAAACAATACCGAGTCCGCTGAAATATGTTTACCGGGGGCTACATTTAACTTTGCCCAAACCTTTGAAATTTCTCGGCCAAACAATTCCGAGTCCACTAAAACTGTTTACTGGGGTATGTTTTTCTTTAATAGAAACCTTAAGCTATAAAATACCTCCAAGTCCGTTGAAAACTGTCCACCGGGGACAAATATCTATCTATCTCCGGTAAAATGTTTCCAAGTCATATGTTCTCCTGCGGTCAGTGTTGCCAACCTCGATCCTTTGAGACTCCACAGCTACCGTCTAGATCTCCGGGCATTCTTTGATAAACCCTCGGTAAGTGTATGTTTGCTTGAATGGGGTTTGAGACCATTCGTGCATGAGCACCCAGGTTCAACCTTTATTTAGTGCGTGAGCCAATCCAGATTACCTGGTTGACGCCCAGTACAAAATAAAAGTCCTCTCCCTTTTAGCAAACGAAAGGATAGAGTTTTTTATTTGCTATATATTTATTTACTTTTTTTTACAAGTCCCACCGGATTGTTCGAAGGAGTAGCCTGTGCGTTAGCAAGGCTTCTCAATGTACAAAATCCTTCATTCACACCGGCTCGTTCGAAGGAGTAGTCTGGGTGTTGGCCAGACGCCTCAATCTACTAGATCCTTCATCACACATTCACACCGGCTCGTTCGAAGGAGTAGTCTGGGTGTTAGCCAGACGCCTCGAATCTAATAGATCCTTCATCACACATTCACACAACCCGTTAAAAAGAGTAGCCAAGTGATTAACTTGACTCCTCAATCTACTAAGTCTCCTCATTCAGGTTTACGGGGTTTTTCGTCACCCGCGCCAGTGACCTTCATTTACTCACATACACTCATACAGTGTGAACTTGTGATTTAAAAACTAACATTTAAAGTGAACTTTCATCTTTCATATTTGTGTAAGTAAGGTAAAACTTCTCCGGCAACAGACTTCTTACTAACAGTCTTGCTTCGGGTGTAGCCGACTTTAACATTAAAGAACATAATCCGGATCCGTTTATGAAAACAGTTGTTTTCTCAATCGGTCCAACACCCTGTTTTTGGGCCTCAGAAAAACTTCCAACAGTTAATTTATCATTGTCATCTACATGTTTCTGAATTGCACTACAGCAATTAACATGCTTAAGAGCAGACGCTACATCTTTAGCTTTAAACCATGGCTTTCCTTCATTATCAAACAGAACCAATACCGGTTTGTTATTAAATGTATAGTATTTAGCAGCCATGTCACAATTACGTTTTTACAGACAAAAACAGCGCAGAAGCACGTCTGTTCAGTACCGTGACTCAGAGTAGAATGATGTAACTGTACTAGTCACAAGAAGTATGTACAAAAGTAACACTGCTCCGTAGGGAAAAGTGTCGTCTTTATCGACGGTAGCAACTAGGAATATAGACATGTGATACTTCAAGATTTAAAACCCCAGATAGTTTCTCAACGTTACAAAACATTCTTCAAAGTGATCATCAAAAACTGTCGGTGTTAGATTAGCTAATGGCATGTAAGGTATATCTCCTGATGCACCTGTGTGCTTTGTTGATACTCCGATGTAGGTGTTTGATGAGGAGTTCTCCGTTATTTTATATACTATATACTCCGAAAACACCAAAGGCCATTCCCGTGCATTTATTGAACCTGTAAGTAAGAACTTAAACTCTGAGCGTGTAATATTAAATTTTACATTTTCATTTAACCTCTTTTTGTGTATAAGCTGAAGAAAAACCTGTTGGTTAGCGGATGTATTATGTTCAACAGACATTCTACAAGAATATAACAAAACAATATACAACTGAGTGTAACAGCACAAACACAACCGATCAGGACCACATCTCAGAACAGAATGAGTTAATAGATGTGATGTTTACAGGTATATACGCTTAGTACCCATGTGATGGTTTCATTAGTTTTTGTTTTTTAAAGCCGAAAGGCAACGTGTCGTGATCATCATTAAATTTTCTCTTGGGCCCTGTAATTCTAAACTTTTTAATTTCACTTACTGTAACGACTTCTCGTGTCTTTGTTCTCCTGATTCTATTCTCTTCAATTTCTAGTATTTCAGCAGCTTCGTTTAGTACCATCTGTTTTAGAGCTTCAAAGTTTAATGTTTCGGAGGTTTTCATGTTTAATGTTAGGCCCTTGATTTTACACACAGATTCTAACTTTTGCTTTTTGGTTGACCAGACAAGGTATGCGTAAGTCTTTGGTCCCCCAGAAACAAATTCAACAGTATAAGAGCCAGGACCGTACTCATCTGCCAATTCATCTGTCATTTCCCCGAGATAGTCTCCCGTAGGAACCTTATACAAACCACCACGGTATAAATAAATACACGAATCTGTATCATAATACAAGACCTGCCCTCCAAGAGAATCTAAATGTTCATAAAGTTTAAGTCTCACGTGAGCTGTAGTGTAGGCCGCAATTACAACATTTACAGTTTTTAGAGCCTCACTAGCTTCATCAACATTCTGCCAATTAACTAGCGAAACTTCTTAGTTTATTACTTCAGCATACTTTACATTTACTTTTGGTTGAGTAATAATTAGTAACTTGAATAATTCTTTAGAGTTTCTGACGATTGAAGTTTGTGTCATGTTTTCTCTTTGACCAAACTTGCCCCAAAATGAATTTAACATTAATTTGGCTACTGACCTGAGTCCTCCATTTTTACAAATTTTATCTTTCTCCAATTGAATACCCTCACGCTCAAAGAAATCATAAACATACTTGTCTTTATCATGTTCAGTCTTACACCAAGCGGGATAGCCTGAGGCTTCCTGCTTTACTTTCAAGAATTTATTAATGAAATCTGTAAACAAACCTCCATTTTCATAAGTGGCTACCTCGTACTCCCACAACTCATACATGTCCAAAATCACATAGCCTTTCTCTATAGCTTTCCTGATTTCATCCATAGTCCAGGTCCCAACTAACGCTCTTTCCTCACTCTCATGAAAACATTCCCCTTGGTTTAAAGTCTCCCCGCAAGTTCTACACAACACAAACATTAATTTATTATTCATTTTAGCGGGGAGTACGGGGTAATACAAGTTGTAAGGAGGTAGAATCTTACATTTCAACAATCCTTCTACTTCAAGACCGCTCTCTCGGCACTCATTTCCAACATAAATAGTAGGATGACCCACGGGATACTTACAATATTTATTCACAAACGGATAAAGGGAACAAACATCAACATACTGTATCGTTTCTCCCTCTTCACATTTATGATATGTTTTAGTATTGCCTGTCCTGCCTCCAAAAAAAGAATCTATAGGATTGAGTGGAAGTGTGTTTAGAATGGACAGTTGGTACAAGTGATTTAGTTTATTATCTTTCTTCAATTTATTAAATTTACATTCCCACATCTCTACAACCTCATAGTTATTAAATTTTGCCATTTTGGACTTGGTTCTCTCGTAACGGAGATGCAAGCTGTCTGAAGGATCCTCCGGCAGAGGTTCTTCTCTGCTGTATTGATAACATTTCGGGCAACCGTGCCAGTAACACCCGTGAAACTCGTAAATTCTCTCACCGTCAAACCCATCAACTTTCATTCCATTAATTTTAACTTCTTTACCCCGGCCCGCATGTTGAATCCTCAACCCTCGTTTCTCCTCTTCCCATGTTAACCATTGTAAAGCAACGGCTGACTGATTGTCAGTCAGTCTGTAACCGTTTTTAGGAATCAAACCTATTGTGTTTGGTTTTAGAAAATTACGCCGAAAAGCTAAGTTACAGGCGCTAGCAATAGTTACGGCCTCGAGAAAAGGATCTACGTTACATTGTTCAAGAAGCAAGGCTCTAAATTTTATACACGCTTGAGCTAAAATCTCCACGTCTGAGATACAGTACTCCAAGATTTCTTTTTTGAAATCAAACACGTAATCTTCAGCGACTCGTTCGTCGTACCAAATCTCGAAGGCTTCGTGAGGTTTCTCAAACATTGATTCCGGGCAGTAATACTTTTTGTCGGGTATCGGGCCTACATAATTTTGATTTGCCACAGTGTTGAAGAGGTGTGGAAAATAACCTTTCTTTTTCTCGGGAGGTAGATCAAAAGCTTTAGGGAGTGCAGCGAGGGCCATGCGGAAATAACTAAGTGAGTCAACAAACCTTACGTTGGCTACTTCAATCAAAATAGCTTTAGTTCCCCGAGGAGTTATTTTTGGTGTAAACTTAGTTTCTTCCATGATGTACTGTAGAATGAATTGGAAATCAAAACCCTGCCCGTTGTGAGCAATCACACAAACATCTTTAAATTTCTTTCGAATTCCCATTACATAGTCCATGAATTGTTTTACTGGTTCTTTTTCAAAGACTCTTTGCCTCTCAGAACAGGTTTCACACTCACCCCCATTAACACATTTAAAACAGTATTGTTGCGAGACGCACAGGTTAACTTTATGCAATTTTTTATCAGGATCTGAGGGAAGAGACTCATCCTGCCTTGTTTCAAAGTCAAAAAATATGAAAAGAAAATCTCGGTCTTTCGGAATTTTCCTATCTACCTTTATGAAACACTGATGCACGGGGTCTTTGAACGCTTCGCAGGGGTTACAGTAAACTTCTCCGCATACGTGAGCTGTCTTACGTTTTCTTGGATATATCATTTTCTTACATTCGCGGCAGAACTTTATAGATTTACATACTTGCCCTTGATGGGCTATTAAACACCGCTCATTTTTGAAGAAGCGGTTGCAAAGACGGCATGTGATGCCTCCGTGTTCAAGTTTACAGGGCGGAGAGATAGAATGGCAAGACGGGCAGATGTTAGAGCATCGATGCTCACCCTTGTTATTGTAGGGAATATGACAGGCTTCACAGAAATAATAACATACGAAAGCAGCAGTTAAGTTTGTAATTACATTGTAATGCCCGTTGTGAAAGAGCAAGTTAATTTTAAATTTAGCGTCTTCATTACCTCCCTCAAAGTAAATATCCCGACCTTTTCTATCGTAACTGTAGACTGTTATTCTGTATTTTTTAAGATGTGACTGGAATTTTTCAAGCTCAGGGATGCCAGCGCCCTCCTCCGGCATTTCTACACGGGCCTTTGCTATGAGTTTATTAGCTCTGAATGTTTGTCTTTTACCCTTGTCCTGATGTATTGCTTTATACTGAGGATCATGTTTAGCAAGTGCTTTGCCTACTACCAATGCTCTAGCCAGACATAAATTGTCTTTATTATTAATTACAACAATTCCCTTCCTAGCTTTACATTCCTCGTCAAACGTGTTGTACATCTCTGGACGTACTCTCCCTTTACCTACGGGGACATTTACCCTTGTAACGTCAATTCTAAAAGTGTCGCTAGAGGTTAAAGATTCAGAGTTACTTTGAATTATGCCTCCAAAAATATCCCAGAGAACATCACCGCTAACTTCAGAGACAGGTCTCAAAGCTACGTACCCCGGCTCAGCACTTTTTAAACTTATCGATTGCATTTTAAACCCAAGATAATCAGTGGGTACAGCGTTGGCTTTAGCCTTTTCAACAATTTGATTAAAACCTTTACGAATCCAATCAAACTCAGAGATACCTCTTGGCGGTTTAGTGAATTTGAAAACAGTATTAGTCCCGTAAAGTCTGAAGTGTTTAACATAGGTTTCAGAGGTATCAATTAAATTTACTGGGCTTTGAGAGCTCTTTTTAGTAACTTCCATCCTTTAACAGAGAATTAAATACTGAAAACAATCTAAACCGTGCTAACGCTTAAAAATCAAATACACCAGCCAGAGTCAAGCTCACACCAATATAACTGAATTAATAGCGCATAATCAGCAAGACAATAATAATTTGTGCAAGTGAACACTTAACAATTACGCAGAAGCAGCATAAAACACGTCTGATCAGTGTGACGACTGAGCCAGAATGAGGTAGTAGAGTATATGTTTAGAGGTATATAGTATGTAGGAGAGCACTGTACGTATGTATAACTACACAAGTCAAAAAAACACTAACACCCAAACTAAACAAGTCAAAGCAGAGCTACAAGTTATGATGAAGGTAATAGAGGTAGCAAACAATACTCTAACCAAAACTGTATTAAAGAACAAGACTAGAAAGTGAGATTAATGGTGTAAAGATATGTTAGTCAGGTCTAGCCTGGTAAAACAATTAAATACAACACTACTGTAGCCATGTCATTAAGAACGCAAGATTACTACAATACATGAGAATTAAAACTACTACAATACAAGAAAACTAAAATCATTATAATCAAATGTAATAATTGCCAAGTGCAAAATCAACGAACCTCTGACCAGTGCAAATGCAAGGGATAGAGTGAAGTTAACGCTTGAGAATAAAGAGCGCTAAAAGTATCGACCAATCAGGGTGTAGAACGCTAATTACAACCAATAGAATGCATTTTTATTATAACCAATTACAGAGCTGTATTTTAACTAGTTACAACGAGTTTGCTGACAGAGACTTGTTGCGAATGTTGTGGTTAGATACGCAGAAGGAAGTGAGATTAGATACACAGAAGGGAATGAAGGTTAGATGTACAGAAGGCTAGATGATTAACAACAGAAGGGCACGAGGGTAAAATAATTACCACAGAAGGCCAGATGATTAACAACAGAAGAACACGAGGGTTAAATATGTAGAAAGAAACGTAGTTCAAATAATTACCACAGAAGTCTAGATGATTAACAAGAGAAGGGAACGAGGGTTAAATAATTAACCATAAAGGGATGCAAGAAATAGATAGTTGCCACAGAGGGTAGCAGAAGATAGATAGTTGCCAAAGAGGGTAGCAGAAGATAGATAGTTGCCAAAGAGGGTAGTAATTACACCCCAATTCTATCCTCCATAAGAGTCCATGTTAATCTATTCCCCCATAAGAGCCTATCCTCCATAAGAGTACATGTTATTCTATTCTCCATAAGACTCCATGTTACGGCCAAGGTGGCCGCCCTAACTACTCAGGTTTGCTGCAACAAGGAACACAAAAAATGGGTTTTTATGCTAATATCAATATAACTCAACTAGGTGAAGTCATAATTATACCAGATTTTATTAATTTATGTTCATAATTAAGGGAGACATAGCATTTAATTATTATCCATAAGAATAACATGGGGCTGAGTACGCAGGTTTGCTGCTACGGGTGCCTTTGGCAAAAAATAATTTTTTTGAGCAAATCTAGTGGCACGGTCGTGTCACGTCGCCAAGTCCACCACACGACCCGTGCTATACTAACGGAAGCAGAATGAGACGATTTTTCACTTCTCAAATTAGCGTATTACAGCCTTAAGTGAATCTGGCAGTGCATTTATATGCTAAACCCCTTCACTAAACACGAAAAATCAGAACAGTTGGTTTAAGAAAAGTCTGAGAAGCGAGAAATTAACGTATAAAAGTAGCCTAAATCTTGTAGTTTTGGCACTTTTCATAAATTGTCCACTTCATTTTGTTCATTAAGCCTAAGAACTTTATTTCTCATCAAACTTGAACGAAATTTCGCACAGACTTCTGTTTTTACTCACATATTACACTTTTGATACTAAATTGTAAGTTTGCAAACGCAATATTTTAAAAGAAATTATATTAAATTCTACTTTCAAAATTGTTACTGAATTTGATGTCTGCTTTGTTTACATTTACTACGTAAACAAAAATCCAAGTATCGCATGTGTTCCAAAACAAATCTGATCAGCTGGCTTGTAAATTCAAATTAATCATTGAGTGAATTTAACCAAACAAAAGGTATAGAGGTAATGAAAATATTTTAATTCGTTTAAGCTATACATACTATAATACATCGAACATAACATAATATGCAATAAACATAATATCAAATCTAAAAACAAAGTCGGGTTAGTATGTTATTTAGTTATATAAGTTAGTTTCACCAAACAGCTGTTATATAGATTATATCTAAACATACTTAAAAGGCATAAACATATGTTCATTATGGAAATACAAAATCTACTTGAATGGCATTTCAAGTTCTTTTGTCGATGCCGAAGTTAGTTCTGTATATATATATATATATATATATATATATATATATATATATATATATATATATATATATATAGGCGAGTGAGTGTAGCGAACGAGCTCAACCTGGAGGCGAGTGAGCCAAGGGAATAAGTTCATCTTCAAAATGAACGAGCATATTCTCACTAAATAAAATTACTCAATAAGCACATTTTAAATAATTTAAAAGTCCATTCTAGAGGTTAGCTTTAAAACTGTGTTCTTGCTTCTTTACTGTGTTTTGTCAGTATTAACAGCTGTTATATGTTCAATTTAAATTTATTTTAATTTTGCCATAATTTTAACATTGTAGCTTAGGAGGCTAAGACCTGAAGGAGGACGTTTTCTAAAACCACAAAAGTCACATCTAGTCGTTAAGGGGTTTCAAATAACATACAAACGATAATATAATACATAATAGTTTCGCCTAAATAGACTTGTCAACAAAATTGGCATAATTTTTAATAAATAAGTCAGGGTATTGTTATTAATGGTTCAGTGGGTGTTGTAAAAGACTTTACTAAAGATGCTCACGATGCAATCAAAAACATTATTATAACTTTTAAAGACAGAGGTATTGAAATTCAAAGATCGTCCACAAAATTTGAAGTAATTCCTGGAGCATTCGTTTTCCGAAAGCAGTTTCCTATTGGAGTAGCATAATATGCAATTACAATTCACAAAAGTCAGGGATTAACGCTTAACAGTTGTATTGTTGATGCTGGTTATGCAGTATTTTCATGTGGCCAAACATACGTAGTCTTTATCTCGCGTGACTTCACTCTCTGGTCTATTAATTCTAAACTTGACCCTCAAAATGTTAAGGCACAAGCATCAGCTATATCTGAAAATAATAGGTTCAAGGAGTGAGTACCGACCAGAATTAAAACAATTAAAAATTGGAATAAAATCTCAAGAAAAAATCCCTGGTCAAATCTGGCAAATTCATAATACTAAATTAGGAGCCATTCAAGACATTACTAACAATATAGACGAACTGGGAAATCTCGGTTTCAAAGAGGTTTATGGCGTGTCATGCTATGCAAATGTAGTTTTATAATGTATTTTCAACTGCCCACCAATCGTGACGTTAAGGTTGTTCGTTCAAAAAATAAATTTCAGATTTTTATGTATGAATGTGTTTGTTACAATGTACTAAACACGAGAATGAGGTTTAAAAAATTTTAAAAAAATTCA